>JAUTXW010004133.1:0-69169 GCA_030620095.1 Kuschelorhynchus macadamiae | reverse complement strand
ATATGTAGCCTCTCAACAAACTAATTTATTTGTTTAATGTTTTGTAAGAAACTGGTTTTGTTTCATCATACGTAATTTTGTTGGTTTGTCTGTCTGTCTGTCTGCTTGCCAATTCGCGGCATAGTTTAAAAATTACTTACACGACTAACAGAATTTAAGAGCTATATGGGGATGACCTGGTACTATTCTGGTAAAAATCCAATATGGCGTATCAAGATAGCGGTCTAGTGAAACGTTAAAAAAATTATTACTAACATTTTGGTATGAACCCAAGATACCAAGACAAAATGGCGGCCTAATAAAATATTTAAAAAATAAGCCTGAAAAAACAACTTATTAGATTTTAATGCAAATTTGTGCAAGCATGAAGTGTGATATAGAGATAAACTGGTAAAGTTGTGGTATGAATTCAATTGAAAAGAGAATATAGACATGTTAGTAATGTACGGAACTAAATGCACTGTTCCCAATAAAAGGACAGATTAATAACAAGGGAAGTTCCGGAAATTTGGCTGGTCTTAGACATTTTTTGGTCAAAAAATGCACATAATAATGTACTAATGAACTTTTAAACCTTTGTTACAATGAAACAATTGTTGGCCATGACAAAATGTTATTTGTTATAATACTTTTATAAAAATATACAAGAGCGAAGAAAAAACCTATCATTAAAATAAAAATATAAAAACAAATAATGGCAAATATTGTCAACAATGAAAAACAAAAACTTAGATTACAAAGAATCAGTAACTCGTATTAACAACAACAAATAATTTAGACCCAGGCACAAAATGGCAATAACAAAAATTCATTGTAAAAGAGAAGATTAAACCAGTAGATAATCAGCCAATTTATATCATATTGGATTTTTTTTAAATGTTTCCAGGTCATCCCCATATGATCTTTCATTTTTGACAAACTGACCGACAGCCAGACCGACTAAATTGAGGGAACATGTTTTTCGGTATTTATGAACCCTGAAATGTAAAGATCTGAAAAAGTCTCCGAGGGTGATCTGTTCACGGTAACAATACTTCCCTTTTACGAGGGAAGTAAAAATAAGGAGGTTTCCCGTTTTTTTAAAAATTTTCTTTCCGGGGTACCCTGTATAATAGACAAAAATTATTTGATATGCAACAATATAAAATAAATTTGACGTATTTCGCCCTTTTTTGATATTTCGTATTTTCTTATATATATAATATATATAGTATACAATCGAAAAAAAATCAAGTATCTACGCTAATGAGTCCTGAGCAATTTTTAAATGTCAGAACATTTACCCCAACTATTTCTGTTTTTGATCTGGCTATTATCGGTTTGTCTATTCTCAAAATATTGTAATTTTTATGTATTTATACCCCTCCCCCCTTAAAAATATCGAATATCAATGCCCATGACACCCAACATCTATTCCTTTCGAGACACTGACCTAGACTATGTTAGGTGCAAATATGAATCGAATCGCACACAGACACACCTACGCACACACACAAAAACACACACACATGAGAACATATTTTTTTTAAATATGATTTTCGTTATTATCTAAGGACTATCTATCTCTCTCTCTCTCGTCGAAGAAATCCAACTTTTTTTCGAAAATTTTTGCGAATGCAATACTTCCCCAATATAACCTATATAGTGTATTAATAATTCAGTATATCGGCTATTATATGGAGTGGGGAAGTAAAAACATTATGTAATGGTTGCAAAGAAAACTCTGTAAAAACTGAGATGTAACGCCATATTTTTAAGTTTTCTAATAAGTCATTGACCCTAGGCATTAATTTTTCATGTAGGCCCCCTTAACGTTAATAATACTGTTAAATTCTCAGATTGTGCACGAACATAAAATTTAAAATGCATTAACAAGCATAATTTACAGAAATCAAATTCGAACTAATTTAAATGTTTAAGCTGTTTAAAAAAAATGGAAAATTTTAATTTGCTCAACATTTTATTTTTTAATTTAAAAAAAAGTTTGAACACTTTGGTACTAGTTTTTCAAGTATTTATTGTTTAAAAGCTGTATTTACACTTTTGTTGTGCTGTTTATTTTTAATTTACTTAACAATTTAAATTTTAACTTTTCCTTTTTATTTTATTATTAATACTTAGTTTTTTAATATTTTTATTGCAAAAAAATCCAACAATAGTTCATCCTATGGCGTGTCATAATGACAACATTTTGATCGTAATTTTTAGTGTCAAAATGACACATTTTTTGTACTGATTACTTTAATGGATTGATTTAGAGTCCTGAAACAACGAAATCAGCAACGAGAGAACGACTGCCTTTCGGGAATATTTTTTAACAAAATTTGCACAATGTTTCACTCATTTGATAACAAAAGATAAAGTTTTGATTATTATTTGGATGGAAAACAATCATTATGAGACACGCCGTGGTATTAGTCTCGGCTGACGCCTCGTCTGGTAACACTGGGGAACAAATTTCAACATTTTTTTTGTTTCTTGAACAAAACCTATTTTTTGGATTCAACTACACCAAAACAACTAAAAAATACATATTAAAGAATTTAGTTGGCTCGCAAAAAATCTGAATTATTTATTACATTTTAATTTATAGGCATGCATATACAATGAACATAGAAAAGACAGATAACAATATATTGTTGGTTCAACAAAAGCAATTAAACAGAACATTTTTATTTTTATTTTTATTTTGAAGCTAAAGTTTAGACACTCATTTTGCGGTTCTTAGCCTGCCTTTTGAAAGCAGCCTCTGGGACATCTCTCGTAACAGTTCAGCAGTAGTCGGCTAACATCTTACAGTGCCATTTTCCCTGATACCTTCTTTCCATGTTTGAAATGTCCTGGTGGAACTTCTCACCGTACCGATCGTCCCTTGCAACACCACAATTTTCCGGAAAGTAATCCAGATAAAAATTAGGGAAATACATGTTCAACGACACCACACAAAATAAGTTTGGCAATCAGGTCAATATAGTTTGTCTATATGTACGTTTCCCAAAAAATTTGTTGCAACCATTTTAAAGGCATTCCAAGCGCCTTTTTCCTTGCCTTCAAGTATGGAATCGAATTGCGCATCTCCGAAAAGTTTTCTAATCTGGGGACCCACAAATATTCCCTCTTTAATTTTAGCGACACTGGTTCTAGGGAGCTTTTCTTTTAAATAACTAAAAGCACAGCCTTCTTTGTCCATGGCTTTCACAAAGTTTTTCATAAGTCCCAATTCTATATGAAGTGTAAAATCATTTCAGGGGGACCTAATGGCGCACTAGTTACATTTTTCTTCTCAGAAGACTCTCTCGGTGGCCAAATTTTCCTTCTATAGTGATCCGATCGTGCTCGACTGTCCCATTCGCAGAGGAAGCAGCAGTATTTGGTATAACCTAGCTGCATTCTAAGCAAAATTGCTATTTCATATTGTATGGTATATTTCATATTATATGGTCTCCAGTAACAATTTTAAAAGCTGCCATTAATCCCTCAATGTCCCTACAGGCTACCAAATTGTTTTCCATGTTAAAAAATCGTGTTAGGTTTTTCTGACGGCTACGGTGACACATTCCATTGTTGCCATTGAGAGGCCAATAGTTCTACCTTTTTTCTTGGGCAATTTTATATTCCTTATAAGGTCACTTAAATCACTTATTTTGTGAGGCTTTTAACTGAGAAGTTCACAGAATAAAATCGGAGTCTTGCGAGGTTAATGGGCCGGCGACATTTTCCGGTACACTACCGTTTGACCATCATCAGAACCAAGGGTATATTCCTGAGGTCGATTAGATACAAGCAATTCGCCACTATGAGGCACCGGGCGTCGGGCGTATGGCGGATCGTAAATTTAGATACTGTATCGTAGACCTCTTTTTCTCCAGAAAGCCTTTTTCTATGGGAGGTGTCAAGCAAAAGTAACAGTCAGTAACGTGGTTTTTCGGTTTTCGCCAGATCATAGGAACAGTGGAGGGCATCTTACGCTTTCCACTTAGCCAGCCGCGAATGTTGGACGCACATTTGTTGCAGCAGTTATGGGGAGCCCAATTTTTATCCTGGTCTCCAACTTGGCAGCCAAAACATAAGTGGTAAGCAATTTTTATTAAAGGGCTAAGAAGTATGGTTCTATAAAACCGGAGCCAACTGAGACTTTTGCAAGACATATTGTTAATTAGTATAACAAAATAAGAAGGATTTTGCTATTTTGGCCTAGGAAACATTTTTGGTGTTCCCCAGTGTAAGATTCACGCCTAGTTTCATAATAATCGTTATTTCCATCCTTATTACATAAATAACTAATATATTATTATGTATAAGTATGCGAATGTGTAAAGACACTTGGTCAATGTTTTTTGTTCTGGTGACGGGAAATATACAGTTTTTCAAATGGGAATGACAAAACGTTTGTTACATTTATGTTTTGTGATTCCTACAGAATAGACCTATTTACTCTTTTATATATAAAACCGATATTGACCCTAATAATAATCTTCAGAAAATTCCTTAAGGAACCAATAATTGTACCGTTTACTCTATATTTTTTTATACAACAGTACATTTTTGTATACAAGATGAATGAAACACAATAGAATAAATTTTTTTTTTATTGATTTTATCAAAAAAGTTATTCTAATAAAAAGTTTTGCTTATTAAGAATAAGTTTACACCGTGTCAAAATGAAATCACTTTCCGACGTTTCGCTTTCTGTTGCACGAGACATCTTAAGGGATCTTGTGTGAGATCGAAACACTGAATGAGCTCCGAGAGACCCAGGCCGGCTATTTATAGTCGACCTATGTTCAACGAACCGTGGCTCGGGTGTAACGATCGGTTTCGACGTATGAAGTAGACTGAAGAAGGCTGCTTATGAATTTCAATAGATTCTCTAATTTCTTGTTTATAGAATCCCGAAATCGATGCAAGAACTTTGATTTCCTTTACATTTATGACATGTCCAGTGGAATGTTGGTGTTCAGATACAGCAGATTGTACAATTTGTTTCTTTCTGATACATCGTTCATGTTCCTTAAGCCTAGTCGATATGGATCGTCCAGTTTCTCCAATAAAGACATCACCACAGGAAGAAAGAATTCCATATACTCATTCCGTTTGAAAAGGAATAATGTCCTTTAACGATCGCAAACATTGGCCAATTTCTTGTGTGTGTTGAAAATTGTACGTATGTTGGACCGGCGAAGTAACCTTGCGATCTTCTCTGTAGTTCCTTGTATAAATGGAAGAACTACACTTCCTATCGGTAATTCCTTATTAGTATCATTTCGTGGAGTAGGATTATGATATTTTCCAATTGACCCTCTAATATCCTCAGTGCAATATTCATTGCCTCTTAAGGCTTGACTGAGTTTCTCTGTTTCCGATTTTAAAGAATCTTGGTCACAAATCGCGAGGGCTCTGTAAACCAATTAATTAATAACTGATTGCTTTTGTGCTGGAATTTGCATTTAGGTACCTGTTCGTATGCGTTGGTTTTCTATATACAGTGTGTCCTAAGGAACCATCCACTTTCCTTTGTACAAGAACATTTAGAAAGGGAATTGTGCCCTCTGATACAATCTCCATTGTAAATTTTATATTAGCATGTTGTTGATTCAGATGATCAAGAAACCCAGGGAGGCTTTCTGACCATGCGGCCATAGTACGAAAGTTTCGTCTACATATCTGAACCACCTTCCATGAAGATATTGGACACCACTGGTGACAGCGGAGATACCATGGCTGCTCCTTGAAACACAAAATATGTTAATGTGAGACATGCTTCAATCAGATCTGAAAGTGAGTGGTTAATATTATTATAGTGAAATACGTCTGATATTATCGAAATTGAATTATTTATAGGCACATTCGTATATAGCGGTTCTACATCGAAACTGACTAAAATATCTTTGGGATCTAATTGGATTGATTTAAGTTTTTCTACAAAATGCGTAGAGCTTCGAATATATGAATGTCTTTTTCCCCCCGTAAAAGTATTAAGAATATTTGAAAGGTATTTACCAGTTTTGTAACTAGGAGATCCTATTGCAACGACGATAGTTCGAAGTGGTACATTAACTTTGTGTATTTTAGGTAGTCCGTAGAACCGCCAGATCCTTGAGCTGCTTGGCCTTAACATTTTCTTCTCCTCTGCTGGTAGGTTGGATGCGTTTATAAGGTTGGTTATTGGTCTCTCAATTTTGTTGGTCGGATCCCCTGGAATTATTCTGTAGGTATTGTCGTACAAAGGTAGTTGTATTTCCTTCACGTAGTCTGTTTTATGCATGACTTCAGTGTCATTTCCCTTGTCAGCTGGAAAGACCAAATGTCTGTATTGTTGTTTAATGTTTTTATCTCTGTTCTTTCCGCAGCTGATAGATTCGAGGCAGGTTAGAATTTTTGATGATCTTCGCTGTTCCATACCTTATTACGTCAGCTTCTTCTGCTGGAAGTCTTCTAATTGTCGCTTCAACAGATGACACAATATTGACCGCTCACTTTTAGATCTGATTGAGGCATGTCTCACATTCCTTGAAATATGAAATAAGTGGACGAAAGACAAGCTTCCACTAATTTTATTAAGTTCTTATCAAGATTATAATGATCCATTATGTCTGATATATTGGAAATTGAGTCGTTGACACAGGAACATTTGTGTATAGTGATTCTACATCGAAAGGGCGGTTTTATTACTTTATCTTTTTTAGGCCCATAAGGGATGTATAAAATTGCTCTCTCCGTTCCGTTTCTACTCGTTACCTATAAAAGTGAAAAATTAAAGCAACGGTTCTGCCGAAAATCTGTGCTTCCTTCCTTTCTCATTTTTCAAATAATGTAATCGGATCCCATCTGCGTGTAAATATTAAATTTAATTTCGAAAATCCCCTTATTTAGGTACATTATCTGCGACGTCTTAAATTAATGGTCCTTTTGCCAAAATTGACTCATAATCCCCGGACGATGGGTCTCCCTTACCTGTGTTCATATATTAAGTGTTTTGTAAAATAAAACAACCGCAGGGGATCCTTTCGTTTGCCTTTCTGTTGACAGTTTCTTCACGCCCCCCGTATAATTTATTATCCAATTTTTCGGTTGCCCGTGTGCAAATTATGAAATCTGCAGGTATATTTCTTTCGAAGCTTAGTTTTTTTTTATGTATTGTTGTTAGGTTTGCGTACAATACCACACGATTCACTTTTTCTCCTATTACATATTTTTGCGATTAGACCTCAGTTCAAATATGTAGAAAGATACGTAGCAAAATACCAAAAGTGTCACGACGGTCATGTTCTGGTGGTTCAGATTTTATTGGTCAGAAATTGGCCGTGACAAAATGAACTTCTCGCTATATCTCCCAAACAGTTTCAGATAAAAAATTGCGATTTGGTACGGTTTTAGAGCACACTTGGAGCTCTGATCTGGAACGGTAAAAAAGAGATTTTGATATTATTTTCGGTTATTTTCTCTATATTAATGAAAACAATTTTGTCATTTGATACACGATAACTGATGAAAAAAAAAATGAAATATTGAATTGAAATTCTCAGAAAATGTTTCTCTCTACGCTTTTCCGACATGGGAAGGATCGAGGTTTGAAACGTATTTATTTTATTTTTAAAGTTTTTTGCTTCCCTCATAAAAGGGAAGTATTGTAATCGTGAAAAAATCACCCTCCGAGATTTTTTCAGATCTATACGTTTCAGGGCCTTCTCTGATTGACCTCAAATTTTGGTCCAAAATTAAGAGTCATATGGGGATGACCTCGTAACATTTTAGTAAAAATCCAATATAGTAAAACAAAATAGCCTAGCCAAATGTTAAAAAAATTATTACGAAGAAAGTGCTTATCCAATTTATCTCAAATCAAGTATTAGGTAGGAAGCAACTGGTAAAATTTTGGTATGAATCCAAGATGGCGGAACAACATAGCGGCTTAATAAAATATTTAAAAATTCAGCATGAAAAACCTATTTAATGTATTGATTTCAAATTTTGTGCTATAACTAATTGTAGTATAGAGATAAACTAGTAAAAGTGTGGTACTAATTCAAGATGGCGGAACAAAATGGAGGCAAAATAAAATTTTTGTAATCTAAAAAATCACCCTCTCACGTTTTGCATATCTTCGCATTTTATCAAGTCTGTCGGTTTGTCTGTCAGTTCACAGCATAGCTTAAAAACTACTCAGCAGTCAGACTGACTCCAAATTTTAGTCAAAAATTAAGGCTCATATGGGGATGACCTGGTAATATTTTGGTAAAAGCCAACAAATATATGCCGGAACAAGATGGCGGCCTAGTGACACGTTAAAAAATTATTACTAAAAAAACTAATCACCTAATTTACCTCAAATTTTGTAAAAAAGTAAAGTGTTACATAAAAATGAACTTGTAACATTTTGGTGTGAATATAAGATAGCAAAAAAAAATTGCGGCCTAATACAATATTTAACCAGTCTAAAAAAACTACTTATTAGATTAATTTTTAATTTTGTGCAAAGAGATAAGCTGGTAAGGTTGTGTAACGAATTCAAGGTAGCGGAGAAAAACGGCGGCCAAATAACATGTTAAAAAAATTAACGTAAAAAAATCTTATTCAATTGACTGTACTGGGTGTTTCAAATTCGATGCTCATCATGGGGATCTTCTAAACCGTAAGAGCTAGATGGGTAGTTTAAATTTGGCAAAGTTGCGCATTTTAGAGCCCAATCGAATGCCGCTGAGAAAATAAAAATATTCCGAACCATTTCGAAGAAATCCGAAAAAAACCGAAATTGACGATTTTTGAATTAATTTTTTTGCTACTTTTATTTTGGCAGATAAAAAAAAACTAAGACCACATTCTTATTGTAGTTTTTTCTCCTCTACAAAATGGCGTTGTCAGATTTTTAATCCGACGTTTCGTCCTTCGTGGCCCATCATCAACTTTCTAAATTTAAATACGGACCTGGATTTTTTTTTACTTTTTTAAAAGCATTTTTAATTCTGATTAAAATGATATGTAACACGTGTGTGAAATAGTTTTAGATAGTGGAAAAAAAGCTAATTAATAATATAAAATAAGGTGGCCATGGATTTTTCTCAAGTATTTCATTAAATTTAATAATTTTATAATATTGTTAATCTAGTTTACTTTATAAAAAAAAATAGTAACAAAGAAAAAAATTACCTATTTTTAAAATAAAATAGTAACAAAAGTCTAATAGTAACAATTTATTTTATGTTAATAAATAAAAATAATGATTTAAATGAGGTGTTCAAACAAATTTCCTTGTTGTTGGATGCACATTTGAATGCGCGCAGGAACTTTATTTATAGCTCGCTGGATCATGCGGCCTGGCACTCTCTCCATTGTGCGTTCTAACGATTGTCTTAAAAGATTAATGTCGTTTGGTGGAGTTTTATAAACCAAGTCTTTTAGATGACCCCACAGAAAAAAGTCATGGGGAGCCAAGTCCGGGCTTCTCGCTGGCCATAAAACAACTCCTCTATTACCTATCCATTTTTCAGGGAAAACTGTATTTAGGTAATTGGTGACGATACCCGCGTTATGAGCTGGAGCTCCGTCCTGTTGCCACCACAGCTGCTGCAGTTCATTAAGCGGGTAGTCGTCAAGAAAGTCTAATATAGGACCTGTGAGCATCTCCAGGTAGCGCTGACCTGTTAGGGCTCCTTCAAACAAAATGGGCCCTAACAGTCTGTTCCGACACAGTCCACTCCATACATTAATAGAGTTTCTACCTTGGCCCCGGATTGGTATGTTCTCGCGAGGATTATTGATAGACCACACATTCTCGTTGTGACTATTAAACATTCCACACGAGCTAAATGAGGATTCGTCAGTCCAAATGATCTTGTTTGTAATATCCGGATCTTCTTGCAATGCCAAATTAAGCCAATTACAAAAATTTAGTCGCCTTTCTGGATCACCGGGCATCAAAAACTGACTTGTGTGGATTTTAAAGGGCCTATAATGGGCGGCTTTTAATGTTCTCCACACTTTCACGTGGGGCATATTATTTAAATCCCTGCCAATCTGCCTGGTCGAAATTCTTGGATTTTCATTAACCTAGAATCAAATTAATCAAATCAATCAAAATTAAAGCTAGCCATTGTTGTAAACGAATAGGTATCTTTTGCTTGAATTCATTGCGAACATTGCCGTTCCAGGATAATAAACTTACAGAATTTAACACAGCGTTTACTTCTTCTTCAGTAGTCCGCAATCCATAATTATTTCTTTTCTTAGCAAAATTTCCTTCATGTCGTAATTGCCTTTCAATTCTGTTAAAAATTGTATAATGCGGCTGGGGCCGTTCGGGGTACTCAATCAAATATCTTTCACTTGCGGCTATGCTGTTTCGATTCTCAAGGTAGTAAATACGAAGCATATCACATTTATCTGAATTTGAAAATATCATTTTTCTTTTAAAAAGTAGACTTTTTAATAAAATTATTAAATTATTGATAATATTTGAAAATGGTTTCCAAGCGCAAGAAAAATAAGAATCATAAATGTCAGAAATCCATGGCCACCTTATTTTATATTATTAATTAGCTTTTTTTCCACTATCTAAAACTATTTCACACACGTGTTACATATCATTTTAATCAGAATTAAAAATGCTTTTAAAAAAGTAAAAAAAAATCCAGGTCCGTATTTAAATTTAGAGAGTTGATGATAGGCCTCGAAGGACGAAACGTCGGATTAAAAATCTGACAACGCCATTTTGTAGAGGAGAAAAAACTACAATAAGAATGTGGTCTTAGTTTTTTTTATCTGCCAAAATGAAGTCGCAAAAAAATAAATTCAAAAATCGTCAATTTCGGTTTTTTTCGGATTTCTTCGAAATGGTTCGGAATATTTTTATTTTCTCAGCGGCATTCGATTGGGCTCTAAAATGCACAACTTTGCCAAATTTAAACTACCCATCTAGCTCTTACGGTTTAGAAGATCCCAATGATGAGCATCGAATTTGAAACACCCGGTACATTTTGGAGAAAAATTAAATATGATAAATATATAATCTGGTGCGAATTCAACATGACGCAACAAAATTGCCATGTGTGTCAATCTTAAAACTACTTCTTGAATTAATTTTAAATTATGCCCAAAACCAAGTGTGGCATACGTAGATGCTGGTAGGGAGGGATAAAATATATTGAAACAAAATGGCGTCCAATAAAAATATTTGGTAAGACAGTATATAGGGTAAATTCGAGACAGATAGATGACGCAGTGCTGAAATACTATTGTAAACGTGAGCAATTAGTTAGTGGTGAAGGTCAGTTGCATCTGTTGACCGTTACATCCATTTAGCTTTTTTTCAGCGAAAAATAAAAAGATATAAAGTGAAATTTGCCATTTTGTTAATTGGTAAGTACTATAAAGTTTGTTACTAAGTTGGGTTAAATTTTTCTGAAACCCGTTAATGATTGAATATGTGAAAAATAAATATTCTGGCAGAGTTAGGTTATGTTAAGCATGCGTTTATTGGAAAGCGGCTCCGTTTACTTCGTCAACCTTTGTTTAAATCGGGTGCGTCATCTGTCCCTCACTTTGGGGATTGATGACGCTTGATGAATAGGGGATAGACGACGCATGATGAAATCTAGGTACCTACATGTTCGAATTTGTTTTCAGACGAAGATGTCGACCTTCTACGGACCCAGAAAGAGCTCTAGAGGTACATGGACCGAAGAGGATTTGAAAAATGCAGTAGAAGCAGTAAGAGTGCATGGGCTACCAATTAGACAAGCAGCCAGAGAGAATAAGATACCTGAACGTATGCTTAGATTTCGAATGGCAAAAAATAATTTCAAGAAAGATAGAATGGGTGAGACATCAGTTTTAGGAGAAGACGCAGAGAAAAAGCTTTGCTTGCATATTAAAAAGCTTCAGCTTTCAGGATTTGCACCAACGAGGACAACAGTTTGAATTAGAGAAACGGTTCAATAGGCATAACAAAATAGCAGGGAAAGACTGGTTGAAGCTGTTTTTGAATAGAAACAAAAATTTATCTGTAAGAAAAGCAGAGGGAGCACCATTGTCAAGAGCACAGGGATTGAATAAAATTGAAGTTGATAAATATTTTGAGTTGTTGACACAAGTTTTAACTGAAAACGATTTACTAAATAAACCCCTTAATATTAAGAAATCATGGTTCTTGGGATTAGACCGTGTCAATCAGAATTACTATCCGACGTTTCGCCTTAGATTGCACGAGGCATCTTCAGGGATCTTTACTCCACGAGATCTGAACACTGAATTTCATTGTTCAGATCTCGTGGAGTAAAGATCCCTGAAGATGCCTCGTCCAATCGAAGGCGAAACGTCGGATAGTAATTCTAATTTGACACGTTCTAATCCCAAGAACCATGATTTCTTAATTGACCAAAGCCGTGAAAGCTTCCGTACCCCTTAATATTTTTAACATGGATGAAAGTGGGCTCCAGCTAAACAACAATCCTGGAAAAGTTATCGCAGTAAAAGGAAGTAAAGATGTATATGTTATAAAAGCACAAGAAATAGGGTGAGACCGTAACTGTAGTAGCTTGTTGCAACGCAGAAGGTACATTTTTACCACCATATTGCATTTTCAAGGGAGACAAAAAGCAACGAGTGTGGGAGGAAAACATGCCACCAGGAGCTGTGATTAAAATGCGAAGAGAGTCGGTGTACATTTGTGAGGCATTGTTCATGTATTGGTTGAAAAATCACTTCATTCCAAGAAAACCTGCTGGAAAGTGCCTTTTAGTATTAGACGGATATGGTTCGCACATGAAATCATACGAAATGCTAGAGATGGCGGCTTCTAATGACATCATATTATTGTGCCTTCTTAGCCACACAACTCACTTTTTACAACCACTAGATAGTTCATTTTTCAAGCTATTGAAAAGTTATTTTAAAAGAGCTTGCGATGAGTTTATAAGGGCAAATCTAAACAAACGAATTGAGCGACGACATTTCGGACACTTACTTGCTGATGCTGAATAAAAAAATGTTTTTTATGATATATTTCTGTCGTTCGGGATAAAAAAATTATTTCTATCGAAAAATAACATAATGATAAGGAGGCTAAAACTACTTACGGTTAACAATGTTAAATTTTTCCTCGTTTGGATGTTTTGCCTGCCACTGGCCATTATTAAATTCAATTATAATTTAGTCGTACCCTTTGAAGTTCTGAGATTTTTTTTTTCGAAAAGTACATCGATGTCTCGTGGTCCAGCCTAAAAACCGATCCTATCGGATAAAAATTAAAAAAGTTAAGTTTTTTGAAAATTTCCCTAAAAATCAAACAATACCCTTACTTTGAAGATGAATTTAACCGAAGTTATTTACTTTTTCACACTGAAACAAAGCAGATTACAAAAATGTAATCTATTTTCTACTACTTTTCAATTCAGTGTTTGTTTCTACGACGTACCAAAATACTAAAATATCCGACTTGAAGGAAATATGCACGTATATTTGACGTTTTTATTATACATTGAAAAAATCTAACGCATCCAGTCTTCTTTGGTAAAACGTAGGTATTGCCGCTGTCGCATCGATATAAATTTAATAAAATTGATTATAAATTTAAATGAATTTGATTTAATTTTAGGGCCTCAGAACCGATCCTTTGGGTATTTTTGAGATTGGCAGGAGAAAATTTGGATATTTTTAAAAAATCACCCAAAGTTTGTGGCGTAATGCTTTCCTTAATTTAGTAAGATCTGTCTTAGGAAATTGGCGGTCATTTCATAAGTATGGTAAATGCTTATATTCGTTTCAAATTAGCTACTCGATTACCTTATTTGGAGCAGTTGGATCAGCAAAGTCCGTGATTGATATTTATAAGAACATTTAGCCCATCGGGGTGAAAGGGGTTGGTTATTATTCAGTTAGTATTCGTAATCGTGTTGATATTGACCATATGTATCTTCATACATACTTAATTTGAGCATTAGAGCAACAGCACCTAGGTCCTAGGTCCCATTGTGTGCCTTGCATTTTTTAAAAAATGGGTGCTTATAAAGGCCAGCTCTTTCCTAGAATGGAGTTTCTGATTGACTGAGAGTTCCTGTATTTGGAGAGTTGAAATGCGTATGAAAAGTCATGGGATGACGTCAGGGGATGACGTGAGGAAAAAAATCTTGTTTTCTAGCGGGGTCGTTAGTTTTCATACTGAGCGATTGAGTCTCCCCCCTCCCCCCGCAAGAAAGCAGCTAACCCGAACACGTGGAACCACTTATGTTAAAAGCACAGAGGTCTGCCTACCAGGAGGCCATTCGAAACACTCTTGTCAAAATTTATAAAAAATTAGGTTGTGAAGATCAGTCAATTAAACAACATACGGACACTAAAATAAGTATTTTATTTAAAAATGAATAGCAATTTTACATAAACAGTTTTGCCTACTTGAGACAACAGGTCGCTGATCTTGCTTATTATTAAAGACCCTGCAAATTTAGTGTTTGGTTTTCATTATATTTTACAGTAAATTAAAATACCTTTCTTGAGTTTAAACCCTTCAAGATCTCAGTTTAAAATCTAGAACTTTAGCAATTTATTAATGCAGAGTTTGTCTGTAATCTATTAATCAAAATATATATTCAGGCCTTAGCTTTGTACATGTGTGACATATGTTTCTTGAGAGATTATAAAGATACAATAATACCTTAAGAATAAAAACTACAAAATACTTAAATCAAGCAAAAGGAAAGTAAAATAATATAAACATCAAAATATAAATACAAAACACAAATCAGAGCTTTTCATTATTATACAAACTTAAAAAATCATGGTTCTTGGGATTAGACCGTGTCAAAATAAAAAAATTTCCACGTATGATGTAGTCTGTAATTTAAATAGATTCTCTAATTTTCCTTTTATAGAATGACATGTCCAGTGGAATGTTGGTGTTAAGATACAGTTTCTTTGTAATACATCGTTCATGTTCCTTAAGCCTAGTCGATATGGATCGGCCAATTTCTCAAATATAGACATCTCCACAGGAACAAGGAATTGCATATACTCCATTCGTTTGGAAAGGAATAATTCCTTTAGCGATCGCAAACATATTTCATTTTGTATATTGTATATTGTAGGTATGTTGGACTGGCGAAGTAACCTTGCAGTCTTATCTATGGTTCCCTGTACAAATGGAAGAACTATACTTCCTATCGGTAACTCCTTATTAGTATAATTCCGTTGAGTGGACTTGTACGTTTATTGGTCAACACGGTTCAACCCTATGGTTTACGATATTCTTATCTCAGGAGTTAACGAAATATAAATAAGGACTATACTGTTTTTTTTCATTTGCAAGATTGTCCTAATATATCCTGCCCCATCAACATAGTTTTTCACGAGCTGCCACCGTTGCCTTCATTATTATAATTTTATGAAATGATTACAAAATTGTGTTGGCCAGTTTTATTGTACCAACCTTTCTAAGTTTTAAAACACGTTCCATTAATTAAGTCTCACAGAAATTATTCACGAGACCCGCATTCACCTGTTGTCTCGATCTATTTATTTTTGGATGCGCTTGTTTCACATCGAGCCGACGCGACAACTGTAAATTGACAACATTAAAATAGAAATATCTCCGAAATTATCGAAAACAAGTCGTACAAGAGGTAATAGACACTATCTGATCCTACCGAGGCTACACGGTTTCAATTAATTTGGGACTAAATTAACAGCAGCGGCGTTGCCACGTTTTCGAAACCTTATTTGAATTGCATACACGTAAAGCCTTATTTATAGTTCGACATATGGTAAGCATAAAACAATCATAATTCAGCGTATACACGAGAGGTTGAGGTCTTTTATAATATCATCTGGAATGACAACTGGTTTTTAAAACCGTTTTTTTTTTAGTTTTTAAATGCGTTTTTACATACGTAAATTCGTAGTTACCGCGTTATTACCAGCAGATAATTTGAAAACAATTTGAGCAACAATGGTTTCAGTGGCGCAGCCAGAGTGGGGAGGGGGCGGTGGGTCCAGATTCTTTCCCCAAGCGACATTAAAAATGACGGCTTTAACGTATTTAAAAAAAGACATCGGCAGTTCGTAATTAACAGAATGCGGTTGCACAGTTACACCATGAACTCAAGTTCGAAAAAAATCGATGTTTTTTTAACGTCGATATCTTGCACCCATCCCTATGTCAACCATGCTCGTTGAGTGATTCGCGCGCGTTATACCAGTCCGTCAAAACGTATCATTAGGCTCTCGTAGAGTTTATTTTTTTGTTTGTTTTTTAGATAACTTTATATTTTGTATTTTTTATTTTAATAAAGGCATAATGTTAATGAGTATGATACTAATGTTTATTTTTCGGGGTTTTAGTTATATTTGAATTTCATAATGAATAAAATAATAATATACTAAAACGTAGTATCGTTCTGGTAGCCCCCTCCAAGCGTAATTTCGGGCTGTGCCACTGAAAGGTATTGTTTGGAAAATATATTTGATAAGATCGTCTGGACCGACGAGTCAATATTTACGACATCAAATATGATCTTCAACCGTAAAAATAATTATTATTGGAGTCACAGTCAATGTTTATTTTTCGGGGTTTTAGTTATATTTGAATTTCATAATGAATAAAATAATAATATACTAAAACGTAGTATCGTTCTGGTAGCCCCCTCCAAGCGTAATTTCGGGCTGTGCCACTGAAAGGTATTGTTTTGAAAATATATTTGATAAGATCGTCTGGACCGACGAGTCAATATTTACGACATCAAATATGATCTTCAACCGTAAAAATAATTATTATTGGAGTCATCATAATAAAAACAAAATGATGGAGGTCAAAAGATCAGGAAGGAATTCGGTAAAGGTTTGGTGTGGTATTTGGAGGTCTTGAATTATCGGTCCATTTTTTATGACAACTTAAATTCTCAGCGTTATTTTGAACTATTACACAATGCTCACTTTTTTATTGAATTAATTAAGAAATCTAATCTGGCGGCAAAACATAGATCATCGACAACACAGGAACTTGAACATCGAATACGGCAAGCTATACAATATCTTAATGAAACTAATTTTATAAGAAAAGCAATGTGTCCTTTAGTGACCATATATATCACCTGTATTGCTCAGAATGAAGGGCATATTCAACAGTTTCTGTAATAGCTATTAGTCTGGAAGACTTAATCTGTGATTGCCATTCAGCCGAAAATCTACTGGCGAGAAGACTGAATGGAGGACGCTGATATTGGTATTGTTAATTTAACCAGCCAGTAGGTTCTGGCCAGTGTTTGAGTTAATTATCATTGGAGTTATAATTTCCTTTTTTTTGGCTAATTTGGATGACATTTTCAAGGGATATTCAGGATATACTCGAGTGGTCCTATAACAAGCTTATTGCAAAAATATTTAAAATGGTGGATTAGCGCCATTTTTAACACATTTGACTCCATAACTAAGAAAAACACTACAAATTCGAATGATTGTACCATCTCTGTATGGATTGGTTAACTTTTTAAACGAATGTTATACGAGCTTTACATCTGGCAACATAGTTTCGGCTGTCACACTCGGCTATTAGCCGGATCGAGCGTAGATGGGCCTATCTGCGCCCATTTGTACCCGTCACGGTACCGGACCCATGGCAGATTTAATTAAATCAACCCTTTGACGTGGATGCACGCCCATGGAATGCCCATCTTGATGGTGCGTGGCGCCAGGGCTGCGGATGGTTTGAATTCCGGGCGTCGTTGATGATGTTACCGATCTATAGTCTTCCGAACGTCGACGGTGAAAAAAAATGCTATTTTAACCTTATCGATTTCAAACAATTGTGATTTTTCAATATTTGTTACCATATCAAACTTATGGCTTATGGCCTAGTTTATCTTAAATGAGGAAAGACCCCGTATCATTGAGAAAAAAGAAATTAATTATTTCTAAATAATTTTCTATTTAAGTTTTAGATGAATGAAATGATGAAAAGCTGTGCTATAGGACAGGCGTGTAACAAAGATTTATATTATAAATGGAAAAGAAACGAAGGTTTTAGGATTTTATAAACAAAAAATCAGGTGATCTATTGAAATTTGTAAACATACAAACAATTTCAATAGAAATACGGGTTGCGGTCTACATCGCACTTGGAAACAGATCTTAACACTGGGCGTCGGTTCGACGAGCATAATTCGGGTATAAAAGCCCACCTGAATCTCCCCAAACTCATTCAGTGTTCAGATTTCGTGTAGTAAATATCCCTGAAGATGTCGCGTGCAATCGAAGGCGAAACGTTGGACAATAATTCCAATTTAACGCGGTCTAATCTCAAGAATCATGATGTCTTAAGAGACCTATGAAATGAATATTTCGTTTTATCAGAAATAGTGAAGTGTGAATCCATTTAGTTCAGTACATAGTTATTTAGGAACACATATATATACTATATTTTCAAACATTTTTATTGGACGCCATTTTGTTCCAATATATTGGATCCCTACCAATATGTTACCAGTTTCTACCTATGCCACACATGATTTTGGCCATAATTTAAAATAAATTCAATAAGTAGTTTTTACATTGACACATACCGCTATTTTGTTACGTCATCTGATGAGTAGTTTTAAGCTGACAGGCAGATAGACAAACCGACGGACTTGATAAAACATATTTTTGGCATCTAGGGACGCCAAAACGCGAATATATGTTAATCCTGAGAGGGTGATTTTTTTTAGATTACAAAAATTTTATTTGGGCACCATTTTGTTCCGCCATCTTGAATTAGTACCATACTTTTACTAGTTCATCTCTATACTACAATTAGTTACGGCACACAATTTGAAATCATTCTCTTAAGTAGCATCTTGGATTCAAATTTAACCAATTGATTCCTATAGAATACTTGATTTTTATGCAAAATTTGAGTTAAATTGGATAATCACTTAGTAATAATTTTTTTAATATTTCACTAGGCCACCATTTTGCTTTACCATATTGGATTTTTACCAAAATGTTACCATTTCATGCCTATATGACCCTCAATTTTTGACCAAAAATTGAAGTCAATCGGGTAAGTAGTTTTTAGCTATGCCGGGAATAGACAGACCGACATAACGACAGACACATTTTTCGTCATCTAGGGTCCCTGAAACGTAAAGATTTGAAAAAATCTCGAAAGGTGATTTTTTCACGATTACAATACGTCCCATTTATGAGGCTAGTAATAAGAAAAGTTATATTTATGTTTAGACAACTAACGTCTTTTAAATATTTTTTGAATATTATATGAAAGTTGGTAACTAGCCATTCAACTTGTTTTTTGGACCATTTTAATAACTCGAAAAATAAGAAAGTTATAGCTTGTTAAAATATGTACAACTTATAATGACCACGCCGTACGTCGAGTCGTTCTAATCTTTGGATTTCTTTCTCGAGATTTCTTTCACAATTTCTTGCAGTTTTTAACACCTTAGTGACTATTTTGTTCTGGAACTAAGGCTTTAGTTTTTTTTTAATCTTGAAGCTTTTACCTCAGCTGTTTAACCACTGCACGGGTAATTTTATAAAGTTGGCTCATTACCTTTCTGGAATGACGTCACGCTGGTTTCAAATAACGTATTTCTTATATTATTTATATTTCAGCGATGATTCCTAACCTAAACGTATGCAGTGATGTAGATAGGAGGGGTGCGTTCAGCACTGGCTAAAGCGAATTTAAAATTGGCATTTTCTGTACAGAAAGCGCTGCAACTTGTCGAAAATGGCTGGCAAAAAATTAACACTCTCATTGCCATAAAAAAACCCTCATTTTGCACACTTAATACAAAAATAACTATTATAACTTCAAAAACTAAAATTATTTTGCAAATAAGACTTTACTAATATAAATTCTTTCATCTTAGTCTTATTCTTTGTTTGCAATGTAATAAATTGACGCTAGTTACCCATTTTCATCAAAATTATTTTAATTCTCAATTACAGACAATACTGAAAAAAATATTAAGAAAAGGGGAATAACGAACGATGAATCCTTTACCTCCAGAATGTTTCAAAAACAAAAAGAGGTAAAAACAAAAATCACAGATTACTTAAAGAACAAAATAAGAGATATGATCTATTGCGTGTATGCTAAAAATGAATATGTTACAATGCAGACTTTGCTTTAAAAACTAAAAGAGAGAAATTAATGTATAACTAACTAACTTTAAAAATAAAAACTACTCCCCTTCACTGTCTTCAGAATCAGAACTAAATTCTCCATAGTCACTGTTGTCTTCGTCGGTACTAATTACAAGTGGCGCAATGTCTGAAGCATCACATATCTGTATTGTCTTCCAAGCTTCTTGGATTACCCTTTCTGTGTGGCTGACATAATTTTTCCAATGCTCTGAAGATACTTCATTTATCGCTTTTTCCCACATGGCCAAAACTTCCGATGGTGTCCCCTTCAGACTAGCAATGTATTGGTCGTATTTCCTCTTACACTCAGACCATACCATTTCAATAGCATTAAATTGACAATGGTATGGAGGAAGTCTTAGTATTTTGTGGCCCAAAGGTTTCACATATTCGTCAAGGTAGAATGTTTTTTCAATGTTACAATGTTTTTCTACAATGCTCCATATTTCATCCTTCATGGCCCTCTCTGGGAAGTCAATGTTCTTTTCTTTTAACCATCCAATCAATCTCTGCTTTGTCCATGATTTTCTTGGAATATCCTCTAAAAGGCCGGAATGATAGCTTGCGTTGTCCATCACTATCAAACTTTTTGGAGGAAGATTTGGTACCAGCTGATTTTTAAACCAATTTTCAAAATTTTGCTTGTTCATATTGTCATGATAATCTCCGCTTTTTAGTCCACTTTTAAATATTAAACTGGCCCCCTTAATAAATCCTTCCTTTGATCCAGCGTGAACTACAATATATCGATGACCTTCACTAGCTTTTTTAGAACTTGTAGACATAGTGTTATCCTGCCAGCTGTTTCTAAACGAACCTTTACTAAAAATCCAAGTCTCATCAATAAATACGGTGGTATAAGCATCTTGTCCTAGATTTTGATTTTTGACATATTCCCTCAAGAAATTGATTCTCTTGTGGACGATGTGGGGCAAATCCATCAGGTATTTTCTATTATTTGATTTCTTCCACTTAAAACCAATACTTTTTACGTATTTTCTTAGCGAGGTGATGGAAAAATTAAAATATTCATTTATCTCTTTTAGTTTTTTAAGCAAAGTCTGCATTGTAACATATTCATTTTTCGCATACATGCAGTAGATCGTATCTCTTATTTTGTTCTTTAAGTAATCTGTAATTTTTGTTTTTACCTCTTTTTGCTTTTGAGACATTCTGGAGGTAAAGGATTCATCGCTCGTTATTCCTCTTTTCTTAATATTTATGATTGTTGTATGGCTAAGTTTTGTTGCATTTGAAGCTCGTTCAATTATATTATCAGTTTGCGGAAGGATTCCATTTTTAGCTTGCTCTTTTTCCAATTGAAAAAAAGCCAAGATATTCAAAACTATTAGCTGTGATTGCTGATTATATCTTCGCGGCATCTTTCAAAAGTTTAAAAAGAATCACAACAAATCAATGTCAATTTTGACGAATATATTCTGAAAGACACATAACCAAAACCGGCATTGACTGTTGTAAAGAAACGACAATGAGTTTTTTCAAAATGTTTTTGTCACTGTCAGTTAACATAAATCAAACAAAAATAACCAAAAATGACGTCATTCCAGAAAGGTAATGCGCCAACTATACTTTTAGTGACATTTTTTAGTTTAGCACTCCCAATTTTGCATTTACTAACTCTTTGGGTCAAAGATAGTCCAGGTTTTACTGATCTGAGACCTAATTAAGTAAATTATGACTATTACAATTACAAATATTGCCTTGGGTGTGCGAAATTTATTTTCTAAAATATCTGTAAAACCTGTATTGCTGTGAAATTTTAAAAAAATCATATTAGTACATTTCTCTATTGTTTTTTTGATATTTTTTAATGCTATAATGTAAAATCAAATTATTGGTATTTAAAAATAATTTTGTAGAAGAGATTCATAAAAAAATGACAAAAAAAGAATAATCATTATCATTTAAATTATCGCAGATAGAGCAAAATCGATTATTACCTAAAAAGAGCACTAGTGTTTTTTGCTGCAGTTCTCATAGTGTTTGCGAAAATTGAGTTTGAAGAAAAATAGTTTTTTGAGGTTATGTTACGTAAGCACGGACGTCTTCTTCCAAATGAATTTTGAATTATAAATAAAAAAATCCTTTACCCGAAACTTCCCTCGTTATGAATATTTCCTTTTATTAGGAATAGTGAAGAATGAGCCAATTTAGTTCAGTGCATAGACATTTAGTAACATATATGTACTGTTTTTTTAACATTTTTATTGGGCGCCATCTTGCTCCGTTATATTATATTCTTACCAATATTTTATCAGTTTCTATCTATACCTCATTTGATTTTTGGGTATAAGTTAAAATAAATTCAATAGTTTTTACACCTCACCCCAATTTTTTTACGTCATGGTTAATTCGTGCTAGTTTATCCCTATATCACATTTAATGTATCTGCAATATTTAAAGTTGATTGAAAAAGATTTTGTACGTTTATTTTTTAAACATTTTATTTGGCCACCATTTTGTTTCGCCATCTTGAATTTGTACCACAACTTTACCAGTTTATCTCTAGATGACACTTAACGCTTGTACAAAATTTGAAATTAATCTAACAAGCAGTTTTTTCTTTTTTCGGCTTCTTGTTTCCGCATACTGTATTTTTACCAAAATATTACCAGGTGATCTCCTGAATTTTGTAAGTCAATCGGAAGTAGTTTTTAAGCTATGCCGCGAACTGACAAACAGATAGGCAGAGCGACAGACGAGACGGATCGACGGAATTGATCAATCATGTTTTTTGGCATTAGGCACGCTAAGACGTGAAAATGTAAATTCCGAGAGAGTGATTTTTTTAGTAGGTACTACAATTTTACTAGTTCATCTCTATACCACAATTAGTTAAGGTGCACAATTTGAAATCAATTCATTAAGTAGTTTTTTCAGGCTGAATTTTTTAATATTTTATTAAGCCGCCATTTTGTTCCGCCATCTTGGACTCATACCAAAATTTTACCAGTTGATTTTCTCAGAATACTCGATTTTTGTGCAAGATTTGAGGTAAGTTGGATATAAGTAGTCTTTTAGTAATATTTGTTTTAACATTTCACTAGGCCGCCATTTTTTCGCCTAATCGGATTTTTACCAAAATGTTACCAGGTCATCCCCATCTGACCCTTAATGTTTGGCCAAAATTTGAATTCTATCGGGTTAAAGTGGTTTTTTAGTTATGCCATGGACAGACAGATCGACAACCCGACGCAATTGGGAAAACATGTCTTTCGGCATGTAAGGACCCTCAAATGTAAATATTACAATACTTTCCTTTTACGAGCGAAGTTTGTTACTTTTAAGGCAAAATTTTTCCGCACGTTGCTAATAAATTCAAATTTTTTTTCTTAGAAAAGAGGGAGGATGAAATTCAATCATGACGTGCGGTGAAATTTTAAGAAAGAGAAGCAAGGTTTAGAAACTTACCTATTTGTTATTCGATTCTTCGATCATTTTTTGCAAATTCGTCAATGACGTCATCATAAAAACGTCGATGCTTTGACATATTTTGGAGAAGTTTATTTTCAACGGACAACAGCGATGTATGCGATTCCCCGTTGAATTTCTCACGAAATTTTTTATACGTTTAAGTGTTGAAAAATTGCGTTCTACTGATAAACTTGTGGCAGGTATTGTCAATACTAATTCACACAATTTCGACACTTCGGTGTAAGCATCTTCCAGCTCCTTGTCTTTTAAAAATTGCATTAGTTCCTTAGCGTTATTTTTTGACCTAATGTCATCAGTTTCGTAAATCACTTTTAGTTCAGATCGCAGTAACACTTGGTCGAAGAACTGGCGATAATGAAGAAGAGATTTAAACGCATCTTCTGCAAAAGTTTTTCCTTTAAATGCATCAAAATTGCAGAGCTCGAGGAATTTAAAATCATTTAAACCGTTAAATCTATAGTTTATTTGTTGCTGAATTTGATCGATTATTTCATAAAAGAGGCGTCTCACAGACTAATATTTTAGCTCAAAACCTGGCCAAAAAGGCAAAATTTAAAACAACAGCAACAGACCTGTGGGTACGTATTTTTATTTGATAGATAAATATGACGTTGCGTAATGCACTCGCCACCTACGATAAAGTAATCAGTGACTTGTACGCGTGATCGTAATTTAGCAATTGTTTTTAAGAAAAATGCGTTGACAGAATTGTGTTGACAAGCATCATTTCGTTGCGATAATTTATAAATTGGCTGGTTATTTTGTGGCATAATTGATCATGGATATTGTTGCAGAAGGTATGTACATTGTAATAATTATTTCTGTGAATGTTAAAATCCTTCTATAGGGTGTTTTTGCCGACCCGCCATTCTTACAAAAAAATTGTCAGAATTTATAACTTTTTTGTATATAGTAATGGTTTTAAACATATGCAACTCATCGCAACAGCACAAACTTTACGGGTTATTAAATTTCAGTATATCTAGAATTACTATACTGTAGAAAAGTTTCCCCAAGTTTTCACATTAACCAGAAATTAAAGTTCAAATGTGCTATGTCCAGTATAATATCATGACATGCGGTTACGGGCGAATCTACGGACACTCAACGTCAACTCAGCGTTTTCTGTCATATTTTATAAATATCCTCAATATGTCAAAAGCAACCTAAGTGTCCGAAATTTTCTGTGCCCAACTGTATATTATGGCAACATACAGGGTGGCGCATCGGCAATGTACTTTTTTTATTATTACTGGGCGTCTTTGCAGATTCTGTCAAATCTATGACTCGAAGGGAACTGCATGATCGAGTGAGAGCGAGCGCAAAGAGACTATTTGATGAAAAACTAAACAGCTTAGAAGCAGAATTAGTTGCCATTACAAATTGCCCCCCTGAAAAACTTGCTATACTTCAAAATACCATTAAGAATTTTAAAACAGTTTATAAACGTAAATGGCTCTCGTGCAATAGTACAGAAAAACGTTTTTTGGAAAAACATCAACAATGGTTGGATGGAGGAATTACATTCCCTGCTGCCCCAGCTCCTCGCAGTTCCAAAGGTAGACCAAGTAAAGAATTTGCAGAACTAAGTGACCGATCAAAGCGGCGCAACACTATGGATCTTAGAATGAGTGTCTCCCTTGATAAGTTGACATACGCGACACAGATGGGTCAGCGAGCTGCGGGTAATATTGAAACATCAAAAATAATTAAACATATTACCAAATCTCCAACTAGTGCGGGAAATTTTCGAAAGTTAGCCGCTATTGGTGACCAAAAATCTACAGTGAAAAAACACACACCAGAAGAGGCATTGGCGATATTCGTCGAAGCTAATTTAACCATGAGTCAATACGAGGTGATTCGTCAAGCAAATAAAGATATATATCCATGTTACAAATACGTTCAAAACGCTAAACACAATTGCTATCCCCCAAAAAGTATTGGAGAAACTTTTGCCGAAGTGAAGTTACAAGATTTAGTCGACCACACAACTTTGCGGCTGTGTAAATATTTGGAACCAGTTTTCGAGAACATCCAAGGCGAAAATAAAGAATTTCTGCTTATATTTAAGTGGGGTTGTGACGGCTCCAAGCAATGCGAATATAAGCAAAAATTTGAAGATAAAAGCGACAGTGATGCTAACATTTTTCTAAGTTCCCTTGTGCCAGTAAGACTTATGTGTAGACAACAAATTGTATGGCAGAATCCTAACCCATCATCACCTAGATTTTGCAGGCCTATCAGAATGAGATTTGTCAAGGAAACTAAAGAAACCACTAATGAAGAGTTTGAATACGTGGAAAACCAGGCCAGAAATCTGTATCCAACAAATGTTAAAAATAATATCCAAATAAAGCACAAATTATTGCCAACAATGGTGGACGGCAAGGTGTGCAATGCTGTCACAAACAATGCTTCGACAATGCGCTGCTACATATGTGGCAAAACATCCAAAAACTTCAATGACTTAACACAAAAAAGCACAGAAAAAACGGAAACTTTTTAATTTGGGTTGTCAATATTGCACGCCAGAATCAGGTTCTTCGAATTCGTACTACATTTATCGTATAAAGTAAAGGCAGGAGTACATGTAAGTCGCGTTACACTAAAAAGTGACAAAGAAAAAATTCAAACTGCCAAACAGAACATTCAAAAAGAGTTCCGCGAGAAAATGGGATTGCTGGTGGACATTCCGAAAGCTGGATTCGGTAATACTAATGACGGGAATTCGTCCCGTAGATTTTTCAACAATGCAGAGGAAGCAGCTGCTATTACAGGAATAGACTTTGAATTAATAACTAGATTTAAGATAATATTAGAAGTATTATCCTCTGGTTTCAAAATTGACGTGGAAAAGTTTTCTCTGTACACTATGGATTCGGCCAAGCTCTATGTAAATTTATATCCTTGGCAACCAATGTCACCAACTGTGCATAAAATTTTAACCCACTCGGCAAGTGTTATAACACATGCTTTATTGCCAATCGGTCAGTTGTCGGAGGAAGCTACGGAAGCCAGGAATAAGCACTTCCGGCAGTACAGAGAAAGCTTTTCCAGAAAATTTTCCAGAAAGGAGTGTAACGAGGATGTGTTGAATAGGTTTTTGTTGACCTCAGACCCTTATTTAAGTAGCATAAGAGCTACGAAAAATACAAAAAAAAGTTGTTTACAAAGGAGGCATTGGAATTCCTAAAAGCAGATATAGATGTTGATGATGATAGTGACATAGAGAATAGGCTGTAATCTTAATCTTAAACGAATAGGGGTCTTGTTTCGATTTTTTTTTTAATTTAGGGTTTCGATATAAGCGGTAGATCTATACCTCAGAGGTAAACTGTAGGTTTTAAGTCACTTTTTTTCAGATAATGAGATTTTAACTTCATTCTAGTTATCATAACTTCCTTTACCACTAAAATTTTTTTCAGGGTCCTGGCATTAAGCATAACCGAAATATACTCACTTTGATCCTATGTCAAGTCACTTAATTACACTAACTTACAAAATGTTTTTTGCCTTCCCTGAGAAATTAGGAATTAAGGACTTACAGTACAGTTTACCTCTGAGGTACAGAAATAGTAAATAGATATATACGTATTTTTTTCTCTTTGTTGTATCTCAAAAACTGAAATTTGCTTATGTATGTCGATGTCATCATAAGGAAGCAGGCTCATAACCTAATACCATGCTTATAGTATATCTATGTATAAAAAACTAATAACCTTTTCGCTTCGCCTTCGTTATTAGTTTATTAGTTTTTGTACGTAAGTATCGATTTTTAGGATTATTCTATAATTTACCACAGAAAAATAACTTATTTTTCATTGACGCATATTTTATGTTTTAGTACTAATAATTTATTATTATATGTTACACGAGTGTTTTTATGTTGTTTTCGGCCAAATAGAATTTCATGTTAAACTAGAGAAGTTTTGTACCTATACCTAGTTACCCTGCAAAAATATTTAATTTTACATAGCCACATTCCAATATTTACGCCCGTAAATATACTTACCATCACTAAATTAGATAAAATATTGCTAAATAATCATTAATTAACCGCATTCACGTGAAAAAAACAAGTAAACATTTTTGGCCAGGTTTTGAGCTAAAATACTAGTCTGTGCGTCTGTATGATGTTTGAACATCTCCCACCCTGTCTGTTCGAAGACGCTTGGCTTGAGGCTCTACATTTAAAGTCATCGTTTTCTCCCAAATTGGTCAAAGTCATCTCTTTTTTGGCTTAACATGGACTTAAAATTATCCCCTTTTTTTAAGCAAAAAGCAATATCATTTGTTTTAGTTTGTAATATATTAAAAACATTGTCCGAGATTGGAAATATTTCTGAAAATATGTTAAACAAATAATTAAAATTAAAATCTCGTTTCAGTTCAAACAGTCCAAAAACCCACTCGAACTATTTATTGCTCCTGAGTCCCACGCTTCATTATTTTCTATTATATTCTTAAATATTTCAATCAGTGATTCACGATTTTCAGATACTGTTAACACAAGTCTTTTATTATAGTTCCACCTAGTAGGAGCTACTTTGGGCAATCGTTTGTGGACAATGGAGTCCAAAGCTTGTGTACGTTTTGTTGACTTGGAAAAAAAAGCAGCCATGCCACTTAAAGTAACGAAAAATACATTACACTCTTTAATGTGATTGATGGACTGGGATAAAACTAAATTTAATTTATGAGCAAAACAATGGACAAACACAGCACTTGCAGACCCCCTAATTGTCCTGCCATCACTGCAGCTTCATCATAGCTTTGAGCAACTATTTTTTTCTCTCCATTAATTTCTTTAGTAACGTTATAAACTACGGTATATAATGCATCTGCTGTACGATTTTCGGACACATTCTTAAAACCTAAAAATCGCTCTTGAATACTTCCGTCTGTTTTAACGTAGCGTATTACTATAGGTAATTGGCTAAAATTAGTGATATCAGTTGTTTCGTCCTGAACAATAGCAGTGAACCGCGCCTCCCCAATCTACTGCTTAATTCTTTTTAGAATAATGGTTGCAACAGCGGAAATTAAATCATTCTGGATTCGATTCGACGTTCCGCGAAAAACGCTAAACTGCTCTAAATGCTTTTTTAAGCAATCATCATATTTAACCATTAAACTAGGTAAATCTTGAAAATTTCCTCTATTTGAAGAAACCCTTGTTTCGTCATGACCTCTAAATCCCAATTCGTGCTGTCCGAGAAAACAAACAACATCAATAAGTCTTCTTAATATTTGCCTATTTTTTATCGACTAGTTCATTGTGTTGGCGGTGACTAATTTACAACTGTTTATTAAGGGCGTGTTCAATTCTGGTTTTGCCGAAGACTTTTTCTTTTATGACGGCCTGCATATTTTTACAGCTTTATGAAAATTGTTTAAATCGGAAAAACCAGTTTTATTCCAGAGACCGTTTTCATTTTCGAAAAAGTTTTTCCGGATTCCTTATCAGCGAAGTTTAATGTTGAAAATCCCTTTATTATTAAGACACACACCACACATTCACACACACTCTTCTTACTAAATTTTCCACTATTTTCCACGTTATTACCCACAGCCGAAGTTGACGGTATTTGCATATCCACGTCCGTATTATTGTCTTCCATATCGCACCATGCACGACGCGACGTACGTATCACACAACACACGGATAGCCATTCAAACAAAGAACTCCAATGATAGCTTCCGCCTCCACTTAAAGCACGCGACTGAAATGCAAAAATTGCAAACAGCCGGTAGAAAGTTCAATAACCTCTGGCTCGACTCACAGGAAATCAAGCATACAGGACTTGGCTGCAGAGAAGCTAGCGACCCGCATAGGTTCTATTCCATTTTCTATTGTCCCTCGGTCGGAGTCAAGGCCGCATTTATTATAGGCTTGATAATTAAGATAATATTTTAGCATTTTTAATATAGACTAAATTAATGGTTTCCTGTTTCAAAAATTACATTTTAGAAGATGTTTTGTAATTTTTTTTTTGGGAAGCACTGCTTCCCTTGCTTCCATGGACTGCACGCTACTGTTCCATTCCATTTTTGTTTTATGGCTTTGCTCCAGGGCAATCGCCAGATTGATCTCCGTCTGAGGTTTATTTAGAGCTGGGGTGACCCTCCCAGATGATTTACACCTTATTTCAATTTGTAGACGTTATCGGTAGGATGTCCGCATGGCGAGCTCTAAGCTCCCGGAATCTTTCAATACTTTTTAATGTTTCCTTTTTTAATTTTTGAAATACATCTTGGCTTTCACTAGGTGCCACTTGCGAGTACTACTGGTATCACGAGATGACTTTTTCTTTCAAGCTATCCCCTTACCCCTCCCACTCCCTCCACATAGCGGCCATTTCGCTAATATTCTATGTAGAACTGCGGCAGACGAACGGGATAGAATGCAGGAACAACTAGGCCTCACACGTTCACAGCGTCTGCACCCTTTCTAACGGGGTCGTTAGTTTCCACACTGAGCGGTTGAGTCTCCCGCTTCCCCCCGAAATAAAGCAGCAAAATTGAACACGTGGAACTACTTGTGTTAAAACACAGAGGTCTGCCTTCGACGAGGCTAACCGGAAGACTGTCGAAAAGTATTATATTTTCGAATGAAATCGTTATCCACATTTTATAGTTGAAACAATTTTGTTCTGTCTAGAATATTTTGGAAGATATTGAGCAAAAACCACTTTTTTCTTTTTGGCTATTTTTTTGTGTGAATCAGACGGCCTACGCGTGAGCACTCAGCATATTTTTAAACAGCCTCTCACTATTTTCAAAAAAAATATGGCACTTTATTATTTTGCGCATCCCCAATCCCCTGGTTATTGGGCTAACAGACATCTGTCTATGCTTTTCTTTAGGTAAGGATCTAAAAAAAACATGGATGGATATTTTTCATAACTTTATATAGTCTATAAAAAAACAATTATGTCGCTTTTTATTTTACTCCATAAAAAAGTTTTTATTTCAGGAAATGGAATTTTACCGAATATCAGTGGTGTAACTATCGATGATCGGAAGAGCCCAAAGCGCCCTGGCCCACTATGAATGACTTCTTTTTTTAATCATCAATTATTTTCTGTACGTGCATATAGGGGGTCTTTTGTCGAAACCTGCGCGGCGGGGGGGGGGGGGGGTGGAGGCAAAATTTGTAGTTACTGACAGAAATGAAAGAACCTGCATGTTTTTCGGTGTCCAGGGCGCTTAAATCACAAACTTCTTTTTTACCAGGGAAGTCAAAACGATATATTGGTTATTTTATACAAATAATACTTAAGTGATTCTTTATTAATTCAATTTATAATACCACAAAGTCATTATCACGTAATAAAATATAACCATCAATAGCCCAAAAATGAGTGTCAACAAAATAAAGTCGGTAGACAGTTGACCTTGTCCGAACGGCAAAGGTATCTAAGCCGAGCCCGTTTCGATTCGCAATTAATTAATAACGTCCATAAATCGGGGCGCACACATGCACCGGCATTCCTTCCCGAGAAACGACCGAACGCATAAATTTGGCTGCCGAAAATGCCTCGGCCGCATCTCGGTGCCCGATCGTCGTTTATCTCGGGCGGCCGCGATCGTCGGTGGCGCCGTCTGGCATTTGTTTTAACCGTTCGACCCGCCCTCTGTCCTATTATCATAACAGCCGACTCCGTTTTTTCTTCGTTTCGTCTTCTTCTTTCTCGCGCCGGATCGTGGTGGCGTCTCGTTCTTTTTCTTCTTCTTTTTGCTCCGCGAGTTTAATAGGATATAGGTTGTTGAATAATCGTTGTCGAGTTGTTGCCTTCGTCGGTTTTTGTCGTTTTGGTTCTTGAAATTGAGTCTTAGAAGAATCGGCTGGAGGTAATGGTATCTCTGATCGCGAGGTCCTAGTCGGCATATATATTTTTTTTCTGGTATGTTGGTTCTTATTCGCAAACATTATCAATGGGGAGCCGAAATTAAAATCTTATCAAATCTGAATATCTTCCTCGGAAATACGTATATTGCTGGAGGCAAGATATGTAATCAAACAGAAAAAATCGATAAATTGGCTTGATCTAGAATTTCCCTTGTGATGAATTCTTCACTTTACCAGGGATAGTGAAGTAATGACCTAATTTATTTATGCACATAATCATTTAGTAATATGTACATATACAAATTGTGTTATTACTTTGCTGAACAAAAGGAAGACTTTGGATATCTTTGTATTTCAGGTTTCACCAACACCAATACAAGCATGTTATGCTACCTCATCCCTATAATTTGATAAAAAAAATATTTTTCTATCTTTAAATACAAGAAAGTTAAAAGAGTGGTCAAAATGCAGTCAAACACCCTGTACATATGACGAACTAGATAGGTTCATATACTTCACTATCTTTGGTAAAAGGAAGGTCTCGTAAACGAGAGAAGTTCAGGGACAAAGTCAATTTTGCGATTTTTTGGCTTTTAATCTTATTTTTTTTGTAACTTAATTTAAAATGAAATCAGGTGTGCTATTTTTTATTTATTTTATTTTCTATTAAAAGAAAGACATTCACTAAGGATAAAAGCTGGTACTACTTTTTTAAACTTTTTGTTTCGCTCTATTTTGTTTTTGTGAAAATTTGAATAACTAGTTTTTTATACTGATTTTTTAAAATATTTTATTAAGCCATTTTGTTTCGTCAATTTGAAGTAAATTGAAAAGTTAGTTTTCCTACACTGATTTTTAAAACCTTTTATTAGGCTACCATAGGAAATATCTTTATTTTTTCACATTTAAAAATACTTTTAAGCGGGAAGTAAAAATAAAGTGTTAATGAAAGTTGTAAAATTCTTGAACTAAGTAGATCAGATTGTTGTCCTATTATTTAATTTGTACTTTGAATCGACACCCAACCGTTTTCACAGATCCCTTGATTATAAATGTATTTAATCAATAGTTTTTGTTTCGTTCTTACATAATATATTAAAATGGAGCTTAAAAATGAGACGTTTTGGAAATGGTGAATGCGGTGGAACACCGCACAGATGGCGAGCAAGTTCAATTTCTAATGTGTTTTTCGATTGACTTTCTAATTTACAGAACCTATTTGTTACTAGAAAGGCAGGGATGGTTGCAAAAAAGCCAGCAGCAGTAAAGTATCAATTAAGGCTTTATAAATCTAGTTGCATTTACTTTATTTTCAATTTAATTATATTTGTCGGAAATGTATAGAAAAAACAAATTGCTGCACTTATACAAAAATTTGATATTTTACCAGAGGCAAAGTCTGGCTTTAAAGAAGGGGGGGGGGGGGGGCAGAGCTGCGCTACAGCGCTCTTGACTGATCCTGATCGTATTTTTGAAGCTACGGAATCGGGTCCTCGCACAGTTAGTGTTAGGTTATTCTAAAGCCTTTGATACTCTTAATCATAAACCCCTTTAAAATAACTAAATTTAATTGGTTTTGGAGATATAAAGTTAGCCCGGTTTAAATTAATGATTTTTTTTTGGGAAATAGGTCACAAAGTCTCATACTAAATCGTAGCCTTTCTGATCCTTTGAATTTGTCTCAAGGCGTACCGTAGGAAACTTGGGCTACCTTTGTTCCACTATATATTCAAGTTCTTTATCCACATTTGTTGAACATTCTTATACGCAATCAAATGCCGATGATATAAAACTTCGGTATTCTTTTCGTCTCGCTAGCTCTCGTACATTTTAATAGACAAATTTTTATAATATTTCCAATGGTCATTCTTTATTTTTAAATCTAAATATATGTATGGCTATATTGATAGAAGATCGGTAGATTGGGAAAGATTGTCTGATAACGTGGTAATCAAAGTTGATAATGTAAACATACATATTTTAATGAAGTTAAGAATTTGGGTTTAACTTTTGACAGTTTTCTTAGATTTAATAAACGTGTTTCAACTTGTATTAAATTATTTTTATATTGATTATTAATTACCAAATTAAAGGTTTTGTGTAATTCAAGACATATTCTACATGAAAAATTTAAAACTAAGTTTATGCAATTCGTTAGGTTTATTAATTTTTTTCATTTTTATGACATTGTATATTGACCTTGTATGACAAAAGAACTATATCGAATTAAAAAAATTCAAAACTGTTGTTTGATATTTTTGCAGGATATCAGGTGGGGACAGCATGTTACCTATACCCTGCCTTTGAATAAATTGACTAATAGGTAAAAAATACGTCATTTTAGCATAAGTATCCTTTATTATAAAATCAAATCCCATAAACCCTCTCAGCATCGATGTTGATAACCTAAATTTTATATTTAAAGGTACATTGATACCTTCATTTCATAAACAGTCATAATTTCAATGTTCTCTTTCTTATAATTTAACTAAAATATTTACTTCGCTACCTCGTACCCTCCAGCATTGCTCCACGTTTTCTAGATTGTACAAAAAACATTTTAACAATTTTTGAAACAAATTTGGCTAATTTTGTTATATTTTTCATTAATAACTTTTTGCTTTTTTTCTTTCTTAATTCCTGCAGTAATGGGATCTAAAATATTAACCTTGAAATTATATAAATAATTATATATGCAATATTGGTTGAGCTAGGCATCTATTTTAATCTAGTTGCATTGTTAAGTATTAAAACCAGCTCTGGTTTTCAAAAACTGAACTTCGCCTTTTTCTAATTCAGATGAAAAGCTTTTTATTATTATTAATATCTTGTCTTCATATATTTGCAACTCAGCAAATTCCACAGCAAAAGCTGGTGGCTCTTAACACATACCAAGTTTTCAAACAAGCCTGGTATGATGCAGGTTTCCTTCATGCGAGTGTCAATATGCTTTCTAATCGCAGCATTTCAATGGCGCCACGAAAACTTTATAATGATAATTACCTTGTCTAGCTCAATTACATCAAGCTATAATAATGTTCATTATTATGTTTCGGGGTCCCTAGATGCCGAAAAACATGTTTTCTAAGTTTCGTCGGTCTGTCTGTCTATCTGTCTGTCTGTTTGTTCTCGCGGCATAGCTAAAAAAAACTAGTATTGCGACTGGCTGATAACATTTTGGTAAAAATCCAATATGGCGAAATAAAATAGTGGCCTAGAGTAATGTAAAAAAATATTACTAATTACCAATATACTGCTTATCCAATTTACCTAAAATTTTGCACAAAAATTAAGTATTATGAACAAATAACTGGTAACATTTTGGTACGAATCCAAGACGGCGAAACAAAATGGTGGTTTGAAAAATATTTAAAAATACCCCTTGAAAAACTATTTAATATCTTTCAAATATTCTTAATAATTTTACAGCGAACAAATATTTATATATTAGACACTCTACGCATTTTGTAGGGAAACTAAAAGCAATCCATTTAAATCCAAAAGATATCTTAGTCAGTCTCGATGCAGAATCGCTATATATAAATGTGCCTATAAATAATAAAATTTCGGTAATATAAGTCTTATCTCACCATAATAATATTGCCAACACACTTTTAGATCTGATTGAAACATGACTCACTTCAACATATTTTGTTTTTCAAGGAACTTTTTATGAAGAAACCTCAGGAGCAGCCATGGGATCTCCGCTGTCACCAGTGGTAGCCAATATCTTCATGGAAGCTTTTGAGGAGAAAGCCTTATAGTCGACTCCATTAAAGTTAAAATCGTGGTTCAGATATGTAGACGACACTTTTGTGATAAAGCCGCATGGTCTAGAAAACTCTCCCCGTGTTTCGTAATCCTCTGAATCAATCAATCAAAAATGTACAATGGAAATGAATCAGAAGGCACAATTCCTTTTCTAGATGTTCTTTTATAAAGGCGATGATTCCTTAAAACATTGTCTATATAGAAAACCAACGCATACGAACAGATACCTAAGTGCAAATTCCCATCATCATCCGGCACAAAAGCGATCAGTTATTTGGTTTACAGAACCGTCGCGATTTGTGTCCAAAATTCTTTACAATCGGAAACAGAGAAACTGAGTCAAGCTTTAAGAGGGAATGGATATTGCACTGAGGATATTGGACGGTCAATTAGAAAATATAATAATCCTACTCCACGATATGATACTAATAAGGAATTATCGGTAGGAAGTGTAGTTCTTCCATTTGCACACGAAACAACAGACAAGGTTGCAAGGTTACTTCGTCGGTCCAACATACGTACAATCTTGAACACACAAAAAAATTGGACAATGTTTGCGATCGCCAAAGGACATTATTCATTTTTAAATGGAAGGAGTATATGTATCCTTGTTTCTGTGGTGATGTCTATATTGGAGAAACTGGACGATCCATATCAAATAGGCTTAAAGGATGTGAACTAAGTGTTAGAAAGAAACAAATTGTGCAATCCGCTTTATCTGAACACCAACATTCCACTGGACATGTCATAAATGTAAAAGACACGAAAGTTCTTGCATCGGTTTCCGGATTCTATAAACGGAAAGTTAGAGAATCTATTGAAATGTTTAAGCATCCTAACAATTTTAATAGAGATACGGGCTCCAGTCTATATCATACGTGAAAACCGATAAAGATAACGACGGCGTAATAAAATATTTAAAAAATCAGCCTGAAAAACTACTTATTTATTTCAAATTGTGTGCAAGCATTAATTGTGATATGGAGATAAACTCGTAAAGTTGTGGTACGAAGTCAAGATGGCGAAACAAAATGGCGGCCAAACAAAAAATCAATGTAAAAAATGTTTTTATTCAATTGTCTTGATGATCACTCTTGTAGCCAGTCATTCTTTGCCTAAGCCATTGTGATGTTTGGCCCATGTACTGTCCATTACATTCCAACCAAGATAACTGATACAGAACATTATTGTTAAATAACAAGTGTGTTTTTTCTTTGACCCTGGAGAAAACATTAAAGTTTTTTTATTGTATTATATTTATATTCTCTAGGGTCAAAGATAAAACAGCCTTGTTATTTAACAGTATTGTGTATCAGTTATCTTGCTTGGTATGTTATGGACAGTATATTGCCCAAACATCACAATGGCTTAGGCAAAGAATGACTGGCCATAAGAGTGATTGGGGAAAATCTCTGCATTTGCTGAATATAATCAAAAACTGGCCATAACTTTGACTTTTCCAACGTTAAAATTTTACACGTAGAATCGAATTAAAACACAATTATTTCTGGAAATGTTTCACATAAAGAAGAACTAAATGCATTAACTGCAAATCAATTAAGAAATATTTATTTCAATCTTCTAAATCTCGTGTAGCAATATTTTTTAAATCCTCAACATAAAAACAACTCACCTCGTACACTTTATCATCAACTAGATATGGCTTGTATATTGAATATATTTTGTATTACTTTTTTATTTTCTTTGCAATCTGATGGTTCGGATACCGCTGTTGTTATCGAAAATGTCACATTATTTATATTGTTCTGAACACGACAATGTTAACATTCAAAAAGCATTAACTCTACTATCTTGTATATATATATATAACATTATATATATATATATATATATATATATATATATATATATATATATATGTTATTCTTGATAACAGTTAGTGCATCAAAAAATACTAATTAGTTTTAGTAAAAGTCAAAAGGTATACAGGGAAGGCAAAAAAATGTGAATACTGATTAAGAGCAGAGCAGCCTTAATTTTAAAAATATGGCAAAATGTTATTGAGAAAAGTCGTTTAGAGCCAAAACCTATGTTCAGATATGAAATTATAGCCTTTTATTTTTTCTCACCCTACTACCATCAAAACGCGATAATAAGAATACATTGATGCAGTACGTTGAGAGCTATTTGGAACATTAAAAAAAAAGTATTAAAATATTTATATTTTGGGCTGAGATTCAAGTTTTTCTGTATGCATGCTAAATTGATTGGACATTTGACTGTCTATAAAAATTATTAATTAATTAAGTAACTTTGCAACAGACAAATATATTTGTTAGTATTAAAAATATTAAGTCTAAATAAGTTACATTAATTTAATCTATTTTCTGAAAATTTAGGCACAGGCTACTTGATCTTGTTGGATTTAATGCATGTTTTCGTTTATTGGACATTAATACGGAGGATATTCAAAGTTCACTGATGTTTTTTTTACATAGGAATCTATGATTTCAGATCTGAGTATAGGTTTTGATTCTAAACAACTTCTCTCAATAACATTTTGCTATATTTTTACAATTAAGGATAGTTTGCTTTTGATCAGCGTTCACATTTTTTTGCCTACCCGGTATACCATTTGACATTTATTAAAATTAAGTACCGCTAGTACAGCATTTTTTGATGCAGTAACTTTTATCAAGAGTTACATTTTCTGATAAATCAAAAATAAAAAAGTGTTTCATATATTGCACACTTCCTGTATATATAAATATATATATATATATATATATATATATATATATATATATATATATATATATATATATATATATATATATATATATATATATATATATATATATATATATATATATATATATATATACATATATATATATATATATATATATATATATATATATATATATATATATATATATATATATATATATATCTATATATATTTATATATATATATATATATATATATATATATATATATATATATATATATATATATATATATATATATATATATATATATATATATATATATATATATATATATATATATATATATATATATATATATATATATATATATATATATATATATATATATATATATATATATATATATATATATATATATATATATATATATATATATATATATATATATATATATATATATATATATATATATATATATATATATATATATATATATATATATATATACATATATATATATATATATATATATATATATATATATATATACATATATATATATATATACCCGGAAATCTTATTTTCTTGGGTCTAGGTTAATAATAAAACACAATTTTTCACATCAAGTCAACGTTTCGCTCATAGTGTTGACCGTTTCAAGACTTTATTTGGGATGGCATGATTTCTAAAAATTTTTTCCATTAAAAAAACAGGACATTAATTTAATTTAATTCTTTTTTTTATAGAGGCACAGCTTAGAGATAATTAAATAATATCAGGTATAGTACGTCTGATGAAATAAAACATTTGGATTCATTACATTACAAAACACACATATTTAAGGACACAAACTTAAAACATATCTATCCATATATACTAAATTTTTAATTTTTACGGTACGTACCTTGAAATAGCGATTTACATGTTGTGAGTTAGTATAGTAAATGATATTTGAAGAATGGGGTTTGGAGCATTTCGGTTATTATTATTTTTTTTGTGATAATAAAAACGGTAGAATTTATCAGTGGTTTAGATACAGTGAAAAACAAATAATATTTTTAATATGTATATACATAGGCAGATTTATTTTCTGTTTGAAATCAAGCCATCCAAAATAAAGTTTTAAAAAGCTCAACACTATGAGCGAAACGTTGACTTAATGTGAAAAAATTTTGTTTTATTATTAACCTAGACCCAAGAAAATAAAATTTCCAGGTATAAATATATGGTTAAAGAAAAATCCATAGTTTATATATATATATATATATATATATATATATATATTTATATTTATATACAAAACGAAACCAGTAACGGTAAGGATTACTCCTTCACCATTTTGTCGAGAAACGACCAAAACATGACGCTATGTTTGTTTCCAGAGCCAAGGTGCCAATCTGCTGGGTATTTCGGTTTTAATACCGATACCCCCCAAGGAAACTGCCTGATGAGCCTTGCCGGGGCAGATACCACGGTAGCAGATTGGCACCTTGGCTCTGGAAATAAACATAGCGTCATGTTTTGGTCGTTTCTCGACAAAATGGTGAAGGAGTAATCCTTACCGTTACTGGTTTCGTTTTGTATAACTTTTTACGACCAAGAACCGCACAGAAATTGAAATTTCTGTTTCTCCTTTATATTTATATATATATATATATATATATATATATATATACACATAAATTTAGTACTAAGGCGCTAATTTAGCCCTAACTAGATTCAAGTTATTAAGTTCAGTGGCGTCTCAAGGGGCATCGCAACAATTATTATTAAGAAAAAAGTACGCAACTGACCCTTTTTGCAGTTTTTATAGTTTTTTCGAGAAAAAAAAAATAAAAATGACTTTAAAAATAAAATTATTCACGGGCAACATTAATTAAATAAAACCTAAGTATTAATTACTATAAATAAATTACAGAAAAATAAAAAATAAACAATTTAAACTTTAAAGTAGATGAACCAAATGACTACCATCTGATAAAATACACGACTGCAATCGCTTCGTCATTGATTGTCTGACACGTTCAAAAATCCCTGGAATATTTCTTATGACATTGCAACTGTCGAATATTCGATTTTCATCTAGTACAGGAGTTTTATAAACCAGAGACTTCAGATGACCCCATAAGTAGTAATCTGGAGGATTCATATCAGGACTACCAGCTGGCCAATTTTAAGGTCCTGTACGTCCGATCCCGCGATTAATATAAGTAATGTCGAGATGCAAGGACACTAAAATGAGCTGGGGCTTTTACATGTAGGGATACATCTTCTAACAAATTGGATACATGTTCTCGCAAAAAATTCTGCATAGGATTCACCTGTTAATCTTGCTGGTACAAAAATGGACCATTTAGGTAGTCATCAATAATTCGTACCCATACGTTCAGGGAAAATTGTTGCTGAAAATGACTTTCTGGTTGTTATGATAATTAATGATAGCATCTCGTGAAAAATTTGCCTCTTCCGTAAATAAAATATGTGGTAAAAAATTGTTATTGTGTGCCACCGTATCAAGCAACCACCTTCAAAACATTAATCTTGGGTGAAAATCCCGAGGCAGTAAAGCTTGTATACCCGCTGTATGTGATATGGGTACAGTAGATTTCTTTTTAAAACTATCCAAACTGTTTTTGGGCTGACTTGAAGCTGCAGTGCAATCTTACTGGAAGTATAGCTTCTTCTAGTTCAAGCGTTGTTACAGTTTCTGGTCTTTCACCACCTGTATTTTTATTAAAATTCCAGTTTCACTTAATCTTGCATGTATCGTTCTAAATGTTTTAGCACATGGAATTACTCTGTCATGATATCTGTCTTGGTAAATTCTCCGTGCCTCTTCCGAATTTTCATTTGCTAATCCATAAATAAAGTGCATGTCAGTCATTTCAGAATTACTAAAATTATTCATAATGCAATCACTGCTAATTGACAACTTTAAAATTTACTGATTTGACAGTGACAGTACTATCACTGTATGCTGATACTAGTAAGGTAAACTCCCCTAGGTAAGTGTAAAACATTTAGAGTGGTTTAAAATGATTTTTTTTTATCGAAAACGACGCTAGGTACGGACAAAACACAAGAGACCAAAAAGTTGTATTTTTAGCTATATGCTTAAACTGAAAAAGCTATAAAAACTGCGAAAAGGGTCAGTGGCGTACTTTTTTTTCTCAGTATTGATGGTTGCGGTGCCCCTTGAGACACCACTGGATCCAATAACTTCAATCTAGTTAGGGCTAAATTAGCGTTTCAGTACAAATACAATACAAATAACACTGTCAAATTTCAACTAAATCTGCTTAAGGATATTTATGATATTATAAAAATGCAATTTTTTTTTAAACTTTAACACCCCGCATCTCAGAATCGAGTCAACTACGAAACACATGTTCCTAGAAACTTTTTCTTAAAATGACCTAAGGAATCACCTCCTGGAGTTACGTACCGTAGTTAGAAAAGACAATCAGGGATTTTTTTAACCTTATATTTATATCTAGAAATCTTATTTTCTTGGGTTCTAGGTTAATAGTAAAACACGATGTAGCAAAAAGCAAAAATATAATTTTTGAATATAAGCGGCCTGACAAGACATTGCTTTTGATTGTGTCACAGGGTACCCCTCCTGCGATCGATTTCTGGGCCATTACCCTCATCAGGCAGGTTTGTACCCAGGGAGATCTCAATTAAGATATATATATATATATATATGTATATAATATATATATATATATATGTATATACAGGGTGGTCCATTCCAGCTCCCTTCTTCTGTAGCTCACTTATCGTTTGACTCATCAATTTTATTTAATTCATATGTATATTAGGGCGCCTTTTCTAAAAATATTTTTGATCATACAGGGTGACCCAAAAAAGTGTGACGTCACAATGACCTATTTTTTAAATTAGATGACCTATATTTTTTTGCATATTTAGGTAAATAACCGCTTAAAAAAATTAAATATGAAAAAAAGTGATTACACCACTGGTTAAAAAAAATTATAAAAATTCAAACATTGCCTCGACTTAAGAATCAAACTGGGAGTTCATTAAATCAGGTTTGACAATCTCGCTTACCAAATTTAAACGATCTAAATTATACAGGGTCGTCAAAATTACCAAACTTCAAAGTGCATTTTCTTTCTTATTTTAAATGTCAATACTTTATACTTTTATACTATTTTCATTGCAATCGATGCGTAATTGAAAAATAAAACTTTTTTGTAAATACATCTTTATTAAAATTTCTAACGTATTAAAAGATATTCGCCAAAAACTGGTAAAGCGTCCTATTTTAGCAGTCATTTTAATGAAAAGTAATCCAAGGTGGCTTAGATTATTAAAATGAATGACGTAGAATTCAATCAAAATGACAGGAGAGTCTTTTTGACAAATTTAAAAAATTATTAGTTTACAAACGGGTTAATATTGTTCTTGATCATAATTATTACAAAGTATTGCGTTATTTTGTTCCAGTAGTATAGTTTGTTTACTGTGGTTATAGTTGTTTGCAGTTTATTTGAAGAAGTTATTTTTTTATGTAGTTTGTTAAGTTGTTTACGTTTTGCATAAGTATTTTTACAATTAATTATACCAAAGAAGAGCTAGTAGATATGATTTTTGTGTTGGGAGAATCTCAAAAAATAGTTTTTTGGCTAGTCGGATATACGCGGAGCGATATCCGGAAGGAAGACATTCCGATAAGAGAAGCCTGCAAAACTTATTAGATATATTTATTCAGACGGGAGACGTCGAATACTCAAAACCTAGTAGAAATAGGCCAGTTCAAACTGATGAAAAGGAACTGGATGTGCTACTTCATATCACAGAAACCCCTTCAATTAGCCAGAGGGTAGTCGCCGATATAGCGAATGTTAGCAAAACCATCGTTCAACTTGTTTTAAAAAAAGTCATTTTCATGCCTACCATATTCAGCTTCACCAAGAGCCTTATGAAGAAGATTATATTATATTATAGCGTTTTGTAACTGGGCACAATCCAAAATCAGAGCAAATTTTGAATTCTTCGATAGAGTGCCCTTCTCAGACGAGGCTACCTTCCATAAAAATGGATTTGTGAATCGCTACAATTTTTATTACTACTCCGATCATAATCCAAGACATTTTCGGCAGATCGATAGACAGCACAGATGGTCTATTAATGTGTGGGGGGGAATCATAGGAGATTTTATTGTCGGTCCTTATTTTTTCGATGGGCATTTAAATGGGGACATGTATTTAAATTTCTTACAACATGAGTTGCTCCGTTTATGTCAACATCTACCCAGACCCGTAAAAGAGGGCATATGGCTACAACATGACGGCGCTCCAGCACATTATTCTTTACCGGTCAGGCACCATCTTGAGGTAGCCTTTCCGGATCGGTGGATCGGAAGAGGAAGGCCAATTAGATGGCCACCCCGTTCACCCGACCTCACTAAGCTTGATTTCTTCTTATGGGGCTATATTAAAGAAATCGTTTACCAGGAGCCCCCAACAACACTTGAGAACATGAAGCTGCGAATTAAAGATGCATTTCGACAGCTAACACCCGATATTTTAAGGAGAGTGGCAGCATCTTTTCATACTCGTCTTCGTTTGTGTTTGGAAGAAAACGGAAGACACATTGAACATAAGTTCTTGTGAAAAAATTAGATTAAATATAGTTGAATTTAGTACAGTAAAGTCTCAAATGTGATATTTAAATAGTACATTTTTAATTTTAATGTCAAGATAAATGATAAATTATAATAAAATTCAATATAAAAAGAAATTAATAAAAAAATAATTTACAGATACAAATGCGATTGCGATATGTCAAAGTTGTCTCTTGTCATATTGATTGAATTCTACGTCACTTATTTTAATAATCTAAGCCACCTTGGATTACTTTTTATTAAAATGGTTGCTAAAATAGGACGCTTTACCAGTTTTTGGCGAATATCTTTTAATACGTTAGATATTTTAATAAAAATGTATTTACAAAAAAGTTTTATTTTTCAATTACGCATTGATTGCAATGAAAAAAGAATAGGGTTGACGTTTAAAATAAGAAAGAAAATGCACTTTGAAGTTTGGTAATTTTGACACTTAATTAGACCCTGTATAATTTAGATCGTTTAAATTTGGTCAGCGAGATTGTCAAACCTTATTTAATGAACTCCCAGTTTGATTCTTATGTCGAGGCAATATTTGAATTTTTATAATTTTTTTTAACCAGTGGTGTAAATTCACTTTTTTTCACATTTCATTTTTTTAAGCCGTTATTTACTGATCGAATCCAATAAAATTTTAGGATGATCTAAACAACTATGGAAGCCATCTAAATATACAAGAAAATATAGGTCATCTAATTTAAAAAAATATGTCATTGTGACGTCACACTTTTTGGGTCACCCTGTATAATCAAAAATATTTTTAGAAAATGCGCCCTAATATACATATGAGTTGTGCAAAATTTCAAATTCATGAGTCAAATGATAAGTGAGCTACAGAAGAAGGGAGCTGAGATGAACCACCCTGTATATATATATTTATATATATATATTTATATACATATATATATATATATATATATATAATATATATATATATAAATATAAATATATAGACTGTTATACACCTTACCCTCCTGTGAATGAGCAGCAGGTTGAAAACTATCAAAATGCAGAAAATGTAAAGTGTGTGTGTTTTTCAAAAACGGCTGAAAATAATTGGCACAAACGCATGACCTCAACCGATCTCAAGACTCACCCGCACCTACATCAAGAGCGGCGTATTCCTGTCGCCGATTAAAATTCCGCGCAGGCCTAACACCGGTTTAAATTTATTTAGGAATATTTGAAAAAACACGAGGACGGAATACGAATTATTCAAATGGGTGCGAGAGACAATCACGACCGCCCCATTTGTATGTATGACGCTGGCTCGAACTTAAGACCGAGCAAGAGTGCCATTTTAATAGGGACTATGAGGATTAGGAGTGTCCTTGATACATCTTGATCCTTGTTTGAAGAAAATATGTAAAATCCGGCGTTCACTATAAGCAATCCTGCGTTGTTTTATTTTAGTTAGTTATCGATATAAATCTGTTACCATCTGGGATTTATATAATTTACCTGTCAGTAGAGTCCGATCAAAGGTAATTTTTATGGTCGAAGGTGAACCTCGGCTCTCCTAACGCCTTCCGAAGCCGAAGAAATTCTATCCTATTTTGACATTAATAAGTTGTGTTTTTAATACAATGGGAAAATAAAAATAACAAATTAAGAATAAAAATGCTGACTAAAAAGGAATCTAATAAAAACTCGCTGGCTTTTATCCTGAACTTTTCTCGCAATGGAGTTCCCTACACACACATGTAACACAGTTTTTATATAAATATGTAGTTATTTGCTACAATTGTTACATATATTATATGAATATTTATATGTCTCACTTTTCTTGATAAAGTGAAAAATTTTATTACAAAGAAAGTTTTGTTAAAAGGCCTTACCTATTTTTGTATCCACTTTTTGCACAGAGCTTACGTTGTAAATCTAATAAAGCTATCGTGTAATTACAGTTTATACAATATTTATAAAGTTCTTGCCAAATACATGTTTGTATATATAAATTGTGTTTTATGTGCGTGATGGAATATCTTACAATTTACCCTTTTTGTTGAAAATTTACATTTCTTCATATTCATTTTGTATATATTTTCTAAAGTTTTTTCTGCATTTTATATTATGGTTGTCTAGCAGAAAGTCACTATTCTTTTGAATAGTTATATTGCATATGCGCAAATAAGAATTTGAATTATTTACATATCTAACTATCAGTCAGATTGAAACAAATATTATTTTTTAATATCCACAATTTTTTCTGCCAAAATCTAATATACACAAACATTAATTTACTTCTATACTTGCTTAAACAATATTACTGCTTCTATATTCCAGTATACCATTTTTTAAATTTTGTTTTTATTTGTTGTTAACTCATTTTAGTTTTAATATTTTTATTATTTTTTGTTTTTTGTAAATTTATTTACATAAACTGAAAAAAAATCAAATATAACAGTTATTATTTATCTTCACAAAATGTATTTTTTATTATTTTACCGTCTAAATATTTAATTAATCCGCCATTTTGACATATAAAATTGATAAAATTTAACCAGTTTATCCCTCTTTCACACTTACTTTTTGTGCAAAATTTCAACTTAATTTTGATATTGATTTTTTAAACATTCAATTCAATTTTCTTTTCCCATGATAACTTCTCACAAAATTTTTACCAATTTAGCCTTATATCACACTTGATTTTTGGGAAAAAATTAAGTTAAATTGCATTACTAGTTTTATAAAATCAGTAGGGTTTTCTTCAATAACTGGACGATGTGGTGAATGCGCCCCATATTCTTATGGAACCCACTGGAAACTCATCACGCCATCTAATGGAAAAGGCAGAACAAGATCTGCCGGGTCAACTAGTAATATAAAATAACTACAGAATATCAGAAAAGTGGGTAAATAATAATTAAAATTAAAAAGTTTTATATTGTGTCGAGATTATTTTTTTATCATCATAGAGTTGATCAGCTCAACTAAATATTTCTTTACTAGCTATAGGTGGGAGGTGCTGATAAAAATGTTTTCGCGTTTTTAAATAAAATTTAAATAAATAAAGAAATAATAATACAAAGTAGTTTTCAAGGATGATTATACAGGGTACCGTCAAGTTTATTTTCTTCGCGAGAAGTCGGAAGTCAAAGATAAACTTAAAAAGTATTGTGCTGAGATAAATACGCGATTTGGAAGTAACATTGTTGAATTGCGTTCAGATGGTGGAGGCGAGCTTGTGAATGAAGAAGTTACGGTTTTTTTACCTAAACAAGGTATAAAGCATACGGTGACAACTCCCTACAGCCCACAGCAAAATGGAAGTGCTGAGCGTAAAAATCGTATTTTGATGGAGGCAGCTCGTTCCATGTTGCTTGCTAAACCACATCTACCGCAGTTTCTTTGGGAAGAAGCTGTCAATACAGCTGCGTATATTTTGAACAGAACAGGTCCGACGAAGTGCAAAGATAAAAGTCCGTATGAATTATGGTTCGACAAGAAGCCCAAAATTGATAAATTTAAAGTATTTGGCACAGATTACTTCGTTCACATACCCAAAGAAAAGCGAAGAAAACTTGACAAAAAGGCTCTAAAAGGCTTTTTAGTCGGATACCTTGAGGATATTAGTGGATATCGTGTGTGGTTTCCAGAAAAGCATGATGTCATTTTGAGTCATGATGTAGTTTCTAAAAAGGAAGTGTTATCGCCGAGTAGCATTCAGACAGATTGTCGAAGAGAAAACCTTGAAGAAATAACGGAAGATGAAAATGCCGAGTCTTCTGGCGGTGATGCAATTGATATTGAAGATAAGAAAAGAAATGTCGAAGTCTAAGAGATCGTGCTAAAAATCGGAAACCAGATTTCTACGGAGTACCAGTTGCATTAGTGGTTCAAGAACCGTCAAGTTTTCGAGAGGCAGTATCATCTGAAGATTCAGAAAAATGGATGGAAGCCATGAATGACGAGATGAGTTCTCTTTTACAGAACAACACATGGACTTTAGTCGATAAACCAGGATGAGAAGATTATCAAAAATTGTTGGGTTTATCGTGTTAAATACAAGGAAGGTGACATAATCGATCGTTTTAAAGCGCGGCTAGTTATCAAGGGCTATTTAGCCGATTTAGAAGAGGAGATCTATATGCATCAACCAGAAGGCTTTGAGGATGGTTCGACTCGTGTGTGCAAACTTTTAAAAAGCCTTTACGGATTGAAACAGGCTCCAAGATGTTGGAACAAACGATTTACAGATTTTCTACAAAGTTGTGGATTCAGGGAGAGTTCTGCAGATCCTTGCCTGTACATCAGTACAAATGATGATCAGAAAATGCTGCTGTTATTCTATGTAGATGATGGACTAATTGCGTCAACTAGTGAAGAAAAGGCCGATGAATTATTGAATAAAATCAAGTGCACACTTGAAACGAAGATAACGGTGAACGTGAGTTCTTTCGTTGGTGTTGAAATCAAAAGATTAGAAAATGGCTCCATTTCTATTGACCAAAGTGACTACATAAAAAGAATCCTAATGAAATTTGGAATGACAGAGTCAAAGCCTGTATCAACTCTAATTGATCCAGGATGGATGACAAATGATTTGCCACCAAGAGACACAAACTTTCCATATCGGGAAATTGTTGGAAGCTTGATGTTTCTAGAAGTCGTTACAAGACCAAACATTGGATTTGCAGTCAATGTTGCATCAAGGGCGCTGGACAAACTAATAGAAGCACACTGTCAGCTGGTTAAACGGATTCTTCGTTACCTTAGCGGTACACAAAATGTTAGAATTTTGTATCACGGTAATGGTCACCTAGAAGTGTTTTGTGATACTGATTTTGCAGGCGATAAGGAGACACGAAAATCCACTACCGGTGTAATCTGTAGAGTTAGCGATGCTGCAGTAACCTTGCAAAGCAGAAAACAACAGTGCGTTGCGCAATCCACGACAGAGGCAGAATATGTCAGTGCGGCAACAGCTGCAAAAGACCTTGTGTGGTTGGTGCGTATTCTAATCGGTGCAAGTGCGTTAATAAAAGAACGGGAGGTCATGTGTATTGACAATCAAAGTGCTATAAGGTTGATTAAAAATCCAGAGTATCATAAACGTACAAAGCACATTGATGTAAGATGTCACTTTGTACGTGATTTGTATGAAAAAGGACAATTTAATATTGTACATGTTCCCAGCGAAAGTCAAATTGCAGATATTATGACAAAGTCCCTGACTAAACCAAGATTTGAATATCTGCGGTCTGAACTTGGCTTAAGGCTTAGTAAGTAAGGACAATTTTTTGTTAGATGCAGATTTAGTTTTTAGGGAGAGAGTTAAGATAAGAAAAATTAAACCTGCTGTATTAATACTAAGAATATAAAAATCGTTTATATTCAGAGGCAAGCGTTGTGTTGCATATCTTTGCTTATGTTGCACTTTCCGTTTCATTTTGTCGGCGTCTAGTGCTGATAAGCAAATAAGCTTTATCCCATACTGTGTGTATGTTTTTTAAAACAGTTTACCAATATACGTTCTCTCGTTTTTTCCTCACATGCAAGTTACACCCTGCATTTTCTGTTCAAAACCTCAACAATTGGTGCCTATCGTAAGAAAGTATCATTCAAACCTTATTATTTGCTTCTCAATTGCAAGCATTTCTCACCAATTACTTTTTTCTCACATTCAAACACATCAAGATCTGTATATGAGTTTTCAATCGGCAAGATATAAATTATTGACCTTGTGTTTCAAGGTCATGAAGAAAATGAAAAATAGCTTTTTACAGATAGTAAAAGACGAACTAGTAGTCCCCATTTTTCTATTAGTGGTACTTCCCTGACCTGGCGGCAACAGAATAACTGTTTAACACTTTTTATTTTTATTATCAAAATAATTGTGTTGTGAAGAATATTTCTCAAATTTGCACATTTGCTAAAAAACGTGGTAAAGTTATTCGGCGAAATGCATCATTTTTCAAACATTAGCTGGCACCGAACAAAATATTATAAAACCTCATACCCTCATCCCATTTATAACGATCCGAATTGGGATTTTGTCCTATTCGCCCTTAAATAATTTTGTTACCAATTTTGATAGTTCTGTTATTAAGAATTGGTTCGGATATGTAGTGATCACTATATTTTCTATCTATATTTTATTGGTAATTTATCTAACAGATATTATTGTGGTTTGGTTCATTTGCATAGCGTAGAGGGGACGCGGTCGACCCCCCTGCCTTTGCTTGATCACACCACTTTCATTTATAAATTAAAAACCTTTACTCAGTATATTTACAAAAATCAAGTGTTTACCCCAGCTACGCCACTGATTTGATTTGTAAGATATGATAACTGACTGACAATTATTAATTCTCATCCTCATTATCTTCGCTAAATAAATATTCGATAAAGCAAAATTATAAAAACATTACATTAGTTGGATTTTATAATTAATTTACTTGGCACGAATCATAATTTGTGAGATAGAGGACGGATGTGTGTTTTGTGAGATAAAACTAAAAAAGGCTCATTTCTAACCATTTTGTAATATCTTAGATGTCCTGGGTGAAAGGTAAAGTCGTTTCTTTGGGCTTTCTCTGGGAACAGCTTCAGGAAATTCCAAGTTGAAATGAAGTGTACTATTATTTTACAGTTCTTAATAGGGTTAAGGATGAAAGACAGCACGTCATTAATCTAAAAGAAGGAATAGGCTAGGTGCTAACATTGAACTCTGTGAGACCACTGCGTTAATTTTTTGGAAGCCAGATCTATCAAGATATTTCGATCTCAAAATTTTCAACATTCCAATTTTTTCGTATAGTCGAATGCGGTCTTATCGTGCGGGTCCAAAAGTCACCAACATTATGAATCAAATGATGGGCTATTTACAAATATACAGGGAGAAAGAAAATAGTTTTTTTTTATTATTTACGCAATATTATTAAGATAGCCACTTAATATTATTTTATATATTAAATGCCGAGGGACTAAATAAGAAAATTCGCTAAATATGTATTTGGTTAAAATTTTTTGGTTGGCAAAAACAAAAATACACAAAATGGCAAGCGCCTGAATAAAGTCGGAAGGCGGTTCGAATCAGTGGAACAATCAGGATATGTTCTGTTTATACAGCCACTTAATGAAAGTGAGATTTTTTTATCAGTCACCAAAAATTATGAACCCCGCTCGACCTAAAAATCTAACCACTTATACAGTGTCATTTATTTAAATTCGGGCCACCCCTGTGCAAAGAAAACTTGTTTTTTTTTGTACTGTGATAAGAAAAAAATTTTATTTTGCAAAAATATTATACACTTTTCTTAAAAACACAAGATACTTAGTTATTACTTCCCTCGTGAGATTTTTTCAGACCTTTACGTTTAAGGGTCCTTAGATGCCGGAAAACATGTTTTCTCAATTCCGTCTGTCTGTAGGTATTGCGGTCCGTTAGTCTGTCTGTTCGCGGCATAGCTAAAAACTACTTATCCGATTTCTTCAAATTTCAAATATATATATATATATATATATATATATATTTATATTTATATTATATATATATATATATATATATATATATATATATATATATATATATATATATATATATATATATATATATATATATATATATATATATATATATATATATATATATATATATATATATATATTATATATATATACATATATATATATATATGGAGCCTGTATTTTTAGTTAGCCCCGAGTTTTTGGTAAAGCGATTTTACCGATTTTTATATATCAAATTTTGTCTTATAATTAATAAAAAAATTTACTTATTTTAAACACGCTTTAAAATTGAAACAAGTATTCTATAATTATTTATTTATTGCCTACAAAATTACAAATGTACTAAAAAAGTAAGCAAAAAAAATGGTGTCAAATCTAATAAAAAAATTTTAAATTTTTAAAAATTCACTGGCTAATATCCAGGAGCCAGTGGCCAAAGGTCTGAGAATCGGTATAAGGAACATACAGAAACTTGTACATGAAAAAAAAAACATAATTTACTTCCGAAGAAGATTAAGAAATGTACACGAAAAAATCCAAAGCCAAAATACTTAAGTTACAATGCAAAAATAGATATTCATAATGCAATTTATGATTTATACACGTCAAAGACTAATATAATCCTTCAGAAACTTTTTAATATTATAGACTAAAAAAATCATCATCACTTAAAAAGTCCTCATCTTCTGAGTCGTCCTCAAATGGCACAATGATCATTGGTGCTATTTCGACATCTAGAACTCGTTCTCGATTCCACCAATTTCGTATTAATTTCTCCGTATATTCCACAGATTTCTTCCAGTACTCCAGTATAATATAATTTAATGAATCTTGCCAAACAATTTGCGCTTCATCTGATGTAAGACCATCGTTCACGTGTTTTTCGTAATATGATTTTGCCCCAGCCAATATTAATTCTATTGCGTTAAACTGGCAATGGTATGGCGTCGTAAAACCTCATGTCCATTTTTCCGTAATATTTCATGTACGGCATATATTGTTATTTTCTTAATAGATTTTTGCAATTAAAAGAAGTGCCAGTTTAGGCACATTGGGTAAAGGATTTTGTTTTTGTTTTATTAGCCAGTCATAAATATAACTTTTCTTCCAGGATGAAGTAGGTTGTTTATTTAAGATTCTTGAATGATAAGATGCATTGTCCAGAATGATTAAATTCTAAATTAGAAATCAGTTGTTCCTTTAACCACTTTTCAAACAGTTCACAGTTCATTTTATCATGGTAGTCCAATACTTTTGGATGTTGAAGAAAACAGTAAACTTGCATCTGGGAGAAATCCTGTTGAAGAACCTGCATGCAAAATGATGAACCGTTTTCCCGTCCGACATCTCTTTTCTCTCTTGACACTTTACAGACTCGTCCTGTCAAGATTTCGAACCACTTCCATTAGAAAATATCCAAGTCTTGTCTAAAAATACCACTTTTCTAAATTTTGAATTAACATTTTCCGTGTATTTCTTTAAAAACTTTAAAAATCTTCGATTACAGTCCTTTTTATATCGAAAACCCAACATTTTTATTAATTTTGACAACGATTTTAGTCCAATTTCCAATATGCCTCGATTTTTTAAAGCTTCTTTTAAAACTTGAAGGGTTATAATAGTTTTTGATGTGTATACATCGTAAATTGCATTACGAACATCCATTTTTACATTGTCACCTAAGTCTTCTGTCTTTGGTCTTTTTCGTATACATTTCTTAATCTTTTTCGGTAGTAAATTATGCTTTTTTCATGCACAATTTTCTGCACAGTCCTTATACCGATTCCCAGAGCTTTTGCTACTGTCTCTTGGATATTGGCCGGTGAATTTTCATTTTCGTAATATTTTATTAGATTTAGTACCATTTTTTCGCTTGTGGATGCAAAAAACCCGAAAATTGTTTTCTATTACTCATTTTGTCACTGACTTGTCAATCTGACTTTGAAGTGACATCGCTCAAAGATTTTTGCAACTGCTGGTATTTATATGTTTATCCTCTTTTTTCATATGAAAATATCATAGGTCTATCTAATTCATCTTCCGGATTTTAGGCGGAGGATATGATTACACGTAATGAAAGAAAAACAAACTTAAAAAGTTTGTCGTTGATAAATCGTATGACCCGCACGATAAAACTGCGTTTGACTATAATATATTTTATTTCACATTATATCGACGTTAAAACAATACTACTACAATCCTTGTCTCCAATACGCCTTGCACTGCTACAGGCGCAATGATCCGTTTCAGTCAGTTTTTGTAACAGAATATGACAAATATTAGCGTCCATTTAAACTTGCTCTAATTTTTCATACACATTCTCGCGCATCAGGATCTCAATATAATTAATTTTATTTAGTTAATACATCTAAAAAATACTGTTTTCGAAGTTCACTAATTTATTTCACGGTCTTCGATGATTAAGCCTTTTTTTATAAATATCACTAAAATACTATCCTTTGTTCCCACAACAAATTTATAGCTAATCAACTCTTTATTAATTACTGGCTTAACATCAAAAATGGCCGCCATAGCTTCTTTCAATGTGGGAGGCCGCGCCGAACACATCTTAAATAAATCAGTGAGAATGATTTTATGCAGGGTTGGGCTAGTATTCTAGGGGCTTTTTTGTCGAGTTATGTCAGATTATGAAAGTACGATAGAAAATGTAAGAATGGTTGTCTGTAAATTTTTTAACAGGGCTCCTATCGAAGGCATTAAAAGAATTAGGCATAATAATCCAATTTCTTGCCGGTGTTTTAATAATAGGTTTGTCTTTGTAACAATTTTTAGATAGAAGAATAATTCTTCTTTATATGTCAATATACTAAGATATCATGGTTTTTGGGATTAGACGGTGTCAAATTTGAATTACTATACGACGTTTCGTCTTCGGTTGCACGAGGCCTCTTCAGAGATCTTTACTCCACGAGATCTGAACACTAAATGAGCTCGAAAAAATTCGGGACTTGTGGTCGCCGAACCGTGACCCTGTGTTAGGATCGTTTTCCACGTAACCCGTATCTCTATTGAAATTTTTTGTATGTTTAAATATTTCGATTTTCCTTTTTTCGTTTATAAAATCCTGGAACCGATGCTAGAAACTTCAGCTACAGCCGATTGAACAATTTGTTCCTGTTTAATACATCGTTCATGTTCCTTAAGTCTAGTTGCATTCTTATGTGTAATGAAGATTGTACGTATGTTAGACCACCGAAGTAATCGTCCTATTTTGTCTGTAGTGCCATGTAGGGAAGAACAACATTACCTAACGGAAGGTTCTTATCATTTTCTTTTGGTGGAATTGGATTACTATATCTTTTTATTGAACACGTAATATCTTCAGTGAATTAGCTATTTCCTCTGAGAATTTCGGTAAGGTTTTGATATTTCCGATGTTAGAGAATCTTGATCAGAAGTCGAAATAGCTCTGAATAGTAGTGAGTTAATAACCGATTTCTTTTGTGCTGGATGGTGATGTGAATTTGCATTTAAGTATCTATTTGTATGCGTCGGTTTTCTATATACAGGATGCCCTAATTTACCATTTTCCTTTCTTTGAACACACACATCTAGAAAGAGAATATTTCCATTAGATTCAATTTCCATTGTGAACTTGATATTATGGTGTTGTTGATGAAGGTGGTCCAGAAATATGAGGAGATTATCCTGTTCATCAGGCCTAACAACAAAATTATCATCTACATATCTGAACCAGTGTTTTGGTCTTAGTGGAGAAGATGTTAGAGCAATATCTTCAAAGGTTTTCATAAAGATATTCGCTACCACAGGTGATAGAGGAGATCTTATAACTGCCCCTGAAGTGTGTTCATAAAAAGTTCCTGGAAAAATGAAATAACTAGATGGAAGATAAGCTTCCACTAGGACTATTAAGTTCTTATCAAGATTATTACGATTCAATATGTCCGATATAATGGAAATTGAGTCGTTGACAGAAACATTTGTGTATAGTGAGTCTACATCTAAACTGACCAAAATATCATCTGGATCCAATTGGATTGCCTTAAGTTTTTCCATGAAATGTGTAGAGTTTTTAATAAAAAAATCAACAGTAAATGGATTAAGAAAATTTGAAAGATATTTACCTAGTTTGTATGTGGGCGAGTCTATTGCACTGACGATGATCGAAGTGGTACATTCTTTTTGTGTATCTTTGGAATTCTGTAGAACCTGGGAATCTTGGAGCTGCTTGGTTTTAATGATTTCTTGTCCGCTGGTGGTAGACTGGATGCGTTGATCAGATTCATGATGCGTCTTTCTATTCTATTTGCATGGTCTGCCTGCATAACTTTATAGGTGTTGTTGTCCAGGAGTTGAGTTACCTTTTCCACGTATTCCATTCTGTCCATGGACTGCGACGTTGCCTTTATCTGCTGGAAGTACCAGAATGTTTGCATCTTCATTTAAGGTCTTCATTGCTGTTTTTTCGGTTGCCGAGAGATTCGACTTCGGTGGTTTCATCGACTTCTTCCACTGGTAATCTTCTGATTGCTGCATCAATGGAGGATACTATGTCTTTTACGGGAATGCTACTCGGTGCTATTGCGAAATTTTGGCCTTTGGAAGGGACGGAATGTTCTGCTTCGGTTAACGGCTTCGATGACAAGTTGATTACTGTATTCTGCGGAGGTTTCACTGGATTTTTTCTGATGAGAAGGGCTTCAAACTTCTTTTGTTGCTCAAGCGTAACTTCTTGATGGATTTTTTTCTGCCGGTGCGTTGGTGATATTTTTCAAAGTTGTAAATATGGTTCTTTCTATTCTTGAAGCTAATTTCAGATGCATTTTAGTAGTTTACGGGCATTTGTATCTAAAACCACGACGTATTAACCTTTCTCTAACTAATGCATTGCTAGCACGCCTATAAATATTCTTAGCAGTTCTAGAAATAATGTGATGTCTCACCTGTAGTGATTCGGTACTACATCCTCATCTCGCCATCTAAGGAGAAAGGCCAATTGGCGGAGTAACTTCTTCTTGCTGTTCTGGAGATCGCAAAAAGTTTTGGCGTCCTTCTTGGTTTCCTTTCCATAGAGATTAGCTAACACCAGTACAACTCTGGCCATATTATAAATGTAAAGAAAACCGATCTTAACACAGGGTCACTGTTCGACGAGCACAGGTCGGGTATAAAAAGCTCGCATGAATCTCTTCGAGCTCATTCAGTGTTCAGATCTGGTGGAGTAAAGATCCCTGAAGATGCCTCCTGCAATCGAAGACGAAACGTCGGATAGTAAATTTGACACGATCTAATCCCAAGAACCATGATTTCTTAATTGACCAGAGCTGTGAAATCATCCCATCTATGTCGTGCATTTTATTAAACACAATATTTATGGTGGTTGCCTTCCAAGAAATAGCGACGTTTTCAATAAAATGATACCTTATGTAACTTTAATGCAATTGACTGTGATAAAGTGTAGACTTTCTTTTTCTCTTTCTGGTGAAATATTGACAACTTTGGCTTTTTCAGTCCTTACCAGTTTTATAAACCATCAATAAAATTTCCGGCTATAGGGTTTTCGAACACTCATCTGCACATACTTCTTTTATATCGTAATTTAATTTCTAACGAAAACTATACGTCATTACCAACTTCTGGTGAAGTTTCCATATGTAATGAAAAATTGTAAGCAGTTTCCTCTTGCTAATTCTAGTGCGATCTCTTCTACCAGATTCCTCTTAACAACAAATTGAATATTTATCACCTCAAACGATTGTTTAATTTTATTATGTGCATTAGGCAATATACAGGATATCAAAGAACGGTCGATTATTTCCAAGAGAGCTAACAAAAAAACTTGAATATAAAAGTTTAAAAATGTATTGCAGTAAAGAATTTGTAATTATACAGAAATGAGCATAGGCTCTCGAAAAACAAAGTTGCATTTTTTAAATGGGTCTCTTGGGGCTGATTATAAGTATACTAGGATTGATTGCTTTATTTTGAAAGCCACTGGAGGAATTTGGAAAAAAAACATACCATACGGTGCAGTGTCTTGAGAAAAGAAAACTCTCCACTACATATTGGAGTCAACGCCTCAAATCGCAAGGGTTTCCTTAAAGCTTTCGGTTATCTTCAATAAAGGCATCAAGCTTGATATATTTATAGTTAGTAGAAAGGAGATCAAATTCAGGGTATTTTATAAAAAAATACAACTATTTTGTTGGGATATTATGATCAATCCTATATTATTAGTTTTTTTTTTACTCCAATAGAGGATAAGAAGCTCTAAAACTTTCCCATGTTTTGCTAGCTCTCCTACTTTGGAAAATAATCAACCGTTTTCATACATACCCGACAGACGTCAAGAGATTATTGTTTTCTTAAATCTGGATTTTATTTGTGGGATTGATATATTTTTCGCAGACTTTAAAATCAAAGAGGCCCTTTTTAATTACCATAAATTGCGCTACTTCTGTATTAATGGAGATCTTTATATGTTTAAACTCTTGAACACATTTCGAGATACGAAGAATGCCAACACCCATGACTTTCTAAAGCAAATTCCCTCAACATATGATCAACATATATACAGAAGTTCGTCTTTAGCAATGCCTTGTGTGTCCTTTGGTTTAGGTATTTAATATACTGAGATTATTTTTACATTTCATATTATACCAACGTCACTACAAGGGTTCTATGATCCCTCTCCGGTACACGTTCTACAACGCCATAGGCGCAAGGGCCTATAATGTCAATCGCGATTTCGCTCCTTTTAGAGCTATCCAAACACTTTTTAGTGAATCCCTTGTAAAATAAATGTAAATGTCTAAATTGTCTTCGACTATGTGGCTCAAAGAAGCATCTTTTTTATAAAATAGTTGAAACTCTTGACTTAGGGAAGGTCCATTATATTTATATCATTCTACGAATTGAAGTATTTCTTCTATATGTTCTGTAAAACTCAAATGTTAAAAGAATTATTATTAACTTGTCTGGACCTTAGGTATGAATTAAGCAAGTTGATATGTATTTAGCTAACTGAGCTGGTGCCTACAGAGGAGCATGTATGTAACTTTTGGTTAAAGTTCTTCAGGCATATGTTATCAAATTTGATTTTTTTATTGATTATAAGTTCGTGTTAATACACCGTAATGCAAGGGCAAATACCGCAAATACATATCTGGCTAAAATTCGAATTCGGCGATTAAATTAGCCTGAACGCAGAGCGGACCTCAATCTCATTGACACTTGTAGGATCAACTTATTATCTGTATTCTGCTCTGTAAGCTGAATATGCAGCAATTCCTCAAGAGAATACATTTTAAATTTAATTAACTTGGTGCCTCGTCGAACTCATGCTGTAAGTTTGAGGAAATCATACACGATAATCAAGTTGCCTAATAAACAGGATCTATCGAATTATTTCGTTTAATTGGTGTTGCTGTAAATCATTCAGCGGAGTATCAAAATCACTAATCAGTAAACTATGTATGGAATTTATTTTATCCATGTTTCGATATTACTGAGGCAATCAACTGTACGAAAGCATCAAGAAATTTATAAAAACTTGGGTCAGACAGGTTAGGGCTTTCCTGATTTCCTAGCCTTTGTTTTCTTTTTAATTCCAATCTGTGAAAATAAAAATTATTTTAAGTAATTTTAATTTGTCTAAAGGTAATTTTTTAATGCATTAGTAGGAAATCTGCAGTGTAAGTACGTTTGTTACTGTCTGCAACAACTAGTGGAATATAGTCTCTTTCACAGACTAAAATAACCAGATAGAAAATAGGCTAATGGCAACTTGCCAATCGAAAACCAAGGCCTACTCTACCCAGATTTTCGAAACATTTGTTAGCGTTTTAGTACAATTTGTGGCAGCGGAAATGTTCATGTCGGAGTAGAAACCAAAGTAGCACTGGCATAGCGAGGAGCGGAGGCAAGAAGGCAGCTACCTCCTCAGGCAGTTTTCAAATGTTTTATGAAAAATATACTTTATGGTACAAACACGACGGAAGAATAAACAATTAAAAATTACCAACGACGAAACGTTTTTTTAGTGGCTTATTTCTAGCCGCAATTTTGTGTATCTTGCGTTGGTGGCGCAATGCTATAGACACGCTCTACAATACGTATGCTACAATTCACACTCAATGAAAAATGTAATTTTGATCTCTGCCCCATACCGCGAAATAATTTTTCTAGCTACGCCCGTGTGAAGTAAGTTATTTATTCTCGCCGAGACTGTAATAAATAACTGTGCAAACAATTCATACTTAATACGCCTGTCAAATAAGTCATTTCAAATCTTACTTGGTGTACTTTTTTAAGCGTTTTCAAAACTATTTAGAAAAACTCTTTTTATTAATTTTTTAATTTCAATAATTCATCCAAAATTTACATAAACCCGACCCTGATTAGGAATCATATTCTCCTAACATGGACTTCCTTGTTTTATTTTCTCAATTTTTAATATTCATTGAGAACAGTTGTATAAACAGCAGGTTGTTTTGTAATTGAATCTCAGGTATGAATCAAACGCTCAGTATGTTGTGCGGAAGATTTAAAAAGTTGTACGGGTTTATCCAGACTAACATATATTTAGTACGCCCACCAGTGGGCTTGGTAACGTAAATAATGCATTGTACTTTTATACATTTAATCAGCTTAAGGTACAGAATTAATCTGACACAGTATACAGGGTGTTAGTAAATAAGTGCGACAAACTTCAGGGGATGATTCTGTATGAAAAAATAATGACAGTTTGCTATATAAACGTATGTCCGCGAATGATTCGTTTTCCGAGATACGGGGTGTTAAAGTTTTTGTTAAAATCTGAGGATTTATTTATTGCTCTAAAACCGGTAGAGATATGTCCTCGTTCAATTTGTGACAGAAACTCTTTCTTGCTTTTTTTTTCTATGGAGCCCGGTTTTTATGCAAAAAAATAAAGCATCTTAACGCGTATTTTCCATTATTTTATTCATTATCTAGTAGGCTAGTGTCAACATTTGTCTGTTAAATACGAATTTTTTAACGAAATGTCAAATTAGCGTTTCTTCATTCTTAAGCCCTTTAGTTTGCAATAACATTATTGTTAAGAAGTAATACATTTTTCTTTTATCGAAAAGAATGGAAAATTTTACAAATGCGGAATTGTCAGATATGCATTTTGCTTATGGTCGAAGTAATGGGAATGGTGGGCAAGCTCGACGATTGTATGCTGAGTTGTATCCAGGACGAAGGGTACTCCATTACAGAATATTTGCTCGTCTTCACGTCGAGCTAATTGCGGAGTTATCTGAAACAAGTACTCGAAAAATTGCACATATTGAATGTAAGCAACTTCACTGTATTACAAATTCTTAAAGAACAGCAATTGTATCCGTTTCATATTCAACGTGTGCAAACTCTACTACCTAGAGATTTTTTTCCGCGCCTATGTTTTTGTCAATTGATTCTTCAGCAAATCGAAATTTCCATAACAGTCATTTATGGGCTGAGGAAAATCCATATGGAATCTTTGAAGCTCATATTCAGCATCAGTTTTCAATAAATGTATGGCTTTGGGTAATTGATGATCATTTAATCGGTTCATATTTCTTCCCACAATGACTAATAGGTGAAACTTACCTTAATTTCCTACAGAAAGAGTTAAATGTTCCTCTTGAAGAAATTTCTCTACAGCTGAGACAACACTTATGGTTTATGCATGTTGTCCATTTTAGTATTAATGTCCGTACTCACTTAGATACAGTATATCCAAATCGGTGGATAGGTACTGAAAATTGGCATGCTCGATCGCCGGATTTAAATCCTGTAGATTTTTGCGTTTTGGGTTTTCTTAAGTCATTAGTTTATTCGACTCCCGTCGAAAATGTTGATGACCTGAGGAATCTAATTATAGCCGGCTGTGTGACAATAAGAAATACACCAGGAATATTTACGCGAATACGACAATCAAAGTGGCGAAGAGTTGAATCTTGTGTCACGCCTGAGGAAGATCATTTTCAACATTTATTGTAGCTTTACCCCTGTTTAAAATTTTATTAGTGTTATTTTCTGTTATTGTTTTGGTTTAATATTATTGTATTAGATAGTTATTGATAATGTATTAAAGAAATGAAAAATATGCGTTACGATGTTTTATTTTTTTTGCATATAAACCGCGCTCCATACGAAAAAAAGGCACGAGAGATTTTTTGCCAAAAATTGAACGAGGAAACCAAAAATAATTTTTAATTTAAAATATCTCAGTGGCGTACCATTTTTTTCTTTTAAAAACTGAAATCATTACCTGTATGCGCGCCAATGATGAATATAAAACAACAACGCAATAACAACCTCTTAAAACCCATCAAATTTTATTGGCATATTTCGACCGGTTTTAGAGCAATAAATAAATCGTCAGATTTAAACAAAAACTTTAACACGCCGTATCTCGGAAAACGAATCATTTGCGGACATACGTTTATATAGCAAACTGTCATTATTTTTTCATGCAGAATCACACCCTGAAGTTTGTCGTACTTAGTTACTAACACTCTTTATAAAGTTACGGTAAAGCAATAAGAGCATTATTTGAGTTAGACTTATTCATATATTTTTATTGTAAAAAAGCTAATTAAGCGGCACCAAACTCTCCTTTTTGATACCTAGCCTAAGGTTGGTGGACCTAATAATTAGACAGTTAAAGCAAGTAAACAAAACATTTAAGCGGTCTTCTAGAGTTTTATCGAAAACTTCCTTTTTTAGCATTATCATCGAATTAAAAAGTAATAACCTACGGAACTTTGAGCAGCGCGGCTCTCTCTGACCAATCATCGAACATTTTAAGCAATTATTGCCGATACGTACTAAATAATCCTTTTTAAAGTACCGCCATTGCAAATAAGGAATATTGGCATGTGTGACCGTTAAAGTTTGTAGAGTAGCAAAAATCTAGACTGCAACGTAAAAGAGAAGGAAGAAAATTGCAATTACCTATCCAATATTGACTAAATTGTTCATTTATCTAACATTTTCCATTCTATTTTTTCTTTACACACTTCGAGGTAATTTGAAAGAAGAATGTACCAATATAAAGTTTAAGAAGTTACATTTATGAAAGAAAATGCTCCACAAGTTCTATCACTAGTCATCAAGAATTGGATTCGGGTATGTCAGGAGTTTTCGAATTTTTTAAAGATCACTATTTAAAAAAAATGCCCGCTTGTTAAAGAATGACGAACGAGAGAGATTCAGCGGAAACATAAACTGTCGACATGCTTTTGGATAGCTGTGATATGTTTTTATCTGACTGATAGAATTAAAACATATTTGTATATTATTATCACGCAGTTGCTAGTGCATTTTAAATAATTATGTCTTTCACCACATGAAAAGTACACATATAGGTTGAACGGATCCGAAAGATTCACCGATTGATCGTTTTGTCAGTAAAATTACCATGAGAGTACAACTGATGGTTTTCTTCTGATGCTATTGAAAACATGGTAATACGACTTTGTATGTAGGTACGTAGGTCCAAACGGTCAAATCTCGGGAAAATTAGTAAAAAGCATGCCCATATCAAAATATTTTCAAAGTCTTGGGGGGGGGGGATGGTCCAGCTCCTCAGGACCCTTCCCCCTGGTTACGTACCTACATCGACATATCGCTGTCTAAAAATGAACAGGTTCTATTTTACATTAGATTCTAATGCAACATAGAATCTTATTTTTTTAAGACAGTGATATTTATATATACAGAGCGTCTTAAGGAACCATCCTGTTTCCTTTGTAGAATGACATCTAGAAAATTAATCGTGTCTTCTGATTCAATTTCCATTGTAAATTTGATATTAGGGTGTTGCTGATTTAGACCATGGGCCATATAAAAAAGTATCATCATCTGAAGCACGACTTTGAGACTTAAAAGCTTCTATGATGATATTGGCTACCACAGGTGACAGCGGAGATCCCAGACGGCCAAGATGGCAACTTCTGAGGTTTGCTCATAAAAAGTTCCTTGAAAAATGACTTATGAATATCTTTTGGATATGTTTTTTCTGTAAATTTATTGAGAACATTTGAGAGACATTTACAGATTTTGTAAGTGGACGATCCTCTTCCCGATTTTTTGCTTCGGCACACTATAATGCTGACATTTGAGAATTTTGCGATATATGTATTTCTTAACTAAGGCATGTGCAGGTATACTTACGATTCACTCTGACATGCTTCTAGCGCTAAAGTTTCCTATCCAGTCATCACATTTTTATCGTAATTATTATAACCTAAAATTTTGCACAAAAATCAAGTGCTATGTAGGAATCAACTGGTAAAATTTTGTTAAGATTTAAGATGGCGGAACCAAATGGCGGCTCAATAAAATATTTAAAAATTCAGCCTGAAAAAGCTACTTAACGGGCCAATTTCAAATTGTATATCATAATAAATTATCGTATAGAGAAGAACGAGTCAAACCGTGGTAATAATTCAAGATGGCAGAACAAAATGGCGGTCAAGTAAAATATTTGTAATTGTGAAAAAATCTCCCTCTCAGGTTTCACATATTTTCAGGTTTTAGCGTTCCTAGATGAGGTTTTAGTGATCCAGATTGACCTGGTAATATTTTGGTAAAAATCCAATACGCCGGAACAAGATGGCGGCTCATGAGGAATGAACTGGTAACATGTTGATATGAATATAAGATAGCAAAACAAAATGTTGGCCTAATAAAATAATTAAGAAATCGGTCTGAAAAAACTGCTCATCAGATTAATTTCAAATGTATGCACGCATTAACTGTGATATAGAGATAAACTGGTGGTACGAATTCAAGATGGCGGAAAAAAATGGCGGCTAAATATATTTTTTTTAAAAATCAACGCAAAAAATATTATTCAGTTGAAAGTGATATAGAGATAAACCGGTACGAATTCAACATGGCGGTGTGTGTCAGTGTAAAAAATAATTATTGAATTTGTTTTAAATTATGCCCAAAAATGAAGAACTCATACATACAAACTTGTAAAATATCGGTAGTAATATAAAAAAAATAATTTGTAATCGTGAAAAAATCATCCTCTCAGGTTTTACATATTTTGCGTTTTAGCGTTGCTAGATGTCAAAAAATATGTTTTTTCCGTTTGGTCCGTCTGTCGGTCTGTCTGTCTGTCTCTCAGTTCGCGGCATAGCTTAAAGATTACTTACCCGATTGACAAATTTTGGTAAAAAATTAAGGGTCATATGAGGATAATTTGGTAACATTTTGGTAAAAATCCAGTATGGTGAAATAAAATAGCAAGAGAGTACTTATCTAATTTATCCTAATTTTTGCAGAAACATCAAGTATTATATTGGAATCAACTAGTATTATTTTGATAGAAATCCAAGATGGCGGAACAAAATGACGGCTTAATAAAATATTTAAAAATCCAGCCTGAAAAACCGATTAATGGTTTGATTTCAAATTGTGTTTCATAACTAATAGGGGTATAGGGATGAACTAGTAAAATTTGTAGTACTAATTTAAGATGGCTGAACAAAATGTCGGCTAAATAAAATGTTTGAAATCGCGAAAAAGTCACCCTCTCAGGTTTTACACATCTTTACGTTTTAGCGTCGCTAGGTTCCAAAAAATATGTTTTGTCGATTTGTCGGTCCGCCTGTAGGTCTGTCTGTCAGTTCGCGGCATAGTTTAAAGACTATTTACCCTATTGACTTCAAATTTTTGTCAAAAATTAAGGGTCATATGGGGATTACCTAGTAATATTACGGTAAATATCCAAAACTGGCGACCTAGTAAAATATTAAAAAAATATTGTCGAAAAACTAGTTATCCAATTTATCTCAAATTTTGCATAAACATCAAGTATTATGTTGAAATCAACTCGTAAAATTTTGGTACGAGTCCAAGATGATGGAACAAAATGGCGGTATAATAAATAAATTAAAATTCAGTCTCAACTAGTAAAACTGGATTACTAATTCAAGATGGCGGAACAAAATTGCGGCCAAATAAAATTTTTGTAATCGTGTTCTCAGGTTTTACATATCTTCACGTTTTAGCATACCTAGATGCCAAAAAACATGTTTTATCAATTCCGTCGGTTCGTCTGTCAGTCTGACAGTTCGAGACATAGCTTAATTACTATATACCCGATTGACTTCAAATGTTTACCAAAAATTATGGGGATGATGTGGTCATATTTTGGGAAAAATCCAATATAGGGGAACAATTTTAAAAAAATATCACAATGGTGTGTTATTTTAGGTTTTTTTTTAAATTGTCGATATTTCGCAATTTAATTGTTGCATCCTCAGGACACATGCTCCGCATATATTTCCTAGATATTATATTTCTAAATGGTCTTCGTCAAAAAACCTCTTGTTGTTATAGCATAGTGGTGTATTATTTGAAGTTAGGATCCAGTAAAAAAAACAAAAGTCTATTTTTAAATAGACGACGTTTCGCAACCTTATTGTTGCATCCTCAGGACACATAGATTCTATATCCTGCATGAACCCCAGATTATCAGTCTTTACCTATCCTGTTAGTCTGCAGATTTTTACCAGATATTAAGTTTTTATGGTTTTCGTTAACGGACTCTTTGTTGTTATGTTAAAATGGTAACTATATTATTAAAAGTTAGGATCCAGTAAAAAAACAAAACAATTTTTTTAAATTGTCGACGTTTCACAACTGAATTGTTGAAGCTTTAGGACACAAATAGATTCTATATCCTGCATGAAACCCATATTATCAGTCTACCTACTCCGTTGGTTCGCAGATATTGCCCAGATATTAAGTTTTTAAATGCTTTTCGTTAACGATCTTCTTGTTGTTAGAGTGGTGTATTATTTGGCGCTACATTTCAATGTAAAAACTAGTTAATGCCATATATAGGAAGAAAGAAAATGGTGAAATATTGCTAGGACTCCAATATTATGGAACAAAGTGGCGCACAATAAAAATAAAGATAGTATATGTGACAAATATGTAGTACTGAACTGAAATGGGTCACACTTCACTATTCCTAACAAATGGAAAAAAAATCATAACAAGGGAAGCAAAAGGGAAGGGTACAGGAAATTTACCGATTTTTTTTTAAATGTGTTTAGATTTGTTCTGTTTAGATTGATTACATATTTTTTTTGGTTTTTTCGCAAATGAATGAAAATATCTAACATTAAATTGATTAAAACAAATATTTATATTTATGAAAATTACATATCTTAACTGGTAGACTAGTTTATCCACGGAATGTTTCGATATATAAGTTACATGTCAAACAAACTGACAAATTTTAAAACTTGAAATTAATTTTTTTCATTACAAATGTTTCTCTCTTGCGATCGGCGCACCGATGAGTCTCCACAGAATGAAAGCATTTGTAAAACTGCTATGTGTTTATAAAAACTTAATGACACAATTTCCTATTTTTGCTTGGAGTGGCGAAAACCCAAAAAAGAAGTTTTTACTATTGTTTGTAACAGTTTCACATAAAAACTAGTCAAATTTTATAAACAAGTAGGAAGGGAAAAGTGTTAATTAGGATTAGAATGTATATGACCTTTGAGGATGTATAATTAAAAAACGAAGTAACCGAATAAATTTAATTTCAAATTCGTGATCGGAAAGGCAAAATATACCTGTATACTAAAAATCGGCGATGATGTGAAAAAGTAAACAATTATAAACAGGTGATAGTAGTTAATTACTCTTCTAGGTGTTTCAATGGTCGAAGTCAAAACTGACTAAAATAAAGAATGTAATCATAATGGACCGACTAATTTGCATCCGAGCTGGCCGGACAATTAAAATCGGCCCGTGGCGGCGGCGGCCGATTTTAATACTTAAGACAATCAACTTTGTCCGGGGACCTACCGCGACGATCTCGTCATTATTATTGGTCGTGAGAGAGGAAATTTATTGGTCAGAGGTGATGATTAAGAAATTAACTGCTTGGTTATCTCGTACAAAACCTAGATAAATGGCTAATTATAATATAGTTCGCCTAAGGGTAAGTATAGGGTACCGAATGGAAATGAAATATCGGAGATTGAACTGTGAACTAAGTAATACAGAGAGTGACAAAAGTTTTGAAAGCGCAAAATATCTCAATAACTAGTTTTCCGATTTTAATAGAACTTGGTGTTGAAAGAGCCTGAATTCTATTTTTTTATATGAAAAATTATGTATGAGAACGGTTTATAAAAATCTACACAAAAACGGCCCTTAGTTTGATTATTGAAAGCTGATAATGCAGGATGTGAATATTTAATAAATCTTAAGAATAAGAGTTTATATATAGTGTTAATTAATGTCTGATAGATATTAGTCGAAAATGCTTCCTGTTTGACATACAGGATGTTAAATGGTAATTTTTTTCTTTTACTTCCCCGTAAAAGGGAAGTATCGTAATCATAAAAAAAATCACCCTCCGAGATTTTTTCAAATCTTTACGTTTTAGGGTCTTTAGATGCCGAGAAATATGTTTTCTCAATTCCGTCGGTCTGTCTGTTCACGGCGTAGCTAAAAAACTACTTACCAGACACATAAGTGTGGTATACAGATGAACTAGTAATACTGTGCTACTTCAAGATGGTGGATCAAAATGGCGGCTAGATAAAATATTTGTAATCGTGAAAAAATCGCATTCTCAGGATTTACATATCTTCACGTTTTAGAGTCTCTAGATGTCAAAAAATATGTTTTATTAATTCCGTCGGTCTGTCTGTCTGTCAGGCATAGCTTTAAAACTAATTATCCGATTTATTTCAAATTTTGGTCAAACCTTAAGGATCATATGAGGACGACCTAGTAACATTTTGGTAAAAATCCAATATGGCAAAACAAAATGGAGGCCTAGTGAAATGTTAAAAAATATTACTAAAAAACTGCTTTTGCAATTTATCTCAAATTTTGCGCAAAAATCAAGTATTATTTAAGAATCATCTGGTAAAATTTTGGTACGAATCCAAGATCGTGAAACAAAATGGCGGCATAGTAAAATTTTTAAAAAATCAGCCTGCAAAACTACTAAATAATTGTGTTATACAGTTGAATTAAAAAAAAATCCGTGGTACTAATTCAAGTTTTAGCGTCCCTAGATGACAAAAAGTATGTTTTATCAACTCCGTCAGTTTGCCTGTCTGTCTGTCAGTTCACAGCAGAGCTTAAAACTACTTACCCGATTGACTTCAAAATTTTCGCCAAAAATTAAGGGTCATATGAGGATGTCCCTGACCTTTAACATGTGTTATTAAATGACGATGTACTGAATTAAAACGGGTCACACTTCACCATTTCTAATAGAAGGAAAGATTCATAACGGGGGAAGTTCCGGGTAAAGGAAATTTACCGATTTTTTTTTAAAAAGGCTACAAATTTGGCACATTGTATAATAATAAAAATCTCCATTCAAACACCTTGTAACCGGTCTTTCCGATCTACAGGGTGTTATCATTTTTCTGGTCACTACCTGATTTACACAAGAACACTTTTTCTAGTGCGCCGCTGGCCTTTCATTACTATTTTTCAATATCTTATCCTTTTTTTAAAGCTTTTTGCCTCTTGCAGTTTTTGTATATCTGGGCACCATTTTCGAATTATTTTCGAAAATAATGATCAATAAGCGGGTAAATTGAAATTCTATTGTAACAACTAATAATTAATTACTTAATGAATTAATAAAAATAATGGTAAGTAACGTAATTGTTAAAATAAAAAGTACATACAAAATTCCTAACAATAATCATAAAAACTGCTGAAATTGTGATTCAAAAATTCCTGGAATATTTTGAATAGTATGACATGAAGCTATGATTTGGTTTCATAACTTTTTTTTGTGTATATGGGCCTTTAGTAAACCAAAGATTTTGGGTGTCTCCAAAAAAAGAAATTTAAATTCTCGAGGTCCGGAGACCTAGCAGGTTATGGCCGAAAAATACAGATTTCCATACTAAATTGCGAAGTCATCTCTCTCTGACATTGAGTGAAATATTTTCAAAAAGATGCTGCAAAAGGAATTCCAGATACTATGGTCGGTTTAGCCTTCTTGAGATGAAAAATGGCCCTATCAGGAAGTGTCCTGTTATGCCAGCCTACACATTCACTGAAAATTATTCCTTGAAATTACTTTCACTTATCGCGTGTGGATTCTTTTCTGTTTACAGATGGTT
>JAUTXW010004130.1:0-69628 GCA_030620095.1 Kuschelorhynchus macadamiae | reverse complement strand
AAATATATTATTTTTTTGGTTTCAGATGAGGCAAAATTAAACGTAGTGCATTGAATTCTTAAATAGCTGTTGGTCAGTCAAAATTTGCACAAGTACTAACCATCGATAGTACTTTCTGCAGGTGGACCATAAATCCTCTGTCAATGCTTCCGTCGGTCTGTCTGTCTGTTCCCGGCATACTACTTACCCGATTGACATGGTGAGAGCCTGCTAATTTTTGGTAAAAATCCAATATGCCCAAACAAAATGGCGGTCTAGTGAAATGTAAAAAAAAAAATTATTAAAAAACTACTTATCCAATTTACCTCAAATTTTGCACCAACATCAAATATTATGTTAGAATCAACTGGTAATATTTTGGACGAATCCAAGATGGCAGAACAAAATGGCAGCCTAATAAATAATTGTGATGTAGGGACGAACTAGTGACATTGTGGTACTAATTGAAAATGGCCGAACAAAATGGCGGACAAATAAAATGTTTGTAATCATGAAAAATTCCCCATTTCAGGTTTTACATATCTTCACGTTTTAGCGTACCTAGATGCTAAAAATATGTTTTATCAATTCCGTCTGTCCATCTGTCGGAGTGACTGTTTGTCTGTCAGTTCGCGGCATAGCTTAAGGACTACTTATCCGATTGAGTTCAAATTTTGATAAAAAATTAAGGGTCAGCTGGGGATGATCAAGTAATATTTTGGTAAAAATCCAATATGGCGAAACAAAATGGCACCCTAGTGAAAAGTTAAAAAAATTAATAATTAATATTAAAAAACTACTTATCCAATTCAAATTCAAACATTTCTATTGTCTATATATATATATATATATATATATATATATATATATATATATATATATATATATATATATATATATATATATATATATATATATATATATATATATATATATATATATATATATATATATATATATATATATATATATATATATATATATATATATATATATATATATATATATATATATATATATATATATATATATATATATATATATATATATATATATATATATATATATATATATATATATATATATATATATATATATATATATATATATATATATATATATATATATATATATATATATATATATATATATATATATATATATATATATATATATATATATATATATATATATATATATATATATATATATATATATATATATATATATATATATATATATATATATATATATATATATATATATATATATATATATATATATATATATATACAGGGTGTTCAGTTAAGGGCGTACACTATCTATATCTCAAGAACCCTTGACTGCAGCCAATTAGAAAAAAAAATTCATGACTAAAATGGCAACGAGGAATCGTCCAAAAATATTTTTAACTTTGCAAATTGGCCGTAAGGGGGCGCAACTGTCAAAAGGAAAATACAAATTTAAAATTTGAGCAAAATTACTAAATTAAGATATAAGTTTTATAACGTCATTCGAAAGCTGAGTCAATTTTCTATGAATTCGCTTTAAGCCAAATTTTCATTGGATTAATAATAAGGGTGGGGGAAACAAATGTGTGTTGTCATATTTAAATCGCTATATCTTGTACACTTCTTAACCAATTTTAATGCACAAGGTGTCATATGAAAGATAATTTTTATATCTCTTAATGGACTTCTGCAGTGATATAAATTAGTTTTAAAAAAAGAAGTCAGATGGCGCTATCCAATGTGGTTAGAGTTTTCTTGAAATTTTTCTAAAATTTCAAATGGATCGGTATGCTTTACCTTATAAATTATAAAAGTGGATTATAAAATCTACATTTTGGCGAAAACCGCATATCGAAATCTTTATTCGTTTCGGAGTTGTTGCTAAATAACTGGTGATAAAAGAAGCAAAAACAAAAAAATCGAGTTTTATGAAGTTAGTATCTGACAAATAAATGATATTATGGAATTAATTAAAGCATGTTAAAGGTTTACTTAATAACCAGATTAAAAAATCTTAATTGAACTAATTGTAAGCAATGTCATACCATGAGGTATTGCGTTCTTATTTCTTATTTGCCTCCTTGTACTGTCACAGTAAGCCGTGAAAAACAACAGACACATTGCGCCTCGTTGTCATGGCAATAAAAGCAGTAACTGTCATTTTGGTTTGTTTATTGTCTTGTGAAAGAAAGTTTACTTCTTGTTTCCGTTACTAAAGTAAAAATGCCGTTTACAAATGAAGAGGCATTTGATATGTTAGGTGTGTATTTTGAGTGCTTTCGAAATGCAGCCAGAGCTTCAAGGGAGTATGCTTTGCAGTACCCTAATCGGACGCATCATTCCAGGCACGCGTTTACTCGTTTGGCAAGACGACTCAGAGAAACTGGCAGAGTTCAACCAACTTCGACTCAAATAAGGCATCGCAGAGTCAGAAATGAGACGAATATCATAAACGTTTTAGCTTATATCAATGTTGATCCACATGCTAGTATTCGCGAAATTTCTAGGGACTTGGGACTTTCAGTTGGCTCCATTCATAAAATTTTGATGGATTTTAACATGCATCCATATCATATTGTTTTGCACCAGGCTTTACTAGACTTGGATTTCGACAATCGCTTAAATTATTGTCATTGGCTTCTCAACATGATAAGGGAAGATCGCCGTTTTTTGGATAAAGTACTATGGACAGATGAAGCCTCATTTACCAGCAATGGTAGAGTAAACTTGCACAACATGCATTACTGGTGTGATAATAATCCTCATTGGATGCGTGAAGTCGACCATCAACATCGTTGGACAGTGAATGTATGGTGCGGAATTGTTGAAGGAAAGATTATCGGGTCTTTTATCTTTGATAGGACTCTAAATGGTGAATTATACCTTCAATTTTTAATTAATGAGCTGCCACAGTTATTAGAAAACGTGACCCTCGCGACAAGAAGAAATTTGTGGTTTCAACACGATGGATGTCCTGCCCATTTTTCAAACCAAGTGCGTCACTACCTTGACCAGCAGTTCCCTTTCCGGTGGATTGGAAGAGGAAGTTTATTTCTTTGGCCAGCCAGGTCACCGGACTTAACTTGTCTCGATTTTTATTTATGGGGAAGAATAAAAGATCTCGTTTACAAAACTCGACCAACAACGCGAGAAAATATGATCGAGAGAATTAGAACGGCTATAAACAGCATATCCGTGGCGGAAATTAAAACTGCTGTCTCGTCAACACAACAAAGGCTGTACCGCTGTATTCAGAATGATGGAAAACATTTTGAACATATCCCATAAATGCCTAATTTTTCTGAAAATTTTGTTCTTGTTCTTGTTACTCGTTACCTGTTTCTTCGTATTTTTGCCACGAAGGTTTTTCATACGTTACTCGTTATGTTATTCTGCTTTGTTATGGCCCGTTGGCCTTTAAACACGCTCCAAATTTTAATAGTCTGCTAAAGTTTGGACCAGTCCAAAGTCTGGATAAAGTGTGATGGAAGGCAAATAAAAATATTACTACTTACAATTAGTTCAATTAAGATTTTTTAATCTGGTTATTAAGTAAACCTTTAACATGCTTTAATTAATTCCATAATATCATTTATTTGTCAGATACTAACTTCATAAAACTCGATTTTTTTGTTTTTGCTTCTTTTATCACCAGTTATTTAGCAACAACTCCGAAACGAATAAAGATTTCGATGTGCGGTTTTCGCCAAAATGTAGATTTTATAATTCACTTTTATAATTTATAAGGTAAAGCATACCGATCCATTTGAAATTTTAGAAAAATTTCAAGAAAACTCTAACCACATTGGATAGCGCCATCTGACTTCTTTTTTTAAAACTAATTTATATCACTGCAGAAGTCCATTAAGAGATGTAAAAATTATCTTTCATATGACACCTTGTTCATTAAAATTGGTTAAGAAGTGTACAAGATATAGCGATTTAAATATGACAACACACATTTGTTTCCCCCACCCTTATTATTAACCCAATGAAAATTTGGCTTAAAGCGAATTCATAGAAAATTGACTCAGCTTTCCAATGACGTTATAAAACTTATATCTTAATTTAGTAATTTTGCTCAAATTTTAAATTTGTATTTTCATTTTGACAGTTGCGCCCCCTTACGGCCAATTTGCAAAGTTAAAAATATTTTTGGACGATTCCTCGTTGCCATTTTAGTCATGAATTTTTTTTTTCCAATTGGCTGCAGTCAAGGGTTCTTGAGATATAGATAGTGTACGCCCTTAACTAACTGATATATATATATATATATATATATATATATATATATATATATATATATATATATATATATATATATATATATATATATATATATATATATATATATATATATATATATATATATATATATATATATATATATATATATATATATATATATATATATATATAATTTTTGGTAGTTTCTTAAACCATTTATTTATATATATTTTACTTCAATTTTCTTGGGTTTAGGTTTATGTACAAATAAAAACGCCTTCTTCCAACTTTGTTCTCTCTATTTTACGTTTCGCCTAACATAGTAGGCTTTTTCAAAAATGTACAAGATTATCATACTACCTAAAACAATAGAATCAGGACATTAATACACAATTATAAATATGGGACATTACGTTATTTTTTTTTATATATATAAATCACTTCGACAATGTATATCGGACAAAAATTAGTACAGAAATAAATAAAACAGAAATTCACTTTGGTTACTTACCTCGATCGATTTTAGGTAGGCTTCATTCATCTGGATGTTATTGTATGAATAACTCAGTTAAGAAGTTTTTTAATTTATTGGTTTTGCTTGTTGTTTTATGGTATAGAAAAAATGTTAAAATATATATTTATATATATATATATATATATATATATATATATATATATATATATATATATATATACATATATATATACATATATATATATATATATATATATATATATATATATATATATATACATATATATATATATATATATATATATATATATATATATATTTTTTTTTTTTTTTTTTTTATGGAAACCTTATTTTCTTGGACCTAGGTTAATAGTGTTTTACTATTTTTTCATAACAAGTCAACGTTTCGCTCATTGTGTTGAGCTTTCTCAAGACTTTATTTTAGTTTGGTTCATTTAATTCTATGGTAGGCACCTTGGAAAAGCAATTTACATGTTGTGTTGTTAATGATATTAGACTGATCGAATTTGGAGTGTTTCGGTTATCAATTTTTTTTTAGTAATAAAAACGGTAGAATTTATCTGATGTTTAGCTAGCTGTGAAGCAAATAATATTTTTATAGATATACAGAGGCAAGTTTATTTTCTATTTAAAATATAAACAGGGAAAATAAGATTTTTTAATTTTAAATGCTCTCAGATTATTTAATTAGGTTAAAACGTATTTGGCTTAAACCACAAATATCTTTTTTATCATTAACTTCTTCATTCTCCTTTTTATTTCTATCATTTCTTTAAATGTCAATTTAAAGAAATGATTATTAAATATAAAATTTATAAATATATATAAATTGATAAAAATTGAACTCATGTTTTGTTGTTTGTTCATGCTTGTGAAGGGCAGTAGAGGCATTTTTAGTATAGATGTGGCCTGTAATCCTATTTTCTAAGCATTGTGTTGTCATTCCGATATATATTTTAGAACAATTCAAAGAGATCACAAAAAAAGAGATCAAACTTAGTTTATTCGATTCCGTGTTTGAATTGTTCTAAAAAATATATCGGAATGACAACACAATGCTTAGAAAATAGCCTCTACTGCCCTTCATACGCATGAACAAACAACAAAACATGAGTTTAATTTCAGTGCAGCCCAGATTTTAGCACAAGATAAGAATTATCGTAAATTGACATTTAAAGAAATGATAGAAATAAAAAAAGGAGAATCAAGAAGTTAATGATAAAAAAGATATTTGTGGTTTAAGCCAAGTATATTTCAACCTAATTAAATAATCAGACAGCGTTTAAAATTAATAAATCTTATTTTCCCTGTATATATTTTAAATAGAAAATGAACTTGCCTCTGTATATCTATAAAAATATTATTTGCTTCACAGCTAGCTAAACATCAGATAAATTCAACCGTTTTTATTACTAAAAAAAAAAAATTGAAAACCGAGACACTCCAAACTCGATCAGTCTAATATCATTTACAACACAACATGTAAATTGCTTTTCCAAGGTGCGTACCATAAAATTAAGTATTAAATGTTTGTTTTAAATTTGTGTCCTTAAATACGTGTGTTTTGTCAAAACTAAGCATTTTAATTTACCAAAAAGTAGCATATATAACATAATATTATTAATGTAACAATTTTAAGTTTTTAAACCTTTTAATGTTTCTAGTATGTATATAATGTTTGCGTCTTTGTATATATTTTTCCTGTGTTTTTTGTTTTAATGAAAAAAATACTTTTTTAGAGATCAAGCAAACTAAAATAAAGTCTTGAGAAAGCTCAACACAATGAGCGAAACGTTGACTTGGTATGAAAAATTGTATTTTACTATTAACTTAGGCCCAAGAAAATAAGGTTTTCAAATATGAATATAAGGTTAAAGAAAAATTCCCGATGTATATATATATATATATATATATATATATATATATATATATTATATATATAATATATATATATAAAAATATATAGATATATATATATATATATATATATATATATATATATATATATATATATATATATATATATATATATATATATATATATATATATATATATATATATATATATATATATATATATATATATATATATATATATATATATATATATATATATATATATATATATATATATATATATATATATATATATATATATATATATATATATATATGTACAATTGTGGCAATAAGTGTCAAATAATACTTCCAAGAAAAAATTATAGTTTATAACCAACTCTGATTTCTGATAAATGAAACTTTCTTTAATAAAGACCCGAGTTCAGTGGCGGCTATTCAGGTGAAGTAGGTGAAGTGCTACTTCACCAGGAAAAATAAAGAAGCAAACATCTAACTATATTTATTATATATCCCTTAAAATTTTAGTTTTTTACATTCATTTATTCACCTACTTGACCGTTGGCGGCATGTCTTTTTAAACCTTTCAATCGAACTTTATTATAACAACTATAACAGTGGCGCAAACCGTTTTGACTTTGCTGGAGGTGCTAAGTTTAGTTTACGATTTTCCTACTATGTTGTCATGACAACGCGTATCCGATGACGTCGAGCCCAGCGCCATACAACGCTCTCGGTGAATTGCAGGCGCAGTACACTACACCCAAGTGTCGTTCAGTTTGCGGTGGTTGTTCACTTTTATTTTCGCGGATTTCGCTACAACCGGTGAATTTCTTTGCAGTTAACTTGACTGTTTTGTGTTATATTTATTTATGGTATTGTTACAACTTCAAATTCGAAGTTAGTAAATGTGATTGTTCAAGACTGGAATAATTTAAAAGACGTCTTTGAATTTATTACAAACTGTGACAAATCTGATCCACGTTTCTGGCATTAGCGTTTAATAACATTTTCTTAATCACGGACATACTATTTGACGTTATTCAAAAAAAATCGCTTGACATTCATTTTTGCATATCCAATATAAAACACTGTCGTGAGGGGCTCTGTAAAAAAAGAAATGAACATTTTTTTAATACCATGTTTGATTCAGCAAATTACAGAAATAACTCATTACAAACGTGAGTTTGCTAAGCTTTCACCTGAAGAAATTAAGGCTAAGTATACAACCCTTTTTTTTTGTAATATTGGACCATATTTCAATGGAAATTACGCTAAGAAGTGAAAAACTTACATTTTTATGGTTGGCAAGTTCTGCTAAATTTTCCGAATATAGCTTAAATTTTCCGACTGGCCCGTTTGAAAATTTGTTACAGTTATATGGGGAAATATTTTCAAAAAGTCAACGACTTAAAAATGAGCCTGGTCTTATTTTTGCCAATGAGAGTAATTGGAATATATTCCAATTCGCTGCAAGAGCAAGTGCAAAAAATTAATAAAAATAAATATATTTTTACCGAAGCATATAAATTGTTTTCCCTCATTTTGACATTAACGTCGACAAGTGCTTCAGTGGAAAGAAGTTTTTCTTGCTTCAAATGTGTAAAAACTTATTTAAGAAATACACAGGGGCGAAGCGTGATTTTTTATGATGGACAGGCTGAGTGGGACATAGCAAAGGCATCACCATAAGAAAAATTTTTTGAAGTGCCACGCCCAAAAATTTTGCTTATAAATAATAAACAATATTCGCTATACCAAGAATTAAATTAAGCGCAATAAGTTATAAAGCATTAAATAAAACTTAACGTTACTTTAATTATTCCAGATTTTAATAAACTAAAAAACTAGTTAACACACAACACAAGTATTTGTTCCTTTAAACATTATAAAATACAAAATTCAAATATTAGTTTGTAAAGCTTTAAATGTTTGTAATTTTGAAGTCTATACCTTTCTGTAAACAAGTTCTATTCGCCTATCCTTTTTCTCGGCAAATAAGTCTATCACACGCGTAAGAAACTCTTGTCGCTTGGAAGAATCCTTAACAAGTCCTTTTTCAATGGCTAATGTTGACAAATTTGATAGGCGTTCATTGGACATGCTATTTCGCAGAAAAGTCTTTATTCTCTTCAGTGTACTCATACTTCTCTCACATGACGCTGATGTTGCCGGGATACTCAAAATTAGTGATAGCAGTTTTGTAGTTTCAGGTAAATTATCTTGAAGCTCGTTAGTAATTAAAACTTTAAATAACTCTTTAGGGGGCAAATATTTATCGACACTTCCATAAATATAAGTAAGTTCTCCTTTTAGTTTTAGTTCGTCGAAAAATGGATAAACTGTGATGAGTTTTTTTAGATGCTTGTGGGGAAAATTCTGGGGTGAATTAAAACTTTCAAATTTTTTATCATTTAAAAGCTCCAGGAAATCTAATTTTTCTAGTTTCTTAAATCTATTTTCCATATTGACAATAATATTGTCCAGTATTTCAAATGAGAGAATTCTAAGGCGCCTAACTAATTTGTCATTAAATTTTAAATTACTTGCTCTTTCATCTCCATCATCTTCACTTTCTGTGTTTTCCCGAGTATTAACTTTGATACATAACATTTTTTGAGCCTCCATAACACATTTTTCTATTGTTTCATCAGTTCTTAATAGTTTAACTGAATTTAAGCAATTTTGTACCTCAGTATTACATCTATTGATATCCATACATTTTTTTTGTAAGATGTCAAAAAAACACTTGTATATTCAAATATATAATTGTATAAATGCAACAAAAATACAAATTTAGGATCACTAAGACTTCTTTTCAGCCCAACTGCTGAATTTATAGATATACTATCCCAGCCGCTATCATTAAGAATACTTTGAAATGCCGCTTTTAATTCTGAATAATGGGCAATTATAGTGGAAACACCGCGAGAATGATAATTCCATCTAGTTTCACAAGGGTGAGGTAATTTAAATCCTTTTTCCCGAAGGAGCATGCTTCTTTTTGTTGAGCGACTAAAGAAGGTATGAAAAGCTGTTAAACTAGCTACGAACAATTTAACGTCTTTTATGGATTTGCAAGCATGGATTAATACCAAATTTAGCTGATGAGCATAGCAGTGAATAAACAATGCATGTGGATAAGTTTGTTTGATGATAGTATTAACTCCTCCCGTTGTTCCAGCCATAGCGCTCGCCCCGTCATATGTTTGACAAATTAATTTATTTTTATTTATTTTCCAGCTTTCCAGAACACCTTGTATTACCATTGCTAATCCCTGTGCCGATTTATCCTGAGAAACGTCATAAAACCCAACAAATCTTTCCTCAATTTCCCCATTTACAATATTTGCGTACCGAACAATTATGCTAAGCTTGCTTTCGACTGAAACATCCGTTGTTTCATCTGCTTGAATTGAAACGTAGTATGCGTTATTTATTTCGGTTAAGATTTTTTCATTAATTACACATGTAACGCATTCAATCAAATCATTTTGAATGTCCGATGAGGTACCCTTAAATACAGTGGAATGAATTAAATGATTTTTTAGGTGTGTTTCCTCTTCCGCCAAAAAATCTAAAATTTCTAAATAATTTCCTTTATTTAAGGAATCCTCTGACTCGTCATGCCCACGAAACGCCAGCTCTTGTCGTGCTAAAAAACATGTCGTTGAAACGTGTCTTTTTAAAGTTAGTCTATTTTGGTCCACCTTTTCATTATGTTTTATAGCACTTAAACGGGCACTTTCAGACAGAACATGGTCTATTCTTACCTTTCCGATTTGCTTAAATTTAATAGAAGATGAAATATGGCTTGCAGAACTTTCGTGTTTCTTGAATTTTGCGATCATATTTTTTAGGCTTTCAACCCCAAGGCCTACCTTACAAAATTCTTTTTCACCTGACGAAAATAGTAAACAATAAAAACAAAACAGTTTATTTCTCTTAACACTTCCTGTCAACCATTTATATTTTTGATACCACACATTCTGAAATCGACGCATAAATTTACCATTTCCCTCCTGTTTTTCCATTATCAAATTTGGAGTCGGTTTTTTCTCTTTTATTTTTAGTTTCTCCTCTAAAGATAAATGCGAAAAATAATTTACGTTGCTTAACAAAAAGTCTACTAAATCATCACACATTAAACCGCTAATCAACTCCATACTGTTCGTAAAACCGAAAGAACCATCAAACTAAACGACAAACACAACAAAATAGTACCGCGAACTCTCCGTCAACTCAAATATGTCTTAAAGCTGTTCTCCAGGCGAGCCTAAATGCCTGCTAGTCTGCAATCCTTTTTTCCGCATCATATATGACAGAAAAGCCGGACCGACGCGACGAATGCCGATCACCCAGGGCCACGGGTAATTATTTTATTAAGGCTAAACTCGCATAGCCTTCTCTGTCGAGCGCCAATCGCCATTCCTCCGTCTGCAGCAAATTTAGAATGTATAGGGCGACCGCGCCGAAAATGTTATATGTTATATAAAATATGGATATCATAAATGTTTTAATTTTAATGCGAAATGATCGAATTTCATTATTATTTTTGTATTTAATTATGTAACTAATTTTGGGTAGGCTCGCCTTACAGCCTTAATGGACGCTTCGCCCCTGGAAATACAATATCTCAAGAAAGACTTACTTCTCTTGGCAATATTTCAATTCAAAAGGAATTTCTGGAGGAGATTAGGGCAACTCATCCATTTTATGATAATGTTATAAATAAATTTGCTGCTATGGAGGATAGAAGAATTGATTTAGAATACAAAATTTAGGTAAGTCGTAAAAAAATATTCTACATATAAAAAAATTCTGGAAAAAAAATTATTGCGATATTTTCTTTCCTCCTCTGCACTTCACTTAATTTTTTACCCGCGAGCCGCCACTGCCCGAGTAACCAAACTATTCATTACCTATTCCTTGATCATGAAATTATCGTATGTGAATATGTTGTAGCATTTAATTTTAAAATCCTACTATTTTAAAATGTTGATTTTAATTTGCACTCATTTAGTTCTGCTTATTTAATTTTTCACAACTCTGGGGCTAAATGTGGTGGCGTATTTAGTCTTAACTGAAGCACGTGCCGATCGATAAATCAGATTTCGTATTGCATCTTCTTGCAAAGTTGCCATTTATCCCGCTTATCTTGAATGTTGATTGAATAAAGATAAATGGAATGCACTGGCCTTTTAATACTAATGCTGCAGAAACTGTCGAGGGTTAGTTCATGCTAGGACAGCTACATCAGCAACAGCCGGGTTCCAGCACGTGCTCAGACCATGTGGACCCAATAAGTTGAAAACCAGGTTATATTAACTCTGCATTTTCTTTTAATAAAAAGGATTCGAATTAGAAGCTTTTTAGTAACTTCTGCTAGCAAGTTCTCCCATTCGTTCATTATTTTGTTTTTCTCTATTTGAAAAATTATGTTTGCGAACCCGTCGTTTACGTCCCGGCATATAAATGCTGGAGTGGATTAATGTCCGGTGAATGTTGTATACAACTGCTGTCGCACATTATGGATCATCCATTCTCGCACAAAGTTTAGCGTATGTTTCGGATCATTGCCCAGTTGGAAAATGTTTCTTCCTTGGAGTATTAATTTTTGGACACTTTTTCTTATATTGTCTCCCAAAAATGTTCAGATAAACGTATTTATCCATGGTAACGTTAATAAAATGTAAATTTCCAAACCTTTTAGTGGACATGTATCCCCAAAGCAAAACACTGCCACCCCCATATCTCACCTTGGAGCAAATTATGTGTTCGTATCCCATCTCAGACACATGATTTTTTTAGTTTTTATTAGAAAAGCATATTAGGTAGGGGTTAGGATTGGTTAGGTACAGGCGTTAGCGCGCCTTCAAAATTTTGAGTCTATATTGAAATACAGTTTTTATAACGTAACCTATAGTGTATCTGTCCCGTTAGCACTTGTTTAGCCCAGGGTCGTCGGTAAAACTATCGTTAAACCTGTAAGTTGTAAACCAGATTTGAAATACGCGTGCACTCGAGAGTCATGTGATTAGTCCAAGCTAATTAAAGGTCCTGTAGTCACATTGAAGAAGATCCTGCGATTGGTTAGCGGTTTTGGTTAGGCTTTGGCCTCCTGTGAATGCTAACCTAACCTAACCTAACCTAGAATCCTATAAAAACCCCGCCAATTACACCATTTTAGAGTGTATGCATGTTTGGAATCTGATATGCCATGATTCGAGATTGAAAATTTTAATTTGTCACTTATTTGACGTTTCGCCTATTATTTAGACCATCTTCAGAAAAATTTTGCTTATGCTAAAATTATAAAAATACATACATTAAAATTTAACATTTATATACACTAATTTTTAGGGTTAATAAAAGAAACTTTAAAAAAAGATAGTGTATATACTATATGATAAATATTACTGTATTACGTATACGTCTTATCGGTTTGCCGTTTATTTCTGCGGAGTATAAACAAATTTTTTTAAATGTTCAGCATGGGTTACGTAACTTGGTGGTAAAACGCTTGGCTTTGAAAGCGATTTATAGCGGCTTCTAATCTCCATTAGAACGGATGTCTTTATTAAGTTTTTTATTAACAAATCATAATTAATAAAAATATGGATTAGATTAGGTTAGGAATGGTTACGTTTGCTGTATAGGCAGCTCGCGGTAGCGTGCCAACATAATTCCAAGTCTATGTTAAAACCAATTTTTTTTCAACGAAACCTACACTGTTAGGTGGATCTGTCCCATCGGCGTCAGGTTAGCTCCGGTTCACCGACAAAAACCATCATTAAAGCCGTGAACTATTATTAAAGACATAAAATCAGACCGCAAATCATAAATAACATCTCGATTCACCGCAGATCAGATTTCAAATATGCACACACTCTAAAATGGTGTGATTGGCGGGCTTTTTATAAGATTCTAGGTCTTATCAGCGGAAGCGCGTTCACAGGAGACCAAAACCTAATCAAAATCGACAGATACCTACAGTGAACTCTATACTGGACCTTTAATTAGCTTGGACTAATCACATCACTCTAGAGTGCACGGGTATTTCAAATCTGGACAGATACACTATAGGTTATGTTATAAAAATTGTATTTCAATATAGACTCAAAATTTTGAAGGCGTGCTAACGCCTGTACCTAACCAATCCTAACCCCTACCTAATATGCTTTTCTAATAAAAACAAAAAAAAAATGTGTCTGAGACGGGATACGAACACGTATGCGTCGCATCCAAAGCCTAGCATCCGCTTGGACCTCCATCAATAACAACACAGATTGATCAACGTGCTTCCTATTGGTTCGTTTATTTCCGAGGAGTATAAACAAGTTTTGCTGAATATTCAGCATGGCTTCTCTAGCTCAATGGTAAGATACTAGGCTTTGGATTAGTTATAGGAAAAACGCTTTCTTCTGCATACCGTACCGCACGTTATCGTTCATTAAAAATACATTGTGTACAAGTGTATTACTGTCCTGCAAACTGGAATGATGACAGAAGTCGTGATACAAGAATATAATTGTTATCTATAAAATGAACTGTATTCGCATAAAATCTCTCAAAACCTATAGATGCCCATCCGTCAGTCGTTATGACAAAATAGGTGGCTTTATCTACTTCTATTTTAACATGTTCTAGACGCTTTTCATAAGCAGCCGACAAGAAACTAGGCAGATTGGATTTGTTTTGTGATTTCAGAAATATTAATTGAGGTATGTTTTAGTTTCATATGTTTTATCAAATTTGACCTCTTCTTAACTTTCAAAACATTAGAGCACAAATTACACTTCACTCTATTTTCATCTCCAGTCTGCCTATTAAAATATTCTCAAACCACGCTCCTTTTTCTTCCCGACGTATTATTAAAATATAATTATACAGGTTAAAAGTAGGTGCTGCTGATTCGAAACGACCGCTTATGAAACACTCTTACAAACTACTACACTGCAAGCAATTTTAACACATCGGATATTATCAAAACAGCAACACGTGTTTCGTGTTAGTGTCGCGTACCGAGCGGGCTCAGCATACGACAAACGGCAGTCCAGTCGATGATCAAACTCCTAGTAAGAGCATAAGAGCAAGAGGCGCCAGAACGAGAACGCAGGGTGGACCATCACGTCTTTTCAGTTGCCCTTTTCTGTTCCAAGAATCGATACACTGAAAGCGTAGGGTGCTAATGTAATGAATACTAAGTCGTTGATTCTGAAGAATGAAATTACGTGATTTGAGTCATTGAATTATTACTTCAATGATTCCAAACACCGATTCAACTTCACGGTACGTAAATCACAGCACATCAATACTTTGGATGAGCTGCAAAAGTACTGAAAGGCAAATCGGCTCATTTTCCTGATTCGAATCATTCGAATCTACTCACTACAATGATGCGAATCACTGATTCGAATCATCGACTCAGTGAGTAATAAGTAAATCATAAGGTTTTTGACAGAATACAGAACAAAATCGTTGCAGAGTTACCAAACTCACCCCTTTTTCCTAAAATACAGGTCATATATATATATATATATATATATATATATATATATATATATATATATATATATATATGTATATATGTATATATATATATATATATATATATATATATATATATATATATATATATATATATATGTATATATATATATATATATATATATATATATATATATATATATATATATATATATATATATATATATATATATATATATATATATATATATATATATATATATATATATATATATATATATATATATATATATATATATATATATATATATATATATATATATATATATATATATATATATATATATATATATATATATATATATATATATATATATATATATATATATATATATATATATATATATATATATATATATATATATATATATATATATATATATATATATATATATATATATATATATATATATTTATCTACGGTGTTATCACCCGCTGTTTCCACGATCCATAAACACGTTATTACAAAAACTTGCGTTTTATTTCTTATATGGAGAACTGCCTTAAAATCATAGATTCAAATGTCAAATGCATGAATGACATTTCTGACGTTCCGCTTAACTGTCTTTTTTAACCTTTAACGTCTTTTACAGAAAGGATATAGCTATGACGGGGTTTAGCGAAAAGGTATTTTTGTTTATTTGAAATTTAATTCCATTTTTTTACAACTTTTTGATGCTTAAAGTGTCTTTAGCAACCCTTCTCACCTACTAGATATAATTTAAATACCATTGCTATTTTAAAATTGTGAACCAATTACCTAACCTAAACGAATGTTGGAACACACGTGTTTTTTTTTAATTTTAATGTTTTGCTTTGTAGCCAATTCTTATCGATGGAAGGGGCCATTTACTGGGCCGACTTGCCGCAATCGTAGCTAAAACCACTTTGCAAGGAAATAAAGTTATTGTTGTAAGATGTGAACAACTTAACATTTCTGGTAACTTTTTCAGGTAAGTTTTACTTTCAGCCTAGCTACTCAATAAGTTTGTGCCAGAACCTGCCTGTTATTGCATACTTTAAAATTAAAGTCAAACACTAGGAGAAGAAAAATGTGTTGTGATTTGTGCTGATTTTAATTTAAGGGCAGTGTATAGTGCCCTAACTGGTTTCTTCTAAGATGAATTAAGGTGGATTTATACTTAATTCTTTATTAGATTCTATAAAAAACCAATTCAATCATGTCAAAATGATAAATAGTCATAACACTTATTGATGTGCAACTACACTGAATACCTACTACAGTTAAAAATAAATATAATTTAATTTAATACATATTACAGACATCACATTAAATCAATACTCTGGTTTTATCCTCAAAAATCACTCAGGCTATAATAGGCTCTCTTGAGATGTAGGTAAAATTTGTTCTTTGCCCTCTTAAGTTGTTTGTTAACGACAAAGCTGATACATTCCAAAATATAAAGACTATAAGAAGTTAAAATCCCTTTACTCTTGAAAACATCACTGGAACTTTCCCTATATTCCCAGAGTTACCCCAAAATATTATTCCATAAGTAGATTGAACATAGGCATGGTATGCAATGAGTGCAGCCTGCCTCTCAATACTATCAGCAATTGCTCTTAATGCAAAACTATATCTGTTAAGTCCTCTTGCCTGCTGATCTAAGTGAGCCCAAAGCCCAACTTATGGTCTAGAACAACACCCAAGAAAGAAACACTATTGACTTCTGTGTCCTTGTAATTTAGGGTGAAATAGTTTTCTGGATTCAGAGTAAACTGCACTAATGTGAGTCTGACACATTTAAAAGCAGATTGTTTGCAACAAACCATTTCTCCAGTGCATCCAAGGTTTCAGCTAGCTTCACTCGACATGCATTCTCATTATTCATCAAAGATCAGAAAGGTGTCTTCAGCATAAAGAACCATACCACAGTAAGACACATGAGCGATATCGTATGTGTATAAAATAAGGAGTAAAGGCCCTAGTATTGAGCCTTGGGAACTCCCTTCCTAACTTATGAATAATTTGATGTCACATTTTCACCATTCGATCTAGTTTCACTTATGGCACATTATTGAGGGTTCAACAATATCAAATGCCTTTGAAAGGTCTAGGCACATTGCAACTGTAGTTTTGTTAGCATTTAACAATTATATTATGTTTTGTAAGGCCTGATATGTTGCTCTAATTGATGATGATGTTTACGAAAGCCATTTTGCAGGTCCAAAATTATAAAATGTTTTTCTAGAAAATGAATGAGCCTTGAATATATTAGTCTCTCAAATATTTTATTCACATTCGAAAGAAGAGACAACATCCTGTAATTATCAAGTTTATCCCTGTCACCCTTTTTATATAGGCTTAAAACAGCCTTCTTTAATGCAGTAGGAAAAACACCTGTTTGAAACAAAGGTTAGTATATGAGTTACTTGAACTGTGACACAGCCCGCTACTTTCTTGAGTAAAGCAATCGTAATGTTATCATACCAAATTGATTTTTTTATTATTTAGTGGCTTTATGCAGCTGATAGTTTCAAAAGGTGTCATAAATTCAAAAAATATATACCGCAGTCAAGTATTCCGTTTTGTTTAATATCTGGGCAAACAGCAACAAATTATTGATACTATTTAGAAACTCTTGATTCGAGTTACAATTAAAATTATGAAAAAGAGAAGTTTTTTTTTTGTATCTGTATTGGTTATTTTTTAAATTAAGGTCCATGTTGCTTTTGTTTTATTCTGTGATTGATAAATAAACTCTTTATATTAGATTAGCTAGCTGTTTTGTTTTTTTTATTACACACACCCTTGATGGTAACAGGATGGGGTAAAATTATTGGCCAATGATTTCTTAAATATTTGTAGGCATGAGGACTAATTGTATATACAATTGAACAAAATACCATAGTTGTACCTGAATATTGGGATCATTCTTAATTTAATTTACTCCGAAATAAATTGTAATGCTTCTGCGTTGTGCCAATTTCTCGGACGGGTATTCTATTATCTAGTGTAATGATCTCAATCAGCGCAATAGAACTAAGCGTTACCCGAGTAGGATCGGAGGTAACCTGTTTTAAGCCAAGCAAAGATATCTGATAATAGTTTTTTATCTGGTGTATTAACTATCATATTAATATTTACAGCTCCTATCAAAATTACATGGTCAGATTGTACAGATAACACAGACAAAATTGTGTCTAATATTTTAAAGGCATTATATGATACATTAGGTGGTCTATAAATGACAACAACTAATATTTTTAAATGCCTAAGTTTAACAAAAACCCACAAACATAAATTCTGACAAATCAATAAAATCTAATATAATTTCACTGCTCTGAAACAAGTTGCTGACATATAGTCCAATTGATGAAGGAAAGTCCACTGGTAGTCAGGTTTCAGAAACTGCAAATAGATCATACTGGTGTAGAATTATATCTAATATCTGTAAATAATGGAATTAACAATCTAATATTTACGTGATTTCAGATGAATTGGTAGCAGACCCTTCAAAAGACTTGACATCTGTACAGGGTTATTTTTTATAATTTGCCACCGTCCGAGAGGCATGGGAGACACTGTATTTTTTTGACATTTTTGGATTCGCCTCATTTTCCCTTTTCCAAAAACATATAATTTGTCTATATTCGGAACAGTAGTTGTTGATTTATTTCACTTCAAACTTACTACATATGACAATTTCATAGATATGCAGCCATACATAAATTGCGATAACCATGAAATGATGAAATTGCTTTACCCATGGAATGTCATCAACAAAAATAAAAAACTTTTATTCGTAAGTAAAATATTTTATTGGTTTTACAAAAAACAAAATTAATAAAATCTAAAATGCAAAGGACACTTCAGGAAGTTCTGTATACTCTTTCAGCATTTGATCAGTAATCCAAGTGCCAGATGCAGCAGACAAATTCTTGAGTGACTTAGTGGTACCTACAATAGGTTTGTTTTTATTTCGATTAGGTGTGCTTTGAATTTTTTGTGTTTGCACCAGGTACACTTGATACTTCATTAAAGACTTCGACTCTAGCAGCTGAGTCTACTGCCTGTTTAACTGAACTTTTTTACTAAGTTATTCTGAAAGCCTCAAATCTATGAGTCAGAAATAACTCCAACTTATCAGTTAAACAATCAAATGTCTCTTTAATTTCATTTCTAATAACATTCACAGATTCAACAGAACCTTGATTCTGATTCATGACTGTAGTGATGCAGGTGTTACAAGCATGTATTAGAGTTCTTTTAGATAGCTGTGTGACACATCATTCCGACGTTACTAGTCTGGAACAAAAGACACATTGTTTTGCCATACACAAATTACACACGATTTTGAATTTACTTTCTCGGGAGGTGATAGTTTTGTCACATTTCGTACAAGCCATAATTGCCTACAAACTATTGACAAACTCTTTTCTCATGGCACGATCACGATATAATGCTACAAATTTGTTTAAAAGCCACAAGGGTGACTATAGTCTTCTTTTATCGAAGTTTTAGATGCTCTTCAGATTGAATAAATAAAAATTTTTCATAACAGTTTAAAAAGTAAACAAACAATATAGTTAGTTTTAGGTTAGTGAAACTAAAAGCAGTTTTTTGAGGGCAAAACGATCACTGATTCCGAAAATATCTTGACTAATACATAAATGAACTTCTATTAATAATTTTTTAATGGCACTGTTAATAATAATAATAATAAACATGCTTTATTGTCGGAAATATACAATATTTGTTGACAAAGCAAACCTAAATACTATATTAAAAATTTAAATGAATATTGAACATTCGTAGTTGCAAAATATACAATATTAAACGGTAAAAAATAAAAATAAAAATCAATTCAATAAAAATATTCTATAATTTTCAAGATGATTACAGATTTTTTCTCCGGGACAAATTTTACGCGTATGTAAACAAATGTGACATTCCACATTAAGTTTTGACTATAACAAAAAAATATTGAATACAAAAATTTTGTGTTTTTCTCTGAACCGTCAGACTTCGCTGAAAAAATTAACAAATGACAAATGGAAAGTTATTTTAAATGGAACACCCTGTTAATAACCTTGCTGGTTATGAAAATACCTGGTTTGATACTTTTGTCTTTAAAGATAAACAAACCCTGCCATATGAGGCAGTATATTCCTTTCTAACGACTTATGTGTTTGGTTCCCTTTTTTTTATGCATTGCCTCTTATGGCAAGGTTTTTGTAAAATTTCTCGGTTGACTTTAAAGACAGTCATCAAACCTGGTATTTTTATACTCAGCAAGAAGATGATCATTTATCAAAATATTATTTTTCAAGTTGTTCCATTTAAAATAACAAGAATCGGTGCTCATTTATTTTCCTTTCAAATTGTCATTAGTTAATTTCTTTAGCAAATCCTGATGGTTCATCAAACTATTATATTATTATACAATATTTCTAAAAGGTAAGTTTGTAGACCATATAACCAGACACCCTGTACAGAGATTTAATTTATTATTTTTTTAACTATATTTTAAAAGATAGAAATTATACATATTATAGTTTTATCTAAACCACCAGGATTTGCCAAATAAACAAATAAAATAAATTGTTATTGAAAACTAAACAAAATGAGCATTTTAATGTTAACACCCTGTATATTTTTATATCATTAATTGGGTATTTTCTGGCTGTTTATAAATATACTGAAATCTAATATGCAAGAAAAGTACAAAAATTCTTCCATAAGAAAAAGTGTATTTTGAATGGCTTCAAATTTGTTCTTGTCCATTTTATTGATTGTTTTTAGTGATAAAGGTATCAAAACTTGGTATATTTATAAACAGAAAGAAGAGATCCATATAATAAAACCATATTGTATGTGGTGTTCCAACAAGTCCTGGCTTCTCAGATAAATTCTTAATTCTTGATTTTCAATTTCTGAAATATTATATACTTAATTAACATTAACCTAGTACAGGCATAAGATAAATGATTATCATTTAATTTTTAGCTTATTAATTTTTCTGTATGTAGGATAGTGTCAAAAGAGTATGAAGAACGTTAATAAATGTTTTTTAATGGAGCTGCTTCAATTCTATTGATTTGTGAATTATCTTTAAATGTCTAAAAATTTCGAATTTGTGAAGTTTAAGTCAAATAATACTATACCGAATATTATTCACTTTTCAAAGTCTTTTTGATATTCCCTCTATACACTTAATCTAATTTATCCTTGATAAATCTTACAAAAGGTGATAAGTCTCTTTAAAAATGCTGGAACCTTGGTTTCCTTTACATTTATGAAATGGCCAGTGTTATGCTGGTGTTCAGCCACAGCAGATTGAACAATTTGTTTCTCCACAGGAGCAAGGAATTTTATATACTCAGATCTTTCGGGGATCGCAAGCATTGTCCAATCTTCTTATGTGTATTGAAGATTGTACGTATGTTGGACCGCCGAAGTAATCGTCCTATTTTGTCTGTAGTGCCATGTATGTAGGGAAGAACAACACTACCTAATGGTGCCTCTTTATCATTCTCCTTTGGCGGAGTTGGTTTACTATGTCTTTTAATTGAACGCGTAATATCTTCAGTGCAATAACCATTCCCTCTAAGAGCTTCGGTCAGTTTCGATATTTCCGATGTTAAAGAATCTTGATCAGAAATGGAAATAGCTCTGAATACTAGTGAGTTAATAACCATTTTCTTTTGTACTGGATGGTGATGAGAATTTGCTTTTAAGTATCTATTTGTATGCGTCAGTTTTCTATACACAGAATGTCCTAAAGTACCATTTTCCTTCCTTTGAACACACATCTAGAAAGGGAATTGTTCCATTAGATTCAATTTCCATCGTGAATTTGATTTTATGATCTGGCTGACTAAGGTGGTCCAGAAATATGAGGAGATTATCCTGTCCATGAGGCCAAACAACAAAAGTATCGTCTACATATCTAAACCAGTGCTTTGGCTTTAGTGGAGCGGATGTTAGAGTAATATCCTCAAAGGCTTCCATAAAGATATTCGCTACCATAGGTGATAGAGGAGATCCCATAACTGCCCCTAAAGTTTGTTCATAAAAAGTTCCTTGAAAAATGAAATAAGTAGATGTAAGACAAGCTTCCACTAGGTCTATTAAGTTCCTGGTTTTTATAAACGAAAAGTTAGAGAATCTATTGAAATATTTAAACATACAAAAAATTTCAATAGAGATACGGGTTATGGTCTACATCACCCGTGGAAACCGATCTTAACACAGGGTCACGGTTTGGCGAGCATAAGTCGGGTATAAAAGCCCGCCTGAATCTCTTTTCGAGCTCATTCAGTGTTCAGATCTCGTGGAGTAAAGATCCCTGAAGATGCCTCGTGCAATCGAAGGCGAAACGTCGGATAGTAATTCCAATTTGACACGGTCTAATCCCAAGAACCATGATTTCTTAATGGAATACTAATCTTTTTTTTTTTTATGAAAAACCGATTTATAGTCTTACTTTTAAAAATTACAATAACACGCTATTGTCTTAAAAGGGATTCGTATTCACTGTATAATTAAAATTTAAAAACCAAAGATTTAAAATAATTTTTAGAAGTGTAAGTTATTAAAATTTAAAAAAAAATAGAATTTTCCCATTAATAAGTGGATTATGAATACCTTTTTTCACAATTGAGAAATTTTGCTTAATTTATCAAACAAATATGATGGTTAATTTTTCAACGGCACTGTTTTGTTTAACAGGGCTAGTAATATTACACTAAAATAAAAGTTTTAAATCTATTAAAACAGCCTAAAAAGTAAAGAACAAATTCTGGGTGGCTCGTTTGTCTTGGAGCCCTACCTTATCTTCTAAACTATAAAAAAAATGTTAAATGTGAACGTTGATAGAAATGAAAATTCAATTTGTTGGTATCTTAATATCTATAGAGTGATTCGTTTCTCTGAACCGGACACCAACTTTCTTAGATTAAATGAAATATGGTTACAATTTTATTTTTGAAATGTACTAAAAATTTCCAATATTTTATTGTTTAATTTAGTAAATTACAAAAAGCAATTCATTTTTAAGTTATTGACAGTTGAAAATTGCCACTTTTGCTGGCTGCTACAGTAAGCACCACACTGTTATAAAAGATAGCCCATTTTATTTTTTATAAAAACGTGACAGTTGACTAATATAAGCATTTTTAAATAAGTTCCGCTTATATTAATTTGCTTGCTTACGATCGTCTAGTGTAAATGCAGCTTAAATTGCATACATTGAGAAAAAGTAGTAGGCCATGAAAAACAAAATAGCATAATACGACCATTATTATCTGCGCACGTATTCTATATCATCAAAAATAAGAAATTTCTTTCTATAAACTCTTTCCACCGCCAAACCTTATTCTAATAGCTACTTCGGCAGGGGTCGTGTCTACGTGTCTTACGAACGGTTCGTTTGGTAGAGAAGAATTGAAAAACTATTTTAAGTCTTGCTATGACGTTTTGGTATTATCGCTTTTTTTACGTGTGTTAAAAAAAGCGAGAAAAACACGAGACACGATGAAAGTATCTTTATCTTAGACAGGGGAAAAAAGCCGCGTATTTACCGTTTCATTTTAAGTTTATAGGTAATGTTATAAATTATTGCTTTAACTTGTGTTAATACAAACTTTTGAAGAATACTGTGATTGAATTTACTATGGGTAAGTTGAACATTTTCCATATTTTCATTATTAATACCTAATGAGACAAAATGACTTCAATTGTTGCAGATCGCGATTTTAAAACTCATCCCCAACAGTGGATGGTAATCCTTGTTTTTGGGGAACGACATCCCTCAACTTTCAGGCCCAAATTCAAACATGGGAATGGTGATGCCATGCAGCAGGCTAAATTGTGGGAGGAATTGGCAGAAAAATTAAATTCCATGGGATTTGGACGAAGTAACGTGGAGAAATGGAAATTGGTATGGCAGATCACACATATTTTATAACATCACTCACATATTAAAAAAATATTTGTTACTGTTTGTTTATGTTAAATTTTATCCTAAGCAATTGGTAGATGGAAATCAAAAACAAAAGCGAAAGCCTCTCAATTAAGGATTCAGGTGCAGAAAACTGCAGGTGGATCTTTAACTGCCAGTGCTCTAACAAGAGCAGAAGAATGGCTTGTGAACTTAATGGGATGGAGATCGGTGAGGGGTGATGGCAGTGTGGATTTAGGAATGGTAATTATAGCCCTTTTAACATTTTTAAACTTGCTTAATAGGCCCCAGTGCATAGGCGCCGTTTTAACGCAGGCAATGTTTATTAATATTTATAATTATTATTAGTCATTTATTCAAATAATGCAATAAATGGAGAAAGTCATGACTCTGGACACTATCTCGCAATTGTTCCTTAAGAATATTGGCGTAGAGTTTGATAGTCATTTTTTGCCATAATTTTCCAGGCTTTGCCTCCAAACGAATTTTCAAGTGTCGAGGGTCTGCACCCTCAGCAGTTTTCAATTTTCGGTGCCTATGCCCCAGATATATATAATATAATATATTATCACATCTATCAAACCAGAGAAAATATAAATGAACACTTAATATTGACAAAGATTAGTCGAAGTTAGAGCCTGCATTCTGTCAATTCTTCAACTCCAAGGTTTTACAATTTACTACCGATGGAAATAAATGAACAAATTAAGTTACTGAGTTAGTTTAATAAAACAGTTATAGATTATATATTATAGATTAAAACTAAATTTGTATAGGGCATATTTTTTGCCATTTTTTTTTTCATTAAATACAAATTTTGGGTACATTAATCGTTCAATATTTAATGTGTGGGGTTGTTATATAACTAACTTAATACTTAGTTTTATTTAAAATTATACTGGCACGATGCAGATGTTTCACATGTAGGTGCCATTTCATTATACTTTTCATTGAATGCATATATTTTGGTTGGAAGTTCTTATGTAAATGTGAACTAGTATTAAAAAATCATTGTATCTGAACTTTGTAAAGGGAAAAAATTAAATTTAAGGAATTTACAGGAACGCATTGGAGTCACCAAACCGCAGCTCCAAACCATTCAGCTGGCCCGCCTGGTAACGCCAGAACCACAGCGCACAGTAGTTCCATATTATAGGCCTCGCGGTCATAATTGATAGAAATAATTTAAGCACTTTCAATTTTGGAACAATCATTTGTAAAATGGTAATATACTTTATATAAATAAAATTATGTTAAATGTTTAATAAATAGTTAATAAACATAATAATAATTAACAAAAATTTAAATAATGGATATTTGTACTACTATAACTACTTACAATTTTAATTATTGGTAGCTTAATTGCATAAGAGTATTAAAAGGTTTTTAAAAGACTAATCACAAAAAAAATATTATAATTTAAATTAAACGAAATTAACTAATAATAAATTTAAATATTTATACAATTTTTCAAATGGACTTAACTATAAAATAATAGGCACCTTATATGATTAATAAATAAAATTACATTATTGATCATTATCTAATAAATACAGAACTTCTCTAGAAACTTGATTTCTTCTTATAGGGCAATTTTCTAAGACTGGTAATAAACGGATCCAAGTGAAGAAGTCTATTGAGCAGGTCAGTATTAGTTGTTACTCCAGACATTTTCCAAGTATGATCTCATCTAAACAATTTAAAATTTTTATTTGACGACTCTGCAGCTTCTTCAGATAGTTCGCCTATAGAAACTAAAGCATTCTCAATAATTTCACCACCATGAATTAAGACTTTGTGCACAGGAGCTGGCAAATAGAACCATGGATATTTTTGAACAAGTTGTTTAGCAGTATTTAAGGAATACTCTTTAAATTTGTGTTTATTAATATCATACCCTGAAGAAATACAATTTAATATGACCCCACATATATCAATTAATAATAATGCAATCGACGAATTAGAAAAAAACTTCCGGGCAGTATTTCCATCGTTCGAGGTACCACTTCCCCCACTTCTTGGCTTGTCAATAATCAGACCCAATCTATTTCTGAACTCTTGTTGAATATTTTTTTTTTCGTGCGGCTAGGGGTTCGCGAGACCGAGACTGATTCAGTCGGAAAATGTTTACCATACATCACTAGAGTTACTTAAACAACCATCCACAGAACAATAATTATTTGACATTTCGAAAGATATACAAATGGAATAAGATATATTAAACATAAAATAAGGCCACACTGTATAATGCTGCCGAACTCATGCAAGCAACGTGCTGGGCATTCTAGGGAAAGAACATATAATTCAATAGATAGAAAACAATCAATGGCCAAGTAAAGCACCCTTAGGTATTCTGTAAACTTTGCTATTTTGAACCAAACTTTTATTACTTTGATACGTATTTACTTTCTTAACCAGGACCGTTTTTAGGGGTCTGCACGTTGTGCTTGCACAAAGACGGCTATGGTTCATAATACTACTTGTGAATCAACTATTTTTGTTCTTTGGTAAATTAACTATAAATTTTAAAAGTGGAGTAGATTTTAAAAGTAAATTTATTTATTAAACAAATATCTACTTGTTCAATTTTTCGCCTGAATGATCAATATATAGCTTTTTTTGAGAAAATGTACAGGGATAACTATTATATTGTGGCTGCTGAATCACCAAAATCAAGTTCCTCAAGTGATGATAACTATGACATCGATTATACATCACTATTTGAAAAAAAAAGTAATTCCGAAAATTGGAGAAAAGAAATAATAGAATATTTGCAATTAAAGCGCGCTTCAAAGGGTACAGATATTTTAGAATGGTGGAAAGCACACGATAAACAATTTCCAAATTTAGTGAAAATGGCAAAAGCTCTTTTATCTATACAGGCGACCTCTGTAGCAATAGAGCGTTTATTTTCACAAGCAGGGTTAATTAATACAAAACTAAGAAGCATGTTAAATGAAACTTCAAACAAATGCTTATTATGTATTCATTCATGGTATAAAAGTAACTTGAAAATGAAATTATAAAATATTAGTTTAAATTTTCTGTAATATATATAGGTTGAGATAAAATCTAAAAATATGCTTATAATGTATGTTTAGAAATTTAAATTTTTACTTTGTTATTAGAACAGTTCGTTATTTTTTTAACGTAATAGTTGAATTAGCTTTATTGATCATCTATTTAAAATCCTAAGCCAAATTCTACTTTGTGTTTTGTTTGTTGAAAATCTGCCTGTGTGTATATGTAAATATAAAAATTTTATATCGTCCAATATTTTCAAATACAAACAAAATCAATACAAAAATATTGTTCTATAAAACACGTACCTTCTTTAATTAGCAAGCCATCGAAGCAATTAAAAAAGAAAATATTAAGAAAAATTTTCACTGATTTTTTTTAACAATTTTTTGTTTAAGTCCGAAAATTTTTAAACAAAAATCACCACAATTACTTCGTCTGTTGGAGACTTTACCGTATCTATACTATATAAAAATTCAAATTCAAATTCCTTTATTCACAAACAGATCACAGTGTGACATGTGTTTCGTCAAAGATTATAAAAGTAAAATACATATAATAATATAATAGGTTAAGAATAATACTACAACATACCTAATCAAGTTAAAAGTGAATAAAATAGTGTAAAAGTTAAAATACAAATACAAAATACAAGTCAGAATATTTCAAGATCATACAAAGTTTCTAGAGAAAAACTCATTCAAACTGTAAATGGGATCCCTACAAAGCAAGGCAAATAGTTTTCTTTTAAAAGATTTTAAATTTATAGTTCATCTGAGTTCAATCGGCAAGTGATTATATATTTTTAAGGGCATTACAAGGGAACTTTTAGCAGTTGCAGTCAGTCGAACAGCCGGTAGTCTTAAGTCGGAACAATTTCTGAGTGGATAGCAGTGAGGCATGTCATCAACCAGAGTAAAAGAGTTAAGATTCTTACGAATGTACAGGGCACATTGAAGTATATATATTGATACAACTGTCAACAGTGAAGATTTGAGAAGAGGGGACGACAAGATTCCCTTGATCCCTTGAAGAGGATTGTTCGAATAATCCTCTTTTGTGCAACTAATACCTCATTCACTCTCAAGCAATTTCCCCAAGCTCCTATAGCATAATTTAACAAGGAATAGACGTAGGCATAGTAATAAGACATTAGTATGCTTCTATCAACTACTGCTCTTAGTTTCCAAATGACAAACGAATGGGTGGCAAGTTTTTTAAGAATATAGTCGACATGACCTGACCAATTTAAGTTACAATCCATGATGACGCCTAGGAACTTAGCAGTGTTAACATTGCCCATATCATTACCACATATATTTAGATTTAGACTTGTGTCATTTGCACGGGTACTGAACAGCATTAAGAGTGTTTTTTGTAAATTGAGGACAAGATTGTTCAATCTGCAAAAATCAAGCATTTGCTCAATGCTGACCTCCGCTAATCTCCTTATCTCAGCCAAAGAAACACCTGTTATGACAGAAGTTATGTCATCTGCATATATAATATTAGGGCCCAACAAAGCTGACTGAGCAATATCAGCAATATAGACAAGGAATAATAAGGGTCCCAGCACATTTCCCTGTGGAACACCTGTAGGAACGTCTGCTAATTCAGATTGATACTTCTGGCCATTCACCAGCAGTATGACTTTTTGTTTCCTGTCAAACAGGTATGTCTCAATCCATTTGAGTGGAGTACCCCTCACTCCATAACGTTCTAATTTACATAATAAAACAGAGTGATTGACCAAGTCAAAGGCGCGAGAGAAATCAAAGAAAACACTCATAGTGGCACAACCTTGATCCAACGCCCGAACGAGTTCCCCAACAAGGGAAACAATAGCATCAGCCGTTGAGCAGCCCCTTCGAAATCCAAACTGAGTACTAGGTATAATCCTATTTTTATTCAAGAAGTTACTGAGTCTGTCATAAAATGCTTTTTCATATATCTTCAAAAGCAGTCAAAAGTGAGATTGGTCTATAGTTATCTATTCTATTAATATTACACTTTTTGTGTATAGGTCGAATAATAGATGTTTTTAGTTGAGTGGGAAATATACCTTCTTTAAAGGATTCATTTATTAGGTAGGTAAGGACTGGAGATATATGCTCTGACACTTTTATCAACAGCGAGCAAGGAATATCATCAATACCACCAGAGTGCTTATTTGAGATTGAGTTTAGATATGTGTGTACCTCAAGTTCATTACCTGGCTGGAGAAACATTGATTCGTCACAGGTTCCCGTACTAAGTCCAAGATTGCTCGACTGACTACCAGACAATTGCCTTATACTCTCAATGAAATAGTCATTAAACCCTTTAGCTGCAAGACCGTAGTCATAAATAGTACTATCATTCATATTTTTGAAAAAAGTTGGATATGAAGGCTTTTTAGCTGAGGAATCCAATTCATTACTTATTATATTCCATGAAGCTTTCATCTTATTTGAGGAATTATTGTAAATATGTGAATAAACATTTTTTTTACTGTTTGCAATGCGTTCTCTATGTTCCTTCAACCTTACCCTATAGTTTCCTCACATTTGCTCACTATTTGATTTTTTACAACACATAAATAAAAATCTTAGATCTTCGCCTTGCTTTACAATGTTATTAGTAAGCCAGTGTGCATTAGATGATAATCGAGAACCATCAGTACAATATCTGATGAGCTCTTGTGGGAAGGACTTATTAATAATATACAATATTTTACCAAGAAATAAATCAAACTTAGCATTAACATCAGTGTTTGCTCTTACCAAATCATCCCAGGATTCATATTGCAGGAAATTTTTAAAATTTATTATATTAGCCTCTTTTCTGAAGTTGCATATATACTTATATTGCTTATTAGTACTTTTTACTGAAGTTTTTATAGGTAATATAACATACTGCATGAAGTGATCTGACAAGTTGCTCTCTATAGTCAAAACCTTGACTTTTTCAAGCTGAAATGTTGTAAAGATGTTATCTATAATTGTAGCTGATGTGTTATGAATCCTGGAATAGTCCTTAATACAAGACTGTAGACCAAATGATATAAGGTTGTTCACAATCCATTTTGCATGAATATTATTTTTACAAGGATCAAAATTAACATTAAAGTCCCCACATACAATATATGAAGCATTCTTATCATTTCTGCTTTTATCGAATAAATCAACCATTAAATCATACAATAGATTAATAAAATTTAATACATTTGATGATGGTGCTCTGTACAGACACACTATATATGTGTTAATTGATGTAAGCAAGACCTTCACTGCGCTGTACTCAAACTCACTCTCACTATACCCCACACTTAAACTTAACTGTTCGAATTGAATGCCATTTCTACAGTAAATTGCGACCCCGCCTCCTCGAGACAAATCCCTGCAATAAGAGGATGCCAGAGCATATCCATCAATGGTCACTCTGCCAATTTCATCCGGGGAACACAATATCTCAGTAAGCGCAACCAAATCGGGACATTTAGCTTGAAGACATACAGCAAGCTCAGAGTTCTTTGCCCTAAGACTTCGGATGTTAAAGTTCAGAAGACACAGAGCTTGAGATGAATCATTGGGTTTAGCTACGTCGTCGCTGATTTCCATATTTTCGAAAGTTATAGTTATTTCTCAGGTTTTTGTTTTTATCATTGACTTCACCAACCTGCCGCCCATGACCAAGTTGAGAGTTTTTCTGCCAATTAAAAATGTAGGGTCTGACAGAAACATTCACAGGCCAGATACTACCATTACAAAGCAAGTTAGTTTGATTAGGTTTTATGGAGACCTTAAATGAAGCCTTATAGTTTTGTTTACTCTGAATTTTTTCACAAGAGAAGGTGTAGATTTGTTTTTCTTTTAAGTATTCTTTCAATACTTCCACTGTAGTATTTTCAGCCAGATTATCTATGTGAAACCATTTGCGTTCTTCTGCAGCTGACAAAACAGTATTGTCAGTACTAGATCCCTTTACCACAGTCAAAGGTGCACTCTCTAGTTCAATACTTTTTAACTCATTAGGCTTAATGTTGGTTTTTAAAGTATGAGGAATTGGCAGACTGGCAGCAGATGGTGAGTCATTTTTACTGATGGTGAAGAACTTGACAAGCTCGGTATTTGTATCCCTGATTGCACTGACAACAGAGTCCATCCTGAGAGCAATGTGTTCAGACTGTTCATTTAGATGTTTCTCTATGTAGCGAGATAGGGGGTAGAGGATCATAAGTTACCCTATTTTGATCTGCCCTTGTTGATAGCGAATGTAATTGGTCTTGTATAAGAGTAAACATTTTGGTAAGATCTTGATCAGTTTTTTTTGGTGTTTGAAAAGCTTTAACCTTGCCCTCCAGAGACATTGATGATGACCGTAACTCATCCTCCAGGCCTTTGATTTTCTTCTCAAGAGGCTTAAGCTTGGAATCTATACTGCTGGTTGTAGAATGGGAATCCAGCCTAGCTTCAACCTTCCCAAGTTGATCAATCAGACTGCTAACGTCACTCTGCATCGACTTAATTGACTTAAGAGTGGCCGGAAGCCCCCTGAAATCAATCCGACAATCTGGGCACAGATGTATTAGTGTTCTAGTGAGACTGGGAATTACCCGGACTTCCTGTGCCTGGGCATTGGTGCAATCTGCGCAGACAACTCGGTAAGCATATATCACATGGGAATCCAAACGGCATTGTTTATCCTCCCCGAAGACGCATTCTCTCATACATTTGTAGCATATGTTGGAATCTGACATTTTAGATCCTTATCTGAATCTCTCTGATTATTCAAGGTAATTAAATAGTTAGTAATATCTTGTTTTAAGTAGCAGCACAATATCCGTAGCAACACTTGTCTGTAGCAACAGTTGATTGTAGGTCTGGCAACGTCGGTATCCACTGGATCCCGTCAGTAACCTGTGACGTACGTCGGTTGTCTTGTCAGATAGAATTTGACAATTTAGACGTTGGCAGTCGGCAATGTGGTCGGCATCCGACAATCAAAACAAAGACAAAAACAAAAGTTCCGACGAGAAATCGAGGGAAAACTCAAATGTAAAATTACTGACCAAAAATCAAAGAAAAGTCACAGCAAACACATCCAGCCACAAAGCACAGGGAACAGAATCTCACCAACAAGAAATTTTATGTTTTTGATTTCACTTTCCGGAAAAATTTAATAAAAATAACAGAGCAACAGTAAACAATGATTTGACGTTACGACGTTTTTTTCACTATAAGAATATGATATTGCGATGTTTTTAGTTGTTACAGTCTATTAGTTATTAATTATTGAACCAAAAGACTGAAAATTTTTGGATTTTAGTTACTTTCAATAATTAAACATACAAACCGATTATAAATTTATAAAGATCACAATATCAAAATCCTATATAGTATAGTTGTGATAAAGTGTCTCTCTTTGAGAACAGGATAGCAATTTACGGTTTTCGATATGTGAAGTGGAATTTCGCTACTAGAATTTCTAAATTTGGGAAATTTTCTTTTTATGGTTATATCGTTTTTTAAATGACTGTTTCACTAGTATCATTGTTATAAGAACATATACAATGCTAGTATAATATAATTGATTATAGAAAAATTATTTTTGATGTTTCATTTCCTGCAAAAACAAAAACAATTTATTACGTTTACAATTATTCTAAACTAGTAGAGTTCAACTCGCTTTTTGTTATTGATGTAGCACTGATTAACTGTTTTAAGACTTTGTAAATGTCCGTTTCTTAAAAAGTTCTTCCGATATTCCATCAATGGCTACTCTGATTCGGCCCTCCAGATCAAAAAGATTTATAGGGGGTGTAACAAAAACCTTTTCTTTTAAATATGGCCAAATAAAATTATCTAAAATAGTGAGGTCCAGTGAACTTGCAGGCCATCTAATAGTCCCATTAGTTCCTATCCATCTTTTCCCAAATCTATCAGATAATCAGATAAATATCTCTACTGTTATGAGTAGGCGCTCCATCTTGCTGAAATATAACATTTCTATTTTCAGCTAGGGGTAAATTGTCTATGAAGTTTTCGATATGGTTTTGTAAAAATTATAAATAGTCTTCTCCATTTAAAGGCTGGTAAAAAAATATCAGCCCAACCATGCGTACTCCCAAAAACCGAGCCATTCACGCCAAAACGTTTTCAGTGTCCCAATAACGTGTATCATTTTTATTAAATAATCCAAGATTTGTAAAGCGGGATTCATCAGACAATAGTATGTTAAAATGAAAACAATTGTCTTCTTGGTACCGATTACGGAACTAGCTGCAAAACGTTAGTCTTCTAGGGAGATCATTTTCGTATAAAGTTTGGCACATGAATATGAGTCTATGAAAAGAATGTGAGTAACTATGGAAACGGTATTTTTATTAAATAATCCAAGATTTATAAAGCGGGATTCTCAGACCATAGTATGCTAAAATGAAAGCAATTGTCTTCTTGGTACCGATTACGGAACCAGCTGCAGAAAGTTAGTCTTCTAGGGAGATCATTTTCGTAAGTTTGGCACACGAATCGTGAGTCTATGAAAAGAATGTGAGTCACTATGGAAACGGTACAGTGATCATTCGCGGTTGTCTACAACTCTGTATATCCATGGAAACGGCCTGCTTTTGACATACCTCCCTCTTTCGTCGATGTTTTAGATCTGTGTGGTGTACTTGATATTTATAAGATTGAAACCCATGTTTTTTTTTTTAATTCATGTGGCTGACTCACGATATACGTTGGTTTATTTTTCTAATTGTCTAATCGATACTGTTGGATCAAAAAGAACATATGCTAGAACAATAATTTCCTCTTATTCACTTACGATAACATTTTCTTCTATGCCGTTATTTGCATTCTATCAGGATATCTTAGAGCATACAGGTTACAGGCCATTCTCGATTTTTTTTACACTCGCTAAACACTAATAACATCGACTTGTTCGTTTCTCTTGTAAACCATTTGGAAACTAATACTATTTAGTATTTTGTATAAAAATACAACAGAAATACCTTATTCTTTAAAAATCAAAGAGCTCAAAGATGAGATACTACAAGTGCCAATAACCAGATAATGATGGCCGTATTATGTTATTTTGTTTTCCATAGCATTTACGCTGGTCGATCGTAAGCAAGTATCTAGAAACAATTAAACTTAAAATTAATATAAGCGAAAATTATTTTAAAATGCTTATATTAATCAACTCTAACGTTTTTATACAAATAAAATGGCCAGTTTACCTATTTCTATAAACTGGAATATTGAGATTACAGTATTAGAATCGCTAACACTGCTTATACAGGTAAGGGAATAAAATGGCCAAAGTAGGACTGGTCATTTAAGTTTAAATGTTACAAACAAATTGACACATATTGACACAAAATGGAATACTTTGTTATTGTCTACTAAAAATGATGGGTAAATAAATCTAACATAGTTTAATTAATAAAAATGGTAAATTTTGGTTTAGTAGTTTCCCCGATGAAAAATTTTGTAGCGCTGAGGGAAAATCAAAATATTTTTACGTTATTAAATAAAACGCCGTGTCTCAAAGACAAAAATGTTATTTTAATAATTAACCAGTTTACAGTTCGAAGTTCGCTTTCTTACTACCTATCCTATTTTCCAATATATATATCGGTATTCTAACGTGCCCCTCTAATCTAAACACATAAATCTAGAAAAAACTATTCATAACAAATCTGGCTATGAATCATGTCAACGTCGAAGATATCATGTTACAAAACCCATTTGGCAAAAACTAATAAACAGACCCTTTCAACTTGTGGGAACTTAAAGATGAAATTCTGTTAAGTCTAACGTAGTATTAATTTCTTAAAACCTAAATAACAATTCGGCCATCCTAACTTCTTTTCCGCCCTCGGAAAACCAGGCACCATTTAGCCTTGCTCAACACTCTTCAGGCAACCCCTGTAATCAAATTCAAATTCAAATTTCTTTATTCGTGTCAGTACAAAAAAAAAGTTTACACACGAGTTAACTAACACGACCGACGGTTTCCCTTTTTGAAAACTTTATTTTACAAAAAAAAATTTCTATATTAAAAGTACAAATTTATAAGTTATAAAAATGGATGCTTCTAACTGACTGCCCCGGTTCCGCTGAAGCGTAATATTATAACAGCCTCGTTGACATAGGATCCGCTGGCTCAGCAGTTCTTGGGGATGGGACGTGACATAACTCCTCCCTCCTCAGACTTAACTACACCTGGTATGGGGTAGTTCAATTGGTGGGCGGCTAGCTTCTGGCTGGGTGGTTGTCTTCTTGAAGAACTTTCTTTGAACCATCACTTTGCACAATGCATAGCCGCATAGTATAATTAAAATAATGTAAATTATAATTGTCCATAAGCTGGGTAATTTTGAGATTTTGTCAAAAATAATTCGTGGTTGGTTTTTTGAAATCTTGTTCTTTAGTGCATGTAATTCATCTAGCTTAATTTTTTGCAAGTGAATGCTTAAGTTCAGTAGTGGTAGGTATGGCTGCGTTTTTTCAAAATCAGGAAAGATTATTGGCTGTTTCTCGAATTTGGTTGGACTCTCGTCGTTGATTAATGATATTCCATCAAATTTGGCTCGGCAACCGGTCGGCAGAGTAACTAGGTAACTTCCGTGTAACTTCTGATGTTCTTCTTCCTGGGAACATTTTATGTCGATGGCTGTACTTTTAGGAACAATGAGTAACCATTTATTAGAAGTATCTAGTTGGTTTGCGATTGGTCGTGTTACAGTGACGTCAACTTGTTTACATGTGGAGGTGCTTGTACTGGGCTGTAACAGCTGAACTTCACAGGGGCTCCATTGGTCTATTTCTTTCAATTCTTCATTTTCGCAGATAAACAGATTGGGCTGTATTTCTTGGCATGGTGTTCCTCGATGAGAGTAGTGTAATTGATTTTTAATTAAATATTTATCATGCGGTATGACAACCTTAAACAGACTCTGGTGCGCCACTGGTACAGAATATAAATGATAATATTCAAAATTGTAAGGAGCAACTATTGGTACCTTTAATAGGTACGTTATTTTGTTATTTAGTATAAAACAGTTAATTTCAATTAGTTTTTCATAGTGGAAAATATTTTCTAGATCAGTGGGTAAAGGTAATCTATTGAAACCTACTATTTTTCCAACTTTCGTAATTTCTTTTGACAGATCGGTTAATTTTATTATACTTGGATGAATAATTTTTAATTTAGAAAATGCTATCGAGTTTTCAGTATCCTGTAGGATTAGATCTATGATTTCATACAAATTGATAATTTGGTTTAGAATATCTTTAATAAAGTGCATGTTTTCCCTATATGTAGTTTTTTGCACGATTATGCTAATTTGATTTATTCTATTTTCGATAAGATTTTCATTTTGGCCTATTTGTTGAATAGTAGTGTTAAATTTGTCGATGACGCTTGAGGAAATTGAGTTTTGGTCTCGAATGTTTTCCGCCAATTTACTTTGATTTTCTTCTAACTCTTTTATTAGTTTTTCATAATGTTCGCCATCGGCTGCATCTAAATTTCCTGTCACTACTTTGAAAACAGAGCCTACTATATTTACTAAGCCTCTTTTATTTCGTTGAGGATGAGGTATAATTTCTTTTAATTTGTTTTCTACCCTATCTTGTGTAATTTTTAATATTTTTAAATAATTAGTCGACTCAGCATAATATTCCTTGTGAGTAATTAAGGAGTTGGTTATGTTTTGTGATTTATAATGTAATTTGTTAATTTGTACTATAATGGGATTTAAATCATAATAGTGTATAAGTGTGAAGGTGTATTCTTTAAGTTTTGCTTGTCCTAGTTTTAACGGCAAAATTCCTGGGTTGTCGTCTAGCTGTCTGATCGTGACTTTATCTCCGTCTCCGATAACGGCCCCGACAAGGCTGAAATATAATATTTATATTTTAGTCAAAGTTGTACGTTTGTCTAAGTGGGCGTTTTAAATTATCCATATGAATTTTAGAATGAGACTGAGTTGATATGGTTTTACGATTTTGATTCACTGCTTCGACTTTTGTAGGATCTGCAAATTTGTCAGAGAGTTTTTGTCTTATGTGTTTCTTAATATAGACTTTTTGGTCTGGGCTATATAATTCAGGGTTATCGCGGTTTTCGTTGATTTTTGAGATAAGTTTTTCTTTATGATTGATTAATTTTTGGTTTATATTTGAATACATTAATTGTGATTTTTCTTTGTGGGTGTTAATGTAATCACTTAATAATATTTGGTCTAAGTTAATATTAAACGGGTCATTTGGGGAGATATGACCATTAATTACATCGATTGGTTTTAAATTTATAGCTGAATGGATTGAATGATTGTACGCTAGAACTGCGTATATCATTTTTTGTGTTATTGGTGTTTTATTAAAATTTTGGTTATTAAGTAAGCGTATATGCTCCGCTATAGTGGAATGGAGTCGTTCGACTAAACCATTCGACTGGGCGTGATTAGGGGAACAAAAATGTATTTTAATTTTGTGTAGATTTAAAAGTTCTGTCACCATAGTATTTTTAAATTCGGTACCATTATCGACTATGATTTGTTTAGGTATACTGTGATGAGAGAAAAACAACAGTAGTTTGTCTACCACTTCAGGGGCGGCGAGAGATTTGAGTGCATATGCTTGGGCGTATTTTGAGAAACTATCTATTATAGTTAAAAATTTGGTTTTTTCAAGTGTATATGTGTCTAAGTGTATGATTTCAAATGGTTTGGTAGCTGTGGGTGTGACATTCATTTGCATATTAATTGGGTGACGTTCGTATTTACTTTTTTGGCAAATTTCGCAGTTGTTAATGTATGTTTGAACAGAGTTTTTTAAGTGCGGCCAATAGTATTTATCTTTAATTCGGTTTAATGTTTCATCAATGCCGCGATGATTGGTTTTTGATTCGTGATAGTTTTGTATTATTTCGGGAATGCTTTGCTTGTCGGTGACGTCTATCAATTTATTTAGACATCTTTTAAATTTTAAAGATGGCCATTTAAATGTTTTTCGAATCACCTCACAAAATGGCTCGTATATTTCCGGTTTTTCGAAATATAAGTGGTATTGCTTATCGGGAATTATTAATTCTTTAACAAAAGTTAATATGTCCTGGTCAAAGTTATTTTCGGATATTTGAATATTGATACGACGTTTTTTCTCAAATAAAATGGTAGTTTTTGGTTTTGCTGGGGAATGCAGTACTGAAGAAATAATTATTTGGTTAGAACCATAATTTACGGGAATATCGCAGATGGGGATTCCTACTATAGGATCTTCGCTTTCGTTGGTGTGCACTGTCATATTTTCATCAGGTGTTTTGTCGTCAGCTGATTTATGTGCTCTCATATCATTGACCTGTGCGAGGTCATTATCATCAGCTTGTGCTACGGTAGACATTTGGTCTAGATTTTCTTCTTCCCTTGGGTTTTCTTGTAATTCTCGGTTAAATTCTTCGATATATTGTTTTAGTGGGAAGTCTTCCGTTGTCTCTTTTGTATGCAGTTCAATTCGAGAAAGAGCATCGGCGTTTGTGTTTAATTTACCCTTTTTGTATATTATGTTGTAATCGTATTCGTCTAGTTTAATTCGCCATCTTAGTAATTTAGAGCTAGGATCCTTTAAGGAGAAAAGCCATTGAAGTGGCTTATGGTCAGTTATTAAATTTATTTTTCTGCCAAATATGTACGGACGAAAATACTTGGTGGCCCAGACGATTGCCAGGAGCTCTTTTTCGATTGTCGAATAATTCCTTTCGGAATCATTCAGTGTCCTTGATGCGTACGCTACAGGCAGGTCTTGTCCAATTACACCCTGCGAGAGGACACTCCCAATACCCACGTTACTTGCATCTGTGGTTAAGTTAAAGGGTTTTGAGAAGTCTGGGTACTGTAGTATAGGTTCATTTACTAGCAGATTTTTACACATATCGACACATTCTAAGAATTCTTTATTATGTTCTATAGTGGCACCTTTTTTTAAACACTTAGTAAGTGGCTTTGTTATTCCCGCGAAGTTCTTAATGAATCGCCTATAATACCCTAACAATCCTAAGAAACCCTTAATCTGTTTCGTTGTTTTAGGAATCGGAAATTTTTTGATAGCTTCTATCTTGTCCGGGTTTGGTTTAACGCCATTAGCTGTGACTACATGGCCAAGATACACTACTTCTTTTCGCAAGAATTCCGATTTGTCTAATTGGATTTTAAAATTAGACTCACGTAGACGCTGAAAAACACTTTTTAATCGTTCTAAATGTTCTTGAAGTGATGTAGAAAAGACTATTATGTCATCTAGGTATACTAAGCATTTTTCGTTCTGAATTCCGCGAAGAATGTTGTCCATTACCCGCTGAAACGTTGCGGGGGCGTTTTTCAGCCCGAATGGCATTCGCAAAAATTCATAGTGCCCATTCTCGGTGCTAAACGCCGTTTTTTCAATGTCACTGTCGTGTACTTGAATTTGATGAAATCCGCTAGCCAAATCTAAGGTTGTAAAATATTGGCATTTGCCTAATTTGTCTAATAAGTCTGTAATATTAGGCAGCGGATAACGATCATCAAGGGTCTTAAAATTTACACCCCTATAATCTAAAACTACCCTATATTTAGCCACCCCCGAGGCATCTGCCTTCTTAGGGACCACCCAGATGGGTGAGCTCCACGGAGAACTACTAGGTTGTATAATTTTTTGGTCTAGCATCTTTTTTATTTGGTTTTCCACCTCTTTTTTGTGTATAAAGGGGTAGCGGTATGATTTTGTATACACCGGTATCTCATCTGACGTTCTAATTCGATGTTTTATTTTGCTAGTGAAAGTTAACGGGTCGTTTTCATTATAAAATATGTCCGAGTATTCATGAATTAATTTTAAAATTTTAATTCTTTCTTCATCATTTAAATGGTCTATGCGAAATTTAGAAAAATCTAATTTCGATTTGGGACAGTCATCAAAGTTATTTAACTCGATCTCACGTAATTCATTTGAATTAAACTTTTCCACGGTAATCGTCTCTGAGAGATCTAACGTTACGGGCTCGCAAGTGTTATTTAACACTGTTGTTATCGCAATGCCTTTTCTCGCAACTGATAAACACTCTGGTATCTCGCAGTTATGTAATTTTTGATGAGGTATTATTATGTCACCATTTTTTATGGAAGTCTTGATTTTTATAACTTGTTCGACACGAGGCGGAATTGTTATACAATGTATTTGATTTTGTGTTTTATGAAATTGCAATTTAACGCGCGCATAAGGTGTTTCTAGGAATCCCTTATGATAGTCAAGGTTGGCTTGCAAAAGTTTAAGATTGTCGAGTCCTAGGAGACCGTCAAACACATTGTGGAATTTAAAGAGATAAAATTTCATATTCTTGTTTACGGGTAAATTAAATATTTTTGATGAGGGTATAAAAGCGCTGTATTGATGAGCCGATTTTTGGAATACTGTTGAAACCAAAAATGGGTCATTAATTATACAATTGGGATATAATTTTTTGGCAATATTTGGGTCGATAAATGATCTAGTCGAACCTGAGTCTATTAGTATTTTTAAATTTGTTTCGGAAAATACGAAATAGGACAGTTCGCTAGAATTAGACATATTAAATGAAATTACTTCAGTTAAGTCTTTTTGTCTTGTTGTGTCGGGTTCCAAAAATTTTCCTTATTTTCGGTTGTTTCTTCATAAGAATATTGTTCAAGAGGCGCGGTATTATATATGTCAGATTGGACATTTGCTTCCTTATATTCATTATTTACATAAGAATAAGAATTATTTTGGTCATAATATTGATACTGATATTGATCATTTTGATTATATTGGCAATATTGGCTATCGTCATATGAGAGTTGCTCTGGTTGGTATAGATCTTGAGTTTCGGCATTGTAGACCTCTTCAAAAACTAGTTTTGGAGGGTTATAATTTGATGTGCTAGGCAAGGGTTTAAAGACCGACGTCTCTATCCCCGACATAGGCGTGGGTGTTTGTAATTGTTTCTGTTGGTTTGGTTTAAAAATGTTTGTTCTGTTGCCAGGTTTGCCGAAAACTTGAGAGTTCGAAAAATATTTTGGTTGTGGCCTATTTGGGTTTGGGCGCACATTTATAGGTTGTGTTGGAAAGCTGGGTCTAAAAGCGTTGTGTGGTGTTTGTGAATTAAAAGGCCGATTTTGGTTTATTGCGAAATTGGGTTGAAAACTATTAAAATTATGTTGCATGGGCCTAAAATTACTATTTTTTGGGATTGCTGGACTAGATTTGGTTTGATTCTGAAAATAGTGTATATTGTATTCTTGGGTTACAAATTGCAATGCTTGCATTAAGTTTTCTGGCCGCATACACCTTATGGTTGTACCAAGCGGTTCTTTTAGCCCTGATAAGAAAGTTTTAAGAGCAAGATCATTATATAGTTCGCGTTTTAAATGTTTCGCAGATATAGTAGTTTCATGTGAATCTATGTATGAACATAACAGATTTAAAATGTGTAATACTCTATCATAGAAATCGTTAGGCTTTTCATTCGGTAATTGTTTCATCATAACCAAGTCTCTATTTAAACAAGCTTCATCTCTATGATCCGCAAAATTACGACGCAGGGTGTCCTTCAGACTTTCCCACGTACCAACATTTTGAATATTTGCAACTAATTTTGCATGGCCAGTAAGTTTCCCTATTATAGAGTTAAGTAAATAAATGTTTTGAAAATTTTGTGCATTATTCGTATCATAAAAACTATCGATAAGTGATTGGCAAGTTGAAAGATACCTATTTAAATCATTCGGATTTCCATCAAAAACAGGGACACAATTTAGGTACTCTGGCTTAAATTGAGCCATATTGCTTGTAATTAAATTATTTATTGATTGATTATTGATATCTAAATTTGTAGATTCTAAATTTTCACTAATATTATTTGAGTTTGTGTTTGTATTTAAATCTAATGCCTCTAAATTTGTATTAGAAACAGAGTCAGTTGAAGGTGTCGAAATTTTTAAACCTTGTAATTCCGCGACAATTTTTTCAATAGACATCAAGAGTAAATCAATTACACTTACAGAAGTATTTGAAGGGCAACTCTGGTCATTTCTATAAGGCAAGCTTTGGTTGGGCGATTGAGGTCCTTCCCCAAATCTTTGTCCTTGCGAAGACAGGCGATATTGGTCCTATCCTCCGTTGGTCAGCTGTTCGATGGTAATCCACAGTTCTGCGATAGATTGGAAATTTTCGATGTTCGAAAAATTTCACTCTGCTTCAAGCACCTCCGACAACGTCACAACAATTAGTTCTTTTTCGGTTAATTCGATTAAAACGAAAAAATCAATACAATCGATATGTATCGATTCCCGAAAATCCGTTCCGACTGCGCCAGTTAACTAACACGACCGACGGTTTCCCTTTTTAAAAACTTTATTTTACAAAAAAAAATTTCTATATTAAAAGTACAAATTTATAAGTTATAAAAATGGATGCTTCTAACTGACTGCCCCGGTTCCGCTGAAGCGTAATATTATAACAGCCTCGTTGACATAGGATCCGCTGGCTCAGCAGTTCTTGGGGATGGGACGTGACATAACTCACGTCAAACAGTAGAAAATACTATATATTTTTTTTTTTTTTTTTTTTTTTTTTTTTTTAATATAAGTATGCATACAGATCCATATAAAATCAACATGAAAGATACATACATATATTGCTAAAATTAAGTTAAAACTAAAATAAAATACAACACAAACATTGACATCTTATAAAATCACACTATAAAATACACGCAGAATCTAAAAATTCGTCCACTGAGTAGAATGCCCCCTGGAGCAACAACTTCTTTATGGAGCTCTTAAAAACTTTAAGTGGTGCCTCCCTCAAGGAAGTTGGAAGTTTATTGAAAAGTTTTATACCCAAATAGTTTGCGCCATTTTGACACCTTTTCAGACGACAGTAACCTGTGACTAGGTCACCTTTACCTCTTGTATCATATTCATGGACATCAACATGTCTTCTATATCCTGTTAGGTTTTTTTTTAACATACAATAATGTTTCCAACATGTACAGGGAAGGTAGGGTTAATATGTTTAACATCACAAATGTGTCCCTGCAATCATCCCTATATGACAAACCACTAACTACCCTGATAGCTTTCCTCTGGAGACCAAAGACTCTCGAGGCATCCGAAGCATGACCCCAAACGATAATTCCATAAGACATGTGCGACTGCACGAGGGCATAGTGTGCCTGCAGCAACACATCCCTGGTTACACAGTGAGCAAGATTTCTCAGGACAAAAATGTTTGAATTTAATTTATTACAGATGGAATTTATGTGGTTGTGCCATCGCAGCCTAGGGTCCAAGTTAACACCCAGAAACCTCACATCACACTCAATTTCCTCGCCAGAAAGTTGTCTCATGGAAAATGTCATATTGTTGGTTTTTGCTACGTTCAGGAATAGCATATTAGAAGAAAACCATGTCTCAGCTGCTCCTTGTGCCTCAAGGGTCCTCATTTGAGACAGTTGTTTATCTTGGTGTTTGAAAGCTATTGTCGTATCATCGGCAAAGAGTGTCCAATGCACCTCAGGGTGAGCAAGGGGCAGATCATTGATGTAAATAAGAAAAAGTAGAGGACCGAGCACCGATCCCTGAGGCACTCCAACTGTTACTGGTAGGACATCCGAATCACCATCAGCAAGTCTCACATGTTGAGTCCGGTTAGTCAGATATGAGGCGAGCAGGTTGATACTACTACTGCACAAATTATATGCTCCCAGTTTCCGCAGCAAGACATCATGGGGGACACAATCAAATGCCTTACTCAGGTCACAAAATACAGTAGAAACATACTCAAGATGTTCAAAAGAGTCCTCTATGTAAGAAACTAAGTCCAGGATACCCAAACCAGTATTCCGCTCCCTCCTAAAGCCAAATTGGGATTCTGAAAAAATGTGTTTAGTTTCAAAGTAGGTTGCGATTTGAGAAGCTAAGCATTTCTCAAACACTTTTGAAAGTATTGGCAATAGTGAGATTGGTCTATAGTTTGAGGCATCCCCAGTGCTACCCATTTTGTGTATTGGTGCCACAACAGCATGTTTGAGGCAGTCCGGAAAAACGTCCTTACAGATACACAAGTTTATTAGTTTTGCAAGCGGAATATAGATCAAATTATTTATTAGTTTTAGTAGGGGGACATTTAGATCAAAGCAATAACGACTTGTTTTATTATTTAGTTTATTAATTATATCTCTAACCTCAATGAAAGTGACTTCCGAAAAACAAAAACTTTGGTTGATATTAAAATTTTGACTATTTATGTGTCTGAGCGGATCTACATCCACTGGGACAACAATGTTCTTGTGTATTTCATTAGGTATGTTAACAAAAAAAGTGTTAAATTCATCTGCCGTGATACTAGATACACCCGACAGCCCATTGGAGCTTCCCCGATGTTCATTAATTATTTCTCACATGCATTTAGTGGGATTACTGGAGTTTTTTATTCTGGTGTTGTTGGAAATTAACTTACAATCAGTAATGGCACGTTTATACATTAAGCGATAAGAATTTCTTTCTTGTTTTAGACCTTCAGTATTAAAAGTTTTGCACAAGTCATTAAGAAATTGAAGATTTTCCCTCATTTCCCTTAACTCATTGGTAAAGATAAAAGTGGTTCCCCTTTGTTTAGGCTTTAGTATTAGTTCCCTTTCTGGAAAAGAAGATTTTAAACTATCCTGTAAAATTTCAGTAAACAGCAAAAATTTTGTATTTATGTTAACATCTATGTCATTAATAAAACCCCAATCAACTGACTCTATCAAATTATAAAACATAAGTCTACCTTTTTCAGTAAATGGTCTTATCAACTTGTTTAATTTTGTCGTGTCATCTGGTACGGAACACCTCAAATGTACCTCCATTGATTGACCCAGATGATCTGAAAAACTATTCCGAAGCAGCCATCCCCAGAAAAAAATATTAGTAAAAATATTGTCAAGACAATTCGACCCCCTTGTTGGATCTAAAATTGTCGGATTAAGTCCATATGACAGAAGCAAACGACACATGTCAGCACTCCTCTTATCGTTTGTTCCAAAATGTACATTAAAATCACCTACTATTATTATTTTATCTCTTATATTTAAAAGTTCAAGACATGCTTCAAGGCGCTCTAAAAATGTGTCAAAACAACCCGAGGGGGGTCTATAAATTGTTACTAGATTAAGATGAAAATCCTTGAGAAAAACCCCACAAAATTCAGAGCATTTCTCAATGCTTAGTTTACTAACCTCTGTTAAAGGCAAATAATTGAAGTTGTTACCAAAAGTTGCTACTCCACTCAGTTTACGGGAAAAGCCGCCAACAAAGGGAAGGTCATTAATCTTCACTGTATTTATCTCATCATCTCGTAACCAGTGTTCGCTTATACAAAGCGTGTCGGAAGATTTGTCCAAAAGATATGTTTCCAGTTCTGGTATCTTATTTCTGAGTGACTGCATGTTGAAATGGTACAACTTTAGAAAAACTGCATCCTTCATGTTTTGAGGGACTGCAGGCGTTGCAGGTTTCGAAAATGGTTAATTATGGTACCTGTAGGCCAGAGGTCTGCCGACATAATGGTCTTCTGCTTCTCCATGGGTACAGTTAGTTTAAAGGAACATTGGTATTTGTCCTTTTTTGTCCATATCTTCTCACAGGAAGAGCCATCACCCAGGTTGTGCTTTTTGAGGAAATTTAGCACATTCTCTGCTTGCATTAGTGGGTCCATTCCGGATATAAAAATCCAAGCATGCTTTCTTGCTACTAGTAGTGCGTCTTCCGACTCATTTTTTCCCTTTATTGGTTCAGGTCGACTAGTTCTTTGTACATATGTATTTCTTCCCGCAGATTTCTGCCTTTTTGACTGGACAGTTGTCCATCCCTGATCTTCTGTGGGTTCCACATTCTTTTCTTGGACTAGATTCAAATTGCTATTTGCAGAATTTACATTTTCTGCATTTTGCGGCAATAGCTCCGATTTCGATGACTTTGCAGAAAATGAAAGTGCTGATGTGTCATTACTGTCAATATTGTCAGATGCAGTAATTGTACTATTGCAGTACAATTTTTCCTTTTCCACAAGGTTTTTAGAACTTTGGATTTCGACGTTGGTAAGAGTGTTTTTTTGTAAATTGCCAACTTCACAGCAGACTTCCTGGTTTGTTGCTACATTCGGTGTCGATTCTTTCGGGACGTCCTTTGCCATGCGCGAAATTTTAGCCACCTCTCCACTTGATGTTTTTGAGCGGGAAAATTTGTTACGTAATGTCATGTTTTCATTTACTTTTGAATCTTTTGATTTTAAAAGATCATATTTTTCTCTCCAGAGATCACAATTTTCTTTTAGCAAGTTGTTTTTTATTTCTAGCTCACCCAAAAGTCTTTTTAGATAGAAAATTTCTATATCTTTATGATCACTGTCCTTAACCTCAACGTTGTTTTCACAGCATTTTAGTCTTGTTTTATCGATGATTTCGATCTTTTCACACCAATCGCGTGTCGCACAGGATTTATGATAGACATTTCCACAATTTACACACACAATGGCACTAGAATATTTTGTTTTGCAGCATTTAAAATGTACTTTTTGCTCCGCGTCGTCTTCAAGACGTTCTCTCGTCGGCGCCATTTTGGCATTTTTGAAAATAAAAAAAAAATAAGGCAGTACCATGATTTTTCCGAAGCCGATTTGATCTTACTTTAAGGGAGATTTTTCTTTTTTTTTTTCAATTTTTAAAGTATATACATATAAACACATCTATTTCACAAGGGATCTAATGTTATTCTATCATGACTTATAAAGCCCAACTTGTAATTTACTTTATTCAAACACAGGTCCATTCTGAAGCCGCCCTTGTACAGCTATTATCTCAGCACAGGTCCATTCTTAAGCCGCCCCTGTACGGCTATCAACAACAGTCAATATATCGAAATACGATGCACTTTTATAATTTCCAGAATCACAGGCTACCTTTTTAGTCGTCCTGCCCGACTCTTTTAGTTTAACTCAGGTTACCTTTATAGTCGTCCTGCCCGACTCTTTTACTTTAACTCAGGTTACCTTTATAGTCGTCCTGTCCGACTATTGTACATAATCGCAAGATCAAACCGACTATTGTAAATAATATAACCATTAACTTTCTAACAAATCGATCAAGTCATCTCTATCTTGCACATTACTTTCAGAGTCACTACCTGATGAAGTATTATCTTTCATCGAACTACGGAAAGGTCTAAGAGAGTCAACTGCAACCAATGTACTAAACTTTTTGTAACCCCTCATTCCTCTTACACTTGTTATTTTGTATCTATCTTTATCAAACACTTTTCCAATTATATACGGACCAGAAAACTTTGAACGCAACTTATTATTAACACCTGTTTTACTACAAGAACTTCCACCTTTCCATAGGACCAGGTCTCCTTTCTTATATTTCTGCGCAGGTTTCCTCCTTCGATCGAAAAGAACTTTCATTTTCTCTGCTACTCGCTTTAAGTTTGAGTGAGCTTTTTCCCTTTTCCCTGTAAAGTCAACAGAGGAAGATGCACATTCTAGGTTACCCTGAAGGTGGCCTTTGTACCCAAATAGGAGCTCAAAAGGACTATGCTTAGTACTATCGTTAACAGTGTTATTAATACCCCAAACAATTTCGGGTACTTTATCGCTCCAGTTTGTGTCATTGTCGTCAGTCATTGTTCTAAGAGAATCCAACAAGGTCCGATTAAATCTTTCCACCTGCCCATTAGCTCTTGGAGTCGCAGTAGCCGTTTTTATGTGCTGAATCTGCTTACTATCAACAAAATCTCTGAAATGCCTACTTGTAAAAGCCAAACCATTATCTGAAATCACTCGCTTAGGATATCCCAAAAATCCTCCAAAAACTTCCCTTAAATTTCGAATGCACTCCGCAGAACCTAAAGTGCGTGTTGGTTTAGCTACCATGTATTTTGTAAAAGAATCGACAAGAGTTAGAATATATGAAAATCCAGACTTACTTTTTGGAAATGGCCCGACATGATCAACATGAACAGTATGCATAGGAATATTTGGCTTCGGAATTGGATGAAGTTCGCCTTCGGCTTTTCCATAATTACCCTTTTTGTAACCACAATCTAAACAGCCATTTACATATTTTTTTACAAAACGGGTCATTTTTGCAAACCAAAATTGATCCTTGATTAATTTCAAACAGCGAGCAAATCCAGGGTGACCAATCGAATCATGATATTTTTGAAGAAGTTGAAATCGCGCAGATTTAGGAATAACGAGTCTATCACCATTTAATGTTTTTCTATAAAGGCGATTTTGTAAACATATTGCCTGTCCAAGTCAAGGTTGATTTTATTTTTAATTTGTTCAATTATTATTTGTAAGGTTTCGTCCTGAAGTTGAATGGCTAAAAACCAATCCTCAGTGTTAATTTGCATTATGTGGGTAATAGGATTACGGCTTAAAGCATCGACGTGCTTCATGCTTACACCTGGTTTATGCTGAATTTCGAAATCAAAGTCTTGAATGGAAACCCACCACCTCGCTATTCTGGGGATTAAGTCTCGCTTTGAAAACGTATATCGAACAGCTGAGCAATCAGTCACAATTTTAAAATGATATCCAACAAGATAAATTCGAAAACGCTTTAAACTTTCCACAATAGCTAAAGTTTCCAACTCAACTATGATATACCTGTTCTGCTGGGCTTGTCACCCGACTAAAATAAGCAACCGGTTTCAAGTTATCGCAGTCATGAACCTGAAAAAATATACCTCCTAGACCCTTTAAACTAGCATCTGTGTGAATCTCAATTTGTAGATTAGGATTAAAAGGCATTATAATTGGCTTGGCAATTAACATATTTTTCAGTTGAGAAAATGCTGATATCTGAGGTTCTTTCCACTCGAAAGTGGCATTCTTTTTGGTCAGTTGCGTGAGGGGAAGAGCAATAGTTGCAAAATTTTGTATAAATTTGCGAAAATACCCGGCTAAACCTGAAAATTGACGAATTTCGTGTGCATTAGCAGGTTGTTTAAAATTTTTAACGGCTTCCACTTTAGCAGAACCTGGTGATATGCCATTTCCACCTATTTCATGACCTAAAAATTGAATAGATTGTTTAAGAAAAGAACACTTTTTTAAATTTAATTTAAAACCCGCCTCGCTTAAAAGCTGTAAAACTATTTCCAATAAATCTAACCCCTGTTCGGCTGAAACGGTAGGTAACAATAAATCATCCATATACACAAGAACCTGCTCGTAGCGTAAATTACCTAAGGCTTTGTCAATGGCACTCTGAAAAACAGCTGGGGCGTTTACCAGACCGAAAGGAGTGACAAACGCGGTTTTCGGAATTGAGTCAGGAGCAACTGATATTTGATGAAAACCCTGATTACAATCTAAACTTGTAAAGAAAAATTTTCCTCCTAACAAATTCAATTGTTCTTCAATATTTCTCATAGGATACAGTTGTTTAATACTTTGTTTATTTAAAGCCCTAAAATCGCAACATAATCGAAAATCATTATTTCTCTTTTTCACTAACACAATTGGACTAGCAAAATTCGAATTAAGACTCTCTTATAATACCTGCTTTTAATAAATCGTTAACTTTCTCTCTAACTATCTCTCTTTCTTTCATAGGCAATCTATACGGACGGTAGCACACTGGTTTCGACCCGCTTTTTAACTCAATATTTAGCTCACAACCCTTTATGGTTCCTAACTCCTCTGTTTTATTACAAAAACAATGCTGCCATTTATTCAATATATCCAACAGCCTACTTTTTATTTCACTGTCTAAATTATTATTAATATCAATATCTTTCATATCTAGATATCTCATACTTCCTACATTTCTCTGAATCAAACTTACCCTCTGACATTCCTCTTGTACGGTACCACCGCACTTTAAGCCTCTGCCTAGCAAACGTCCGCTTTTCCATGTTATCTCGTCTCCACTCATGTTGGACACAGGTAGTGTAGAGCTGGAACCCCTAAACACAGTTCCTGGGATGCAGATTAGAGACCTCCCTAGCTGGAACCGCTTGCCCTCCATGAATACGTCCTCGTCTTCTTCAGTGTTTGAAATTCGAACGTCAACCATAGTTGTCGTGCGTGGGCGGATGGTTATTTCTTTTTCTAGGAAGATAAGTGGTCGAACTTCTCCTTCGAGTGTCAGTTCCTCCAACATTGAGGTAATATCTTTGGTCAATTTCACCTCATTGGCATGGACAATTAGAGATATACCATTGGCATTAATAATGGGTTGGCCAATTAGTACATCAAAGTCACCCATCTCCAACTCAGTGACCAAGGCTTATGTCTCCATTTCAATGTCATCCAGTTTAATATTAAATTTCGCTCCCTTCTCTAGTGTGTAAGTGCTACCTCCAAATGCGGTTAAAGTTTTAGCAGTAGGGTAGGTAGATATGTTCAACTTTTGGACAACACTAGATTTTATAATGTTTTCTTGACTGCCACTGTCCATATAAGCCACAATCTGATATACATTAATTTCGCATACCTTCTTGTATATTTCGTTAATCTCCTTATTCACTAGATTAACTGATTTATTGGCTCCCTTAGACTCGGGAGGTGTACCAGGCATATTAAAGTTACGATTGCGTAAGCGGCAGCTTTCCTTTTTGTGTCCAAATCGGTTGCATAAATAACAACGAAGTGAACCTTTTAAGCGACATTCCTTTGCTATATGACCAGGTTTTCCACAATTATAGCATTCCGAGTTTCTTTTAATATTCTGGTGAGATGTAGACATTTCATACCTGGGTCTTTTTGGCCTAACATCATCTCTGGGGCTCTGGTAGTTTTCTAGGGGAGCTATAAATCCGGCGTAAAGCTGATCGATAGTGGAGCATTGAAAAGCACGTGCATTTGCTTGTAGTTCCAAAGGCAAACCCTTGATGACACATGATATCGCTGCCTCATTGTCTAGCCTGCATTGTTGAATTAGCGACAACTTTTCATGATAGTAATGAGTCATTGTTTCATTAGGTCTTTTCTTTCGGGCAACTAATTCCTCCAAAACTGTGGCATAGTCTGTACACCTGGGAAATGCACGCGTAAGTGCGGTTTTCCACTCGTCCCATGTTTTCCTATAGTCGTCCAGTCGATTAAACCAACTGCGAGCTGACCCTTTCAATTTTTGTTGCATGTACGAGTTACATCACACCCTGTAACGAAGACCATAGCCAACCTGCTGACATAACATTCTTCTTTTTGCAAGCATATCATTATTTACTTCACTTCAACTAATGTACTGGATTTTTACGGTCAGTCAGAGAAAAGACTTCGAAGCGTAAGAATCCAATCTCGAATTTTTGTAATTTAGAAAAATAAAATTTTTTAAAAACGGAATTTCTAGTTATCAATAGTTAACTTACGCAACTTTATGGTAATCTGTCCAACTCTGTCCAATTCTTTATCCCACGTACTGATGTTTTACGTTATTAAATAAAACGCCGTGTCTCAAAGACAAAAATGTTATTTTAATAATTAACCAGTTTACAGTTCGAAGTTCGCTTTCTTACTACCTATCCTATTTTCCAATATATATCGGTATTCTAACGTGCCCCTCTAATCTAAACACATAAATCTAGAAAAAACTATTCATAACAAATCTGGCTATGAATCATGTCAACGTCGAAGATATCATGTTACAAAACCCATTTGGCAAAAACTAATAAACAGACCCTTTCAACTTGTGGGAACTTTAAGATAAAATTCTGTTAAGTCTAACGTAGTATTAATTTCTTAAAATCTAAATAACAATATTGTTGTAATTTAACGACATAAGGATAACTTGTGGCACATTAATTGGACACGTAATTTAACGTTAAAATTAATGGATAAATGAAATATACAAGCTCCAATTTAAATTTTGGCAGAAAATTTACACTAAAAGTAGACATTTTTATTTTTTTTTTGAAAAGGCGTCATATTTTCAAAAAAAGATAGAAAGAAATAATCAGATGACCTCAGAAGTTTGCACTGTTGTTTTATATATTATATGGTGAATATTTCAAAAAACCCGTTTCAGTGCCGCCATTTTTGGAAGCAAAATATAAGTTGTGAAACATCATTGGAAAGGGAATTTCGCACATAATACGTCTGAAAAAAAAAACACGGTTCCATGTAATATATTGGGGTTTAAGTCACTTGCGGTTAAGCCGGAAGTAATGTATAATCCAATTATCTGTCAAAACATGCATTTTAGTAAGTTACTAAATGTACCCAAGTTTCAAAGCGATATCTGAAAAGGTAAAAAAATTAGAGCCTGTACCCTATGTTCTGTGTCACCCGGTATATATAATATAATAATATAACTTCATATTTATATTCTGCAGATGCTTTTATTACTGGATTATATAAACCTTTATCTAACATCATTAAATATACGGTGTGGGCCATTTTGGTGATGCATGTATTGGGATCTCGAAAACTATAGAGATACAAAAATGATTAAATATCCAAAGTTTTACAGAATTTTATCGGTAATTTAAAAACGCCAGTGGTGTGCTTTTAAGTTTTTTTGCTTTTCGAGATATTTTGAAAAAACTAAAAAGTAGCATTTTCTGTAAAGCCCTGTAACTTTTTTATTTGTATTTTGTTTCAAAATCTATGAACATTTTTTGTGTAGAAAACGGTTATTGCATTAGATTTTAATTACGACATTTCGGTTATCCTTCACCATCACCAACTTTATTTTTTCTTATGGACGCCATATTAGATTTTTGTCTCTTTAAAATAAGCAAGGAAAATCCTATTCATTGATGTATACCAAGTTTACATTTCCTAAAGAAAAACCATCAAAATGTCCAAAAATCGATTTTATTCTAACAGGCTTTGGATCGCCATTGGAACAATATAATTTTTTTGTTTTGTACTGTTTGATTTTTTGACGTTTTAAAGTTTGTTAGTTATTTTCTGTTATCGTTTATTTTAAATTCTTAAAAATGGCTTTGCGTTATACCCACGAAGAGAAATTTGATATGCTGGAGTGTCATATTAAAAACAATAGAAATGCGGTTATAGCCCTAAATAATCACGATGATACTTACCGAGAGAGGCAACAACCAAACCAAAGCTATTTTTCAAAACTTGTGGTTAATTTAAGAACGTGTGGAAGTTTCGAACATTCAAGGCCTAGAAAGTATAACAAAGGCATTAACAATCGTGACAATCAAGTTATAAATTACTTTACCGAAACCCCAATTTCATCGACAAGAATAAGCAGTACAGAGGTAGACATTTCTAAGACAACACTTAGAGTGATTTTAAAGAAAAATAAGTACCACCCATACAAGCCGACCATTGTTCAAGGGCTCATTGAAGGAGATTTTATAAGGAAACTTATCTTTTGTAACTGCTACATTAACAAATGCCAGGAAAATGTAAATTTTAGCAGTGCCATTATATGGATTGACGAAACATATTTTAGTAACTGTGGAATCTTAACAAACACAATCGTCACCACGCGCAACGTAGGTTGCAAACTCGATTTGGCATGAACTTTTGGTGTTGCATTTATGGTAAAATATTTTTTCATATTAGCTGGTTTAACTGCTTTATACACAATCTTGTATTTTCAGGTAATCGATTTTGTTTCTAGTAAAAGCTTATTATTTTTTTTTGTATTTTTTGTGTTAACTACATTAAATATGTATTAAACATTACAAAAAATATTGTTACCGTGGCGATCCAAAGCCTACTAGAATAAAATCGATTTTTGAATATTTTGATGGTTTTTCTTTAGGAAATGTAAACTTGTTATATATCAATGAATAGCATTTTTCTTGTTTAATTTAAAGAGACAAAAATCCAATATGGCGTATATAAGAAAAAATAAAGTTGGTGATGGTGAAAGATAACCGAAACGTCGCAATTAAAATCTAATGCAATAATCGTTTTCTGCACAAAAAATGTTCATAGATTTTGAAACAAAATACAAATAAAGAAGTTATAGGCTTTGCAGAAAATGCCACTTTTTAGTTTTTGCAAAATATCTCAAAAACTAAAAAACTTAAAAGCACGCCGCTGACGTTTTTAAATTACCAATAAAATTCTGTAAAACTCTGTTCATTTAATCATTTTTGTATCTCTTATAGTTTCCTTGATCCTAATACATGCATCACCAAAATGGCCTACACTGTATATTCATAAATATGTTTGTGTAATAAGTTCGTACATCTCTTAAAAATATTATAGTTGTATTTGATCTTTGTGTTTTAGTTACAATTTTATAAATAAGTTTATATTATTCAAATATAACTTTTTGACTAACTCTCTATATAGGGTATATTAATTATATTTTTATAGACATTTTGTACTGAAATATTAGCTTATCAATTTAAAAGTGTTAGAAGAATACTGGTAATAATTCAGAAAACCCATACTTTGCTATAATGCATTGCATATAAAAGAAATGTATGCCAAAAACTACAACTATTCTTGAGCTTCATTAATAATTTGCATTAAGCGGGACCAAATTGGAGACATTTGACATTAGTCATTTGTTGGATCATGATAATGGAATTTTATTTCCGTATTATGGTACACATGATAAAAGAATTCTAGTGTCAGAATTAACTATAGACCCTTTACAAACGAGGGACTTTTTCACCTTTACAATTCTATCGAGGCTCTTAATTGGGAATTTGTTTCCGATAGATCCATCAGTGTCAACACCACATTTGAGCTGTTCATAACTACTTTTCGGAACCAACTTGAGAAATGTTTTCCATGTAAATCTATATCAACTGGGAAAGCTCCTGGAAAGAGGAGTTTAGTGGACTGGTTCACTAACAACCTGAGTGACATACGTGATAGGCTTATCACACTTATAAATATAAACAATAAGTATCCCCAAAGAGTAACTCACGAAATGGTTAGTAGGCATCAGAGATAAAGAGGGCCAAGCAAGAAGCACTTTTTATCCAGCAATCTGCAAATCCAATTGCAAATTGATCGGCTAACAAAATACATCCTAAATTCTTTTGAAGATGGACTTGACACACATGTCTTATTTTTCGACCTGACAAAGGCATTCCACTCCAAATTGGGCTACAATAATTCAGGGCGGGTAGTTAGGCACTAATCCGGTCTTCTCTATCTGACAGGTTACAATATGTCAGCTACAATAGGAATACCTCTTCTAAACTCACTATATAGCACGGGGTTCCTCAAGGCTCAGTACTGGAGTCTTATTTATTATTTACGTTAATGACCTGAGTTGCCACAATCCCAATGACACTATGCTTCAAGCTGAGTTAGGTCTGTTTGCAGGCGAAACTTACTGCTATTTTAACTTTCATCCATCGATACCCATCCAGGGCACTATAGCTGATATCCAAACAAACCTTCAAGTTTAAAGAACAGCAAAACCCAGACTGTCACTTTTAGTCTTCAAAGACAAGTGGATCACCTTTCTGGGTGTTTCCTTTGATTCCCGGTTATCATGGGAGAATCATATTGCACTGCTATTTCAAAGCTATGCAAGACAGTGTTTTTATTCACAGCCTCTCAAGAGTCATTACTCGAGATGTGCTGATGTTGGTCTATTTTGGACACTTTGTTTCTGTGATGTCCTATCCAATATTAAATTGGGGCCACTCAGTTCATAGTACTAGGAATCCAAAGAAAATGTGTGAGAGATATGACGGGTCTTGTTTGTCACTATTACCCCCCCTAAAAATATTAAGAACCTGGTTCCATCATTTCAATGACTGGAGAGAGATGGTACAAGCTACTTGGGCATTCAGTTTTTCAATAAACTAGCCAACAATATCAGGGAATTAGAATATGTAAAGTTTGAAAATATGGTTAAGGGAATATTTAATATCTAAAGCCTTCTTTTCCACAGCTGAATTTATACATGATTATTAGTCAACTCTGTATTTGTATTTTAAACTTTATACCTGCGTTAACATACATGTTTTCTTAGTATATTATTGTTGTTACTATTGCTATTATTATTATTATTTGAATGTGTATTTTGTACTATGGTGTATTTAAGGTGACGTCCTTTAGGGGCATTCATTGTGCTGTCATGCAATTTATTTGACGTGTAAAAGCACTATTTACATTACTCAATTTTTAGAAATAAAGCAAAAAATAAATAAGGTATGATAAAAACAAAAAATAGTTATACTTTTCTCCCTCTAATGATGTTACTATCATTTCCAAATTCCTCGTTATTATTGCTGAAAATCTTTAAAACATGTTTTGCAGCTTTTGTACTCTGATCATTTGAAAGGATATAAATAATATAATTAATAGATAAATCATGAATATTAGGATAAAACAAAGAATTGAAAGAATTAATATATAACCTTTATTTAACAATTAACTCTTTGCCGCTTAAATTTGCTGACTATTCGATAAAATAAATCCTTATAGGGATTTCAATACTCTTTTTCTTTGTTTGAAAAGGTTTGCTAAGCCCCTCCCACCGTGACGTCAGACTTGGTCGTCCATTGTTTTGGGATAACTTCAGGTTTTATTAATTTTTATTTATCCAACAAGCAATACATTAGACTGGATGCACTGTGTAAACCTTTTGAGGACAATATAACACCACATTGCACTTTGGTAACTAAATATCTTTGTGTGCAAAAAACTGCGTTTGACTGTTGGAAAGAGAACTTATTTTTTATTGTATATTTTGATGATTTAATAATGACGTATAAATTGTGTTGCATAAAAGTTACGTTACAAATAATATTTTCCGATTTTGGTAAAATAGATTTTGCTTTTAGGAACAAGTTGAAGTTTATGTCATTCCTCAGAAAACGGTGTAATGTAAACCCTGCTCGTGGACCTTTTCACTTCAGGGCTCCTTCCAGAATTTTTTGGAAAACTGTCAGGGGTAAGTCATTTGAGTGTTATCATTAATTTAGTTTCTTTAAAATGTTTAACATATAAGTCAACTGCGAATTGCTTTTATTCTCTCTAAGTGGGTCTGGTTGGTCACTTTGAGTATTGTCTGGGCGGTCACTTTGAGCCTTGTTTAGTAGGCTTAATTCGTAACGACGGTTTTAAATTACAAAATGTTGAAGTTGCATAGAAAACATCATCAACAATGCCACAGTACAACTGGATGCCATAAATGTGGTGAAAATGATACAGGAAGTGAATGTGATGTGGAATCTTTAAATATTACAATTTTGGTAAACAGCACAAAGTAACTTCTTGGAACTGTAGGGAATACAAAAGACAAAAGAAGATCAACAAAGCAGTGGTATAAAAAAACTTGATTTTACAAAGCTAGCCATATATTTCCAGGATGTCTAATAATAATAATTTCGTAATTATTGTCTAAGATGAAGGAAAACGAAAATGTTAGATTGGAAGAAAGTACTTTCACAAACTATATTCACAGTAAGTAATAGAAAATTAATTATTGGAACTATTATTATCACAGACAAACGCAGAAAAGTTGTAAAAATAATATTATAATATTGTTAATAAGCATCTTTATAAGAAAAAGAGATTTGTATATATTATAAATATATATGTATATCTTGCAATAAGAAAGGCAAGATTAAACATATGTTACTCTTTATTTGACCTTTTCCTGTTACCCAACATGCCAAAAATACATTAAAAAATAGTAATCAATAAATAATGGAATTAAAGAACAAAACATCAGCTCGGGCTAGTTAGGTATTACAATTATAACAATTGAGTTTTGTTTATCTTGGGACTGGTTTTCAGCCCAGAATGGTCCCCATCAGAGATCCTATATTCTATATGGTATTGATGCTGTCGGAAATTGTTGTGGGTTTTTGTAAAAAGAAAATGATAATGTGATTGTCATGTACAGATAGCTTATTTCTTAGTTATTAATAATATAGTCAGGTTGATGTACCTGATTCTGATGATAATGGGTTGTTCCAACCAAAACATCGCAGCTTGTGGCACAAGGTGGCCGACTTACCAAAGTCCGGCTATCATTTGCACAGTTGTTCCCTTGACATTGAGCACCCGTCTCAAAAACGATTGTGAGTCCTGAGGACTCACAAGAGGGGAAGAAAAGTCGCTGGACTGAAAATCAGACATATTTATGTGGAAAAGAGAGCCTAAGAGTGGATTATCTGCCCAAATATGCTATTTATATTTTTTATTTACCAATTCTCACAACTGTGAGACAAGTTTTGAGGGCGGGAAGATTAAATCAGGAAAAATAAGTACGGTCAATCGAAAACTATTATATTGTTAATGTAAACGTGGATAACGCTAAAGTTTACAAGTTTTACTTACATTTACCATGCCGCAAAAGTGCAGTTTACTTTTCAAAAGCTTTAAAAACGTCTTTCAAGGGACCTGCAGTTTTTTTTTTTTTTTAATTTTTAGTCTCTCTCTTCCACTTTAAATAAACTTATTGGGTTTCACTTAAATTGTTCAATGTTTCAAAAATTAATTTAAACACTCTTTTATAATAACATAAAGGCTTTCGAGATAAAAAGCTTAAACAAAACTAGCTCTGTAACAAATGTCCTGAGGACAACAATAAAGTATTTTTTTGAACACAAAAAGAAAACTGTTTTTTGTGTTTTGTTTTTAAATTGTTTTTGTGAGTGTATATCCTCTCTTAGATTTTAAAATTCAATAACTTCTATCTCGAGGTTATTAATACTTTTGATTTATTTTAGTAAATGACCAATATATTACCGCTGATTAAATGCGTAAAAGATTACGGTTAAAAAATTACACAAGTTTTCTGCGAAAAATAGAAAAATGAAAGATTAAATTGTTGCTAAAATATGAAACGAATTTTAAAGAGGAAGATCTATCTAACTTACTCTACTCGGGCGACACACGTGCCTCGAAAAGTTATATCGCCGAAATTCATAAATATATATATCAAGAAATATAAACAAATACTACTTAGGTGATTAACAAATTGCCCATTAATTTTTTTCGGTTGCACAAAACTTCTAATAAACACTGTTAACTCTTGATTAAATAAAGTAGTAGAGAAGGATAGCAAGCCGAAATCCCTGCCAAACCCGTGCATGACTCGATAGAGCTGTGCAAAAATCAAGTAAAAATATCATATTTATAATCTGACCAATTGTTTTTTGGACTAACTTTGGAAGGATACTGCTCCCTCAAGATTGTCCCGCACCTTAATATTGGACTACAATCATAAAGTACAAAGAACCTAGCATAGGTTAGCAAGTTAGGACTGAGAGACCTATGTGCGTAACTTGCTAGGAATTGACAAAATCGAGAAAAAATACATTAGTAACCATGTCCACGAATCACACAGAAGCACCTGCGCACGCAGTTGAATAGGCCCAATATAAAATCCGGAAGGTTTTATTTGGTCCGAAGTCCACAGGAAGATATCAAGAATTAGGAACAGTCTTCTGTGTTTCTAATCATAACTGGCTTCCCTAATCCTGAACAAAGAGACAAATTCGAAAGGAAATAACTATCAAGAGGCGAAGGGCGTCGCACACTGGTCGATTTTTACGGAAACCTGGCAAAAAAGAGAATCATTAAAAATATTACTGAAAACATATTTTTTACGGAATATGATAATGTTTCGACTACAAAGACCATTTAGAAAATGTAAAAAATAAAGAGTAAATTTTGAAATGTATTCCCATCCTTAGTTTTAAGTAGCTGTTCTAGTAAATCATTACCTTTTTATTTATAGTGATTTACGCTTATGTATATTATTTGTGATTATAAAAAAAAAAATGTTAAAATTCACATCTATATACAGGGTGTAGTCACAAGATCATTATTAAAGACATCCATCAAATATACTTACTTATGTCTACTGTCTACTTATGTCTATCCTTAAAGTAAAACTTTAATTTCTAAACATTAGTCTCCATTGTGCAGAATTGATCCAAGATCCAAATCTACAGGGTGTAGTCACAAAATGAGAATTAAAAGTATAAAACAAAAATACCTACTTACTTATGTCTAGTTATGCCTATACCCAAAATAAAACATTAAGTCTTAAACCATGATGTATGTCACCATTATTCATGTGAAAATTATATAAAATTGTAAATATCCAAATCTACAGGGTATAGTCGCAGAATAACTATTAAAAATATACAATAAAAATACATACTTACTTATGTCTCGGATTTATTTCTAAAATAACACTTTAACTCCTAAACATTAGATTTTCCAGCATTGTGTATATTTAAAGTAAATATTATACAAAATATCATTGTATCGTAGAATTGAATATGTGAATATGAAATATTTATTGGGTTCTTTATTTTGGATTGATTGAACTATCATTCACTATTGGAGGCCTAAGTAATTCCAGTGCTTCAGGAAAGAATGTCTTAATCTTTTTTGTGGTAGTTTTCTTAAACGCGAGATGCAAGGATCCGAGGAGACAAGAAGTCGATTTATTACAACTTTTAAATTATCAGTTCTCTTCTTTATCATCAATTATCAGTCTTCGGGGAGAAATCCTCCCTATATTTTTTTGTCTTTATTCCGAGCTTCTTGTGCTTCCTCGGATAATTGCCCTATTGGAATAAGGTAAGAGTTAATTATGTCTGATCCGTGAATCAAAACCAATTACCTCACGGTAACAGGCATAACATACCAGGGATACAAAGATACAAAAAGTTTTGCTGTTTCTAGTAAATATTTTTTAAATTTATCTGTATTAATATCAAATCCTGACGACAGAGTTTGCAATACCACATGAAATTTTGTAATTATATTAATATTAATTTTAGTTATTTCTGCGACTATTTCTGCACCCTCAAAAAATCTCCGCGCTGTTTCCATCATTGGAACTACCGAAACCTGGCTTCGGTTTGTCTACAATTAGCCCCATCTGAGAACGAAGTTGTTCCTGAATATGTTTCTTTGATTCTAAAACTTTTAACTTATTTTCCCCATCTCTAGCTTGCCACTTCGAAATGCTCATTTTATAAGCTAAATGTAAAAGACATTCAAAGAAACGTATCCAGGCGTGTAATGTTGAGAGTCCGTATTCCAAATTATTGTCAGCAGTCGACATTTGAATAACAGTATAAATATTATTGAAGTCCGGGCTGTGGCCCCACAAATATAACATTTTTGAGTTGAACTATTTGATGTTAGAGCATTGCAAACTTTGCCGTCAATGATTGTGACATGTAGTTCAAAATGTACCGTTATTATTTTATTATTAAGAATATACTTAAAAGGTACAAGTTTATTTATTTGATCATCCATATTTTTCTTTTCCTGCATAGTCATTTCTATTGTTTCGCGGACGAATTGTAACTTAAATGGCCTACAAAATTGAGTAGATGAAGATCTTGGATTTTGCCAGATGATGGATTCAAAGTTTCTGGGCTCGTTGCATACCAATTTAATAGGCATTAAAGATGTTAGAAATACATTATTGTCCAGTTTTTCTACACTTTCAAATCTTATTTTTTTATATTCGGATTGGCCAGATGATCCATCGAACCCCCACTTGCAAACTAAGCTCATATCGATATTCATTTCTTTAAAACCTTGAACAACTGATTCTTGAACTTGAATAAGTCTTTTACTTGTGTGATTTAGCAGAGACTGCAGCATAAGTCCAACTTCGGTGTTAGAATAAATAGTAATTTCTGCAGGATAGCATCGCTTTTTTGCTTCCAAAATTTCATCGTATGCAGGAAACACGTCATAGTTTTTTTCTTTAACCTGATTTCTGATTAAATTATATTGACTCTTGCTCAACTTTGCTTCTATTATTAATGACAGAGCTTCATCACTAGTTAATTTAGAATGCGATTTTTTATTATTTAACGCAGTGCAATATTCCTCAGCTTTATGTGACACGTTACTTTTAATAATTTGGAATACATTTCCCTCTGAACGGACACTCATTTACGTTGCATATGCAACTTCTTGCGTACTGGTTACACTGCGAAAGTGAGCAGTTTTTAAACGTTTTGTTCGCTCTCTGCTATCCTGAAAACTGACCATAGGACGTCCTTTATGTATAATAATATTATTTCGAAACCTAATAGTATGGTCTAACCACTTAACATATTTGTTTATAAAAGCCTCCTTCATCCGATGAACCGCTGCCAATTTACTTAAAAATTGACTTTTAAAACGTGAAATTTTAATTTTTAAACTTTTTGATATAGTTTTATGATTTGTAAGCTGTAATATCCGAGTATGTAAGTACGAAAATCGATACGTGTTATGCAAAGTTCGATTTTTATACTCAACACGCAATTTAATTTAAATTTTTATAGAAAAAACTGCAAATATCTGCAAAATTTTGTTTTTGGATAATTACGGTAAGTAATCATAGAAGTTAAAAAAATATATTAGAAACAGGAATCTGAGGCGGAACATAAACAAAAAGCTTTCTATAATATAGGTTCCTTACAAAAAAAGTTGCAATTTGCCGATGTTAAGATTATTGACTTAAGTTTCCACAAATATCCTATTTATATCTAAAACTTATACGTATTTTGTAACTACATACCTCAATATTTAACATCCACCGAAAACAAGTATCGATCCGGGTAATAATGTTTTTGTAGTAACTATTAAAATTTTACACTTTTTTCTGATTACAGTTTCACAAAGCATTACCTGCTGACATATTTCTGTTTTGACGTCTGCTGTCAGTGAAAGACAAATGCTGGAAAGAATTTTTTCACAGCCAACTTGTTTGCATTATTGACTTAAATTTAGGACATTTTTGGTCATGTTGAGATAAATAAATTTTATGCGTTTATGCCGTGATTCCAGGCAAATCGACCAGTGTCCGTCGGTCGCTTCCTCCGTTTCCAACAAGCGAAGGAGAAACCCTAAGATATGGTTCCATATAGCAACCTGGAGCATCTTGTACCATAGAGGAGTCCCTAAATACCCGTTACGACATATATCTAAACTATTGGAAGACTATGAGGGAAGAGAAGAAACGAATTACGCTTTAATCGGGAACATGGTTCTATGGTTCCCAGGAAAACGAGAATAGAAATAAAATATATTGGGAACATGGTCAGCAACGCGGGGCTTGGAGAAAGTTCCCATGAATGGGACGCGTATGATATTATGCAACCAGAAGAGAAACGAAAAACAACGCTTATATTTGGATTGGGAAATAATATCTTCTTAAATACTTTTAGTGGGTGTAAAAATGAATGGAGGTCGAATACATTATACGGATTCTATACACAATTTGTAATGTTCTAACTTATATTTTTCTAACGGACTTTGGTTTACCAAATTAATGTAATTATAATAAAAATAATAAAGGTGAGTCCGTGTCAAAGATGACATCGGCCTCTGGGGGATTCAGAATTAGTTTTATTTTTTTTTTGCTTTATGCGGGATACTGAGTTTCTATATAAAGTAAACTGTATAAGTAATATGGTTATATTACTATATAAAGTAATATGGTTTCTTTTTCTAAATTAATATACGGACTGGCGAAGCAATTTGGTCCAAAGTAATTTTCCAACCTTTTTACTTGGGGTTCAAGAGTGATTTTAATTTTATTTTTTACATTAATTACTATACATATGCATGTATAGTATTCAGAGTGTACACAAAGCATATAATTAATTTTAAAAAACATTGTTTTTATAACACCTGACTGAGAAGCAACGGAAGGCATTTTGAAAGTTCATTCATTTCAAGTCATTTTGTCTTCAGAGTGTAATTTTTTTGTGCCGTGTTTTTAACAATAAAAAACTACCCAGTACATAGTTCAAGTTACTAATAAAAGTAACAGTAATATAAATGGTCCTTTGCCGGAAGGTTTATAGCACCAAAAATAGCAAACAAATTGCCTGAAATTATATTTTTAGTGTAGATAGGTCCCCGTACCATGGATGATTCAAAATATTTTACCATATTTTTTTAAAGAATATCAGACAATTTTAAAATACTTGTGTAATTGTTGTTCTCTTTTTTTTTTAATTACAGTTTGACGTTTTATTTATATTAAATGCATCAAAAATATATATTTACATGATTAAAAGAAATATTCTTGCCTACATTATTTGACAGAATGAAATTATTTGATATAAATGATATAATCACATATATTTTGAAAAATGATCGCATTGTTTAGGCAGAAATTAATAATTTATTTCTTGTATTAGGAATGTTGCCCCACAAAACAGAAAGAGGAAAACAAGCTCTGCGTAGGCTAAAAGTGTATGAAGGTATTCCACTTCCATATGACAGCAGGAAGCGAGTTGTAGTTCCTGGAGCATTGAGGGTTGTCTGTTTGAAGCCTGGTCGCAAAGTAAGTTTTTGTATTTAATAAATACACAATAGTAAAATATTATTTATTTGAATAAAACTAATAACATAAACATGAAATACACTTACAAAAATATACGATAAACCCGGAAATATGAAAATACCTGTACTCGGACGCTTAATTCTGTACACGAAATTAAAATTCCTGTAATTTAACAATCGCTGTCTATTTATTTTGTATGTAATGTTTTTTTTTTAAGAAATGTCATTATTTGAAAAGGAAAATAAGATATATTAACTAGGGATGGGATTTTTCATCGATATATAGAATAACAATAGGTAAATAAAAAAATATCGATATATTGATAGGTATCGATAGTCATTAAATTATTTAATTGGTTACATATTTATGAAGGCGATGTTTTTTTCCTTGCCGATTTATTTGCAAGCTCCTTACCCTCTAGGAATGTCCGCCTTTGTCGCAGCTGTCGATAGGCAGCAATAAACTGTCGATGATTTTTTAGAATTATTTAATCAATAGCAAAAGTTATTTTTTATTTTATTAGTTTAAAAACAAACTGATAAAATAGTTCTATTCAAACTGTCGATAGTTAGCAATAAACTGTCGATAGGTAACAACAAACTGTCGATAGGTAGCAATAACTGTTTTACAATTGATTTGTATTCAGAACTAGTTAAGTAGTTTTTAGATACTAATTTTTTTAAACTTCTTTAGACATTTTGTTCCGCCATAAGTTTTATCAGATTATACCTATGCCACACTTGATGTCCGTGTAAAATTTGAGGGCCATTTGATAAATAGTTTTTTAGTAATGATTTTAATATTTTCTAAGGCTGTCATATTGAATGTTTACCAAAATTTTACCATTTTATCCCCATATGGCTTGATTTTTGACCAAAATTTGAAGTCAATTTTATAAGTAGTTTTTGACAAATCGGTGAAAATGAGAGAACATTATTTTCGTGATCTAGGGACATGGACTTTGTGTGCTTAATAGTGGCAATAAACCGAGCCAGCCCGACCCTCTTGAATGTAGCAAGGGGGTGTTTGAGTTGGAAGTTCTCGACTATAAACAAATTAAATTATGAAGTGTGTAGGGAGATATGGGGTACTTGGACCTTATTTTATGTCCATAATAAATAAACATTTTGGGAATTCCAAACCATACTTAGTTGTTATAATTTTATAACGTAAAATGTAAAAAATCGATTTGTGTTTCTTATTCTGAAAGAACAGCAACTATGTCTCTGAACGTAAACGTTTGTCCCTTAAAGAGAAATTAAATATCGTCGCGGAAGGATCAAATGCAGATTAGAAAGGACAGTTTCCTGAAACAGAAGGACTTGCAATAAATCAATTAGTTTCCGATTGGTTTTGTAAAGTAAGGAATAAAAATATACCGATGTCGGGAACCTTAATACGGGAAAAAGCTCTCGAGGTATCCACAACCTTGAAATGTAATTATTTTAAGGCTTCAACTGGCTGGTTACATAAGTTCTGCAAGAGACAACATCAATTGTAAAACAATTTGTGGTGAGACTGCCGACGTGGATAAAGTTAGTGTTCAAGATTGGAAAACCAAATTAACATCAATCATTCAGGATTATGACTCTAAAGACATTTTTAATGTCGACGTAACTGGACTTTATTATATGGCAGAGCCAAATAAAACTTTTGCGTTAAAAAATAATAAATGTGCCGGTAGAAAATCAGCTAAACAGCGAGTGACACTCCTTTTTTTGTTGCAGCATGTATGGTGAGAAGGAAAACCCTATAGTTAAAAGCAGAATGACCAATATAATGAGTATCCAACAAAAAAGCTTGGCTAACAACTTTTGACAAAAAATGAAACAGCAGGGTAGGAAAGTCATTTATTTTTAGAAAATGCAAGTTCTCTCCAAAAATAGAATAGTTCCAGTTCGTATTGTTTTCTACCTCCAAACACATCTCATTGTCGGATCAAGGAATACAAAGCTTTAAATTAAAATAAAGTGTTCTGTTGAAGACTTTTGACCTTTACAAATAACGAAAATATGATGGAAAACGCAAAAAAAAAACACATTTCGAAAGTGCTATGGTGTGGATACGTGTTGCATAACCTTACACTATATATATATATATATATATATATATATATATATATATATATATATATATATATATATATATATATATATATATATATATATATATATATATATATATATATATATATATATATATATATGTATGTGTGTGTGTGTGTGTTTCAGAAATAAGTGCCTTAAATTTGACTGTTTATAGATCTTGATTCATCAACATGAAATATGACAAAAAATTAAGTAAAATTTTTCTCTAAGTCGCACCTTTCAAAAAATACAGGGTGTTACATGTAGGTGTTAAAGACTATATTTTCTTTGTTATTTCCCTAGATAAGTACGGTGGCAAATTGAAATTTTAACCACAGTATGCATAAGTTAGGATTCATAATTTGACAAAATTTTACTCCAGTGGCGTAGAACAGGGATCGCCACAGCACATTATCGCCCGGAACTTTTTACCACCCGGTATATTTGATTTGTTAAAAATTTGCTCCCTTAGAAATTTCGTAAGGGAGGTTTAGTTTTCAAGATATTTTCACTTTTTTGCATGAATATAGCTAAATTAATTCCAATTGGACATTATTCTTACTTAATTAGTTTTGAAACCCATTGTTATAAAAGCGCAGATGATTTATGCTGGATAAAAGAGGAAAAACAACAATTCTAAAAGCACTAATAACAAATTATTTTGTTTATTTACGATAAGTAGATTAGTTTGAAAAAGTAAAAAAGTAACTTAATATTAATATAACGTCATTTTTATAACTATGCTACTTAACTAAAATTCTAGCACATAGTTTAATCTATTCTACAATTGCTGAAAATGGTTACCGTTTACGTCAATACATTTTCGAGCATTCCCTAAAAGTTTTGAGGAAATGTTTTGTAGTGTATGCCTTGCAAGGGACAAGTCGTTGCAGGCAGCATCAATTCTAGCAGTAAGATGGTCAACAGAGAGAATTGGGGTAGAATACACTTTTTCTTTTAAAATACCCCAAATACCGTAATCCATCGGGTTTAAATCCGGCGAACGCGCGGGCCACTGTAAGGTGCATCTTCTCCTCGGTAAAATAGGGACATCGTCCAAAAGTCCATACAAATGGTTTCTCAGAAAGTCCAAATAACTGTTGCCTTTTAAATGCTCTGGTAGGTAATAGGGACCTATAAAACGACTTCCTATTACACATGACCAAACATTTCTTGTAAACTGGTTTTGAACATTCATTACATGTATAGCGTGAGGATTTTCGTTTTGCCAAACGTGTGCGTTATGAATGTTAAAAATTCCAGTTCTTGTGAAACACGCTTCATCAGTAAATAATACTGTTGATTAAAAGTTGTTGTTTTGTTGGCACATTTGTAAATACCAATGACTGAAATCAACACGTGTTCAAAATCGGTTGGTAATAATTCATGTACCTTTTGCTTGTGATAGGGGTGCAAACCCAATGATTTTAATGTTCGCCAAGTTGATGTTGGAGCAACACCGGTCTGCATTGAAATTCTCCTGACACTTATTTCTGGATTCTCTTCTACCAAATTCAAAATAGCATCTTCATTTCTGACTGTCATTACAAAGGTTCGTCGACCATGAAGGTGTGCAGCAGGTTTAAACGATCCATTTTCTGTAAGGTGATGGTCGACTGCTATGAAAGTTTTTCTATTTGGTAAATTTCGTCCAGGAAATTTTTGTGAATAGAGTCTTACTGCTCTTGCTGAGTTTCCTCGACATTCCCCAAGAACTAATATTCCAAATTCCAAAATACCATATTTTTTAATATCGGAACAGATCTTTACTAGTTGTTTTTAACACTAAATCAATTTAGGAAATAGTTAGCGATTTAGTTATTTTGTTTCTATACAGTGTCATAGCCTACTATAAATAATTTATGTCGAAAAGCAAGAGCATGCATGGATCACATTTTTTACTGACAATACCGAGGACAATACTCACATAGTTTTGACTTCGTAAACTAGGTCCAAATTAAAATCTGTTTAAACAAGGAAACTGTTTTGAATTTGATGAAAGTGATTCCAGATACAAGGGCAAGGCAGTTGGATTTGCTCCCATATGATATGACAAGCAAGAGTAATACAGAATTTTTTTACTAAATGATATGTACGTCGAAAGTATTTGTCAGAAGGTCGCTTTAATAAACATAGTTTTGTTGAGATACCGTACTGAAAAAGGCGAAAATATGTGACGGGGACGACCCTAAAGAAATTTAATTTGTAAGCAGATTGTTGACTTGGTCAGCCCAATATTTATTCATTCACATAATAATATAAACTGTTTTATATATTAAAATGCACTTAACAGTTTTATATTGAATAAGCTTAAGAAATGAGTAAAAATAAGTTCCACTTCTTTTAGTTTTAATGAAGCCAATCTGCCGGAAATTTTTGTAAATAAAGAATTGTTCGAATGAAGAATTGTTCTTTTTTTGAAGTTGAGTTTGTTTTTATATAAAAATGTTGAAGGCATCATTCGTCGAAAAACGGAATTCTAATTGTTTGCATCGTTCAACGATCGAAACACAGGTTTTATAGAATTTTGTGGAGAAATTTGAATTTGTAAATTTTTTAACAAAAGCACAGTACGTATGTATATATTAGCCTGATCAGAAACAAAAAAATGAAATTTCTTCGCTTTCAAATTTCCCTTAAGACTCCGTTGATTTCAGAGATCTGTACATATAAACTTAGAAGGACAACAGAAGCCGCATTTCATAAAGAATATTAATATTTCCTTCTAAATATTACTTCTGTGCAATGAATTTTGATACAAAACCTATATATAAATATATATATATATATATATATATATATATATATATATATATATATATATATATATATATATATATATATATATATATTGCGCCCTTACAGTCCCGACGATTTTAAGTTAGTGTAAAATTCATAGGGTTAATCATTCTAAGTATTTGGGAACGGTGATATTTAATTTTGAAGAGTATATAAATTATTTAAGTAGAATAGTCTCTATAATTATAACCTTAAATTTAAAGAGCATTTAAATTATTTTTGTAAATGGTTTCTAAAAAGATAGGAATTCCTTACAAGGAGAGCTCCAAATGGGTACAGGCCGTTTTATCCATTTTTATTTTCATAATTTTACATCGTCCATGTTGTTAAACCGTAAGCTTTCCCATGATTATGAAATATTACCTACATTATTTGATAAATAATGAGATTAATTTATAT
>JAUTXW010004129.1:515000-707900 GCA_030620095.1 Kuschelorhynchus macadamiae | reverse complement strand
GCAAAACCTTTTCTTTTCTTTTTTTTTTTTTTTTTTTTTTTGCTCTTGCTCTTTCTTTCTTGCCGCGCGCTAAGTTAAGTTCTACATAAAATGTAATACTAAATTATGATTTTTGAAGTCAAAATATCCCCGGTTACCCAATTTTGGACAAAAATACTATTTTTTGCAAAAGTTATTCAAAAAAACTAAAAATAAAATTTTCGACTTTTTTTTCTGACAACGAAGCCGTTGCGGACCCTGATATTGAAACAGTGACTGGCAACATATTTGCAACAAATGGGAAACCTTTTTATTATTTGGTCCTCAGAAAATTTCATTCTTGATAAAATTTAGTGTAACATAAAATAGTACTTTTTTAACCAACATTTTTGTGTTTTTGAACGCCCTGCATATTCGACTTAATATTCTACTGAATCAAAACAATTTTTTCTTCATGTATCAGCTTTATTTATAGAATAATAATTTCTGAGAAATCAATAATAAAATTTTTTCCCATTTGTTGCAAACACTTTGCTTGCAATTTCTCGATTTACTTAAATAACGCCCTGCACATTCAATATTTAGCGTAATAGATAATTGGGACTATGGTGAGACACCCTGTACCATATTTGTAAATGTCACTTAATTTTGAGCATTCTTAAGCCCATATAGAAAGCATTGCTTGAGGCATCTGTATATCCCAGCATCAATAGAACTTAAGTTAAATCAATTACATCAATTTAGATTAAATTGATCTGAAAGGTAAAAAATAAAACTCAGTAATTTCAACAAAATTCTACATTATTTTTCATATGCACATTATTTTTTTGTGCTTGCTAACCGTCCCATGTGAGATTTGTTTTTGGGACTGTCGGTTTGATATGATTGGAAAACCTCACATTTTGCTTAATATTTTAACTTGAATTGGTAATGTAATTTTTAAAATATCTGCTGAAATATGTGAGATTTAAAGTTAAAAACATAATTAGCGTCTTATCCCTTCTAACTTCAAAAAGTAGTTTGTCCCACCATTTCCGCGTAAGCTGAGTTTTTGGATTTTTACAATATAAAGTTTGTTAATATTTCTCTTATCCGCTTTTTATAGAAATTTCTACATTTGAACATTTGGTATTTACTTAGATGTAGGTACTTTTTTGTAGTTAGCACTAAGGATGACTAATTAAATCAAAAGCGCTTTGATGAGACTGTGTATACACGGTATACAAATTCCGATATCATGATATTCCTCTCTAACTGATAACATAACAATAGGCGATTGCTTAAGAATTTGCACATTTTACTTCAATATTTCATAAAACGTATTCTTAACTATCCGAGAAATGTAAACCAAATTATAATTAGCGAAAACTCTTAATGTATTTTTCTATTCTGATTTTTTTTATTTTTTCATTGAAAGTAGGTATTTGATTTAAAGAATCTTAAGAAATTAGAAATTACTATTGCAAAATACTAATTTGTTAGTTACATATACAAAGCAAAACAGTAGACCGTAAATATGTTAATTTAATTACAGATTATAATTTATTTAAAATATTTCATCACGTATTAAAACAGCCGAGCAAGGCGAGCATCGCGGATAAAATACTGCCTAACAATTGGGATGGCCCTAAACTTCACAGAACAAGTTATTTCAGTTTAAGTTTATTGCATAATTTTGCTTTTAATGTTCATTTTACCTTAAAAAGTTTTTATTCACAGAAACCTCAGTTAAAATTTAGTCAAAAGACAAATTACAAAATTCCTCTACTGTTGGATCATTTGCAATTTTAAAGTTTTAATCAAATTTTTGGTTACCCTATCTTTAATTAATACCACAGTTTTACTAGTTCATCTCTATACTACTATTAGTTATGGCACACAATTTGAAATCAGTTCATTAAGTAGTTTTTTGTTGATATTTCTCTTATCCGCTTTTTATAGAAATTTCTACATTTGAACATTTGGTATTTACTTAGATGTAGGTACTTTTTTGTAGTTAGCACTAAGGATGACTAATTAAATCAAAAGCGCTTTGATGAGACTGTGTTTACACGGTATACAAATTCCGATATCATGATATTCCTCTCTAACTGATAACATAACAATAGGCGATTGCTTAAGAATTTGCACATTTTACTTCAATATTTCATGAAACGTATTCTTAACTATCCGAGAAATGTAAACCAAATTATAATTAGCGAAAACTCTTAATGTATTTTTCTATTCTGATTTTTTTTATTTCTTCATTGAAAGTAGGTATTTGATTTAAAGAATCTTAAGAAATTAGAAATTACTATTGCAAAATACTAATTTGTTAGTTACATATACAAAGCAAAACAGTAGACCGTAAATATGTTAATTTAATTACAGATTATAATTTATTTAAAATATTTCATCACGTATTAAAACAGCCGAGCAAGGCGAGCATCGCGGATAAAATACTGCCTAACAATTGGGATGGCCCTAAACTTCACAGAACAAGTTATTTCAGTTTAAGTTTATTGCATAATTTTGCTTTTAATGTTCATTTTACCTTAAAAAGTTTTTATTCACAGAAACCTCAGTTAAAATTTAGTCAAAAGACAAATTACAAAATTCCTCTACTGTTGGATCATTTGCAATTTTAAAGTTTTAATCAAATTTTTGGTTACCCTATCTTTAATTAATACCACAGTTTTACTAGTCCATCTCTATACTACTATTAGTTATGGCACACAATTTGAAATCAGTTCATTAAGTAGTTTTTTCAGGCTGAATGTTTAAATATTTTATTAAACTGACATTTTGTTCCGCCATCTTGGATTCGTACCCAAATTTTATAAACATATTTTAGAGGCGCCAAAATGCGAAGATATGTAAAACCTGAGAGGGTGATTTTTTCAGGTCAGAAAAATTTTATTTCACCGCCCTTTTCGTCCGCCATTTTGAATTAGTACCACACTTTTACTAGTTCATCTCTACACTAAAATTAGTAATGGTACACAATTTGAAATCAGTTCTTTCAGGCTGAATTCTTAAATATTTTATTAAACCGCCATTTTGTTCCGCCATCATGGATTGGTACCAAAATTTTACCAGTTGACTCCTACATAATACTTGATTTTAGTGCACTTCCTTAGTAATAAATTTTTTAACATTTCACTAGGCCGCCATTTTGTTTTGCCATAATGAATTTTTACCAAAATGTTACTAAGTCATCCCCATATTACCCTTAATTTTTGACCAAAATTTAAAATCAAACGGATAAGTAATTTTTTAGCTATGCCGCGAACAGTTAGACCCACAGACCGACTGACAGACAGACTGGGAAGGTGATTTTTTCACGATCACAATACTTCCTTTCATGAAGGAAGTAAAAATTAGCCTGTATTGATTTTTTGTAAGTTTTGATATAAAATTTTGAAACTTTAATTAAAAATCCAGAATTTTTTCTTGTCTGCGAATAGGGAAAAATTTCAAAAAATTCGTGCACTTGTAAAATTTCTGGAAATAATTCAACCCAGTGATTGATTAAAAGTGAAAATCTAAGAACGAGGAACAAAATGGCGGCACAAGTAAAATGTTTTAAATCATAGTAAAGGCATTTGCATAACACAATTTAACATAGACTATTTAAACTAGCTGATACCATAAAATCGTATGTCAACATGCGTACACACACATGTTTAGAATTAATGAAAATTCATGTAAACATATTAAAGACCCCGTTATTGAAACGCGACAATCTTGACATGATTCATAACAATGCGTTTACCAATTACGAAGTTATTCATCTTGATTGTTTTTGTTTAGCTCGAACCGTTACTTGCTCTTGAAAATTCTTGGTATGAACATTGATTTGGCGTTTCATTACCCTGTGTCAGAATAAATTTTATAGGGTCAACCAGCCGTTATAACGCGCGTATTAAAATATTTCACGTCATTATTCATTAAAACCTTAATGCATATTGATATCATTTGTCTTATTAAGTAGGATTGTGTTCGGTTAGATACATTGTAGGAATGTATGTATGTAGAATACATCTACAGACCGGACTGAAGATAGATAATGATAAAATGTAATTTAAAATAACCATGACGGCAGATACGTCGATATCGAATGTATAAATTTAACGAGTAGACCAGTAAAACAAACGAATGACCGTAGGTTTTAAAAATTCTAAAGCTATCAAAGTTGGCTCATATATTTACTAAAGCAAGCAGTATAAAACTGCTAAGTATCAACTTTCTAGCTTCTCAGATTGAGTCACTTCCCTCTTACAATTTTTCATAAACAGTGAATGACCGGAAGTTTAAAGTCATCCTAAAGCTACCAAAATTGAATTAAAGAAGAATCCATTAAATCAAACACCATAAAATAGCCCAGTTTCAACTTTCTAGCCTCACAGATTGTTTGCTATTTTTTATAAAAAGTGAATGACCGGAAATCTAAAGTTACCAAATTTGACTCAAATCTTTACTAAGATAAGCAGCATAAAATTGCCTAGTATCAACTCAGATTAAGGTACTTCCCTTTTTAAATTTCTCATAAAAAGTGACTGACCGGGGGTTTAAAGTCATCCTAAAGCCACCAAAATTGACTTAAATCTTTATTATAGAAAGCCGCATTATCTAGCCGGCTATCAATTTTCACACGATGAGGCACTTTTTCATACAATATGGATGATCAGACATTTACAGTCATCCTAAAGTCACCAAAATTGATTAAAATCTTTATCTAAGCAAGTAGCATAAAATAGTCTAATATCAGCTCTCTAGCACTTCAGATGGAGGCCCTTCCCTTCTGAATTTTTTCATAAAAGGTGAATTACCGGGAGCTTAAAGTCATCCTACCTAAAGCTAGCAAAATTGGCTCAAATTGCTTACTAAAGCAAGCAGCATAACATAACAGAGTATTAACTTTATACCTTTTCAGATTATGGCATTTCGCTTTTGCAATTTTTCATATAAAGAGAATGACCGGAGCTTTAAAATCAACCTTTAGCTTCGAAAATTGACTGCAATTTTTACTTAAACGAGCAGCATAAAGTAGATCAGTATCAACTTTCTAGGCCCAAAGATCACTTTTCTATTACAATTTTTCGTATAAAGTGAATGACCAGGGGTTTAAAGTTATGATTAGTACCAAACTTGACTTAAATCTTCATTAAAATAAACCACATATAATGGCTGAGTATCAACTTTTTAGACCTTCAGTCAATTTTGGTAGCTTTAGGATAACTTTAAACCTCCCAGTCATTCACTTTGTATGAAAAAAAATGCAAAATCAAAAATCTGAGAGACTAGGAAGTTGCTACTCGGCTATTTATGTTGCTTGTTTTAGTGAAGATTTGAGTCAATTTTGGTTGCTTTAAGATGACTTTAAATCCCCAGTCATTTATTTTTTATGAAAAATTTAATAAGGGAAGTGCCTCAATCTGAAGGACTGGTAAGTTAATACTAGGTCATGTTATGCTGCTTGCTTTAATAAGGAATATTAGTCAATTTTGGTAGTTTTTGGATGACTTTCAATCCCCGGTCATTCACTTTATATGACAGATTACAAGAGGGAAGTGCTTCAATCTGTGGGAATAAAAATTTGTTACTAGCTCATTTTATGCTTCTTATTTTAATAACACTTCGACCCTATTTTGATAGTTTCAGGATTTTTAAAACCTACGGTCATTCGTTTATCTTTTTTGCTGGTCATCAAATTACCGGTCAGTAAATTAGGTTTCTCCAAGTTGAATTGTTTAGTATTTATAATCTATTATATATATATATATATATATATATATATATATATATATATATATATATATATATATATATATCAATAGGATTTTGAAACAAACTATTATTTAAAATATAAAAATAAAAACGTTTGCAAACATTCCTCTATATTTGTTTTTACATGTTTCGCTACCCAGTAGCTTCTTCAGACGTAACATCCCTAATCTACGTGTAATATAATTGTTCGGACTTTTTCAATAATATAAATTTTTGACATGTTATTAACTGTTACGGAGCTACCATGTAGCGAAATATATCACACTGATTTAAACATATATAATAAAATAGTTTTTTTTTTACATTTTACATAATGTTGTTATTGATCTCCATCTGCATTGGTTAAAAAATCGCATTTCAAAACATACTAAAATATTTTCGTTAGTACATTGAACGAGGTACAAACAAAAGAAATCAACACAAAAAATATAATTCAAGAACACTAAATGAAAGAATAGCAGCGATCTATAGTTACATTGTTTAAAAACTCCAATTTTACTAATTAAATCTGGTCTTCATTCCACACATTTAAGTTGAATTTCCCGTTTAAGAGTGCTGAAGTTATAATGCTGAGAGATAGAATACAAGACGAGATTGGGTCAATCTTAAAACTGCCATAAGTCTCCTTTTGATCCACATCTCCCAAGCCTAATTTTATCTCAAACCCAAAAATCTCGACCACACTTGACATTTTTGAAAAAATACAAAAAAAATTAAAAACGACAATTGGTGAATATTTTCTTTCTTTTAGAAAATGGATACTTTTTTGGTGAATAACTATTAAAAACAAGTTATTTGGATAAGGTAGGTAATAGCAAATATATTTTTTTAGGAAGGAAATTTCACTATTCTGTTCAATATCAAGACCAAACCTTTTTGGGTGCCTATTCCTTAACACAGGAAGCCAATGTCATAGACCAGCTACCGTATCGCTCATTAAGAAACTGTTGACCCTCTCTTTGCCTTCTATTTGCCGTTACAATTCTGCTGAAGCCAGTGGCGTATTTAAAAGGGGGACAAAAAAGCCCCCCCCCCTTAGATCTTTGAGAGCGTTTGATCGTCTTGACCACACTATTATGTTGCAAAAACTACAACATTTTGGTTTTTCAGACAATTTAATATTATTTGTGTAGAGCGATTATATATTATATAACTTCAGGAGTTCCCCAGGGATCTATGCTTAGACTGTTCTCTGTATAAGCCAATTCACAATATTATTATTTCTGAAGAACTGTTGTCAAACTTAAATTTTCGTGTTCCTATTTTAAACTTCCGTAACTCTGATATCATTTATTTACCCCCTTGTAGGACAAATATTTACCATCAGGTAACCGAATGTATAGTAGGTATACTAATAATAACAATTCTTACGATATTTTTAATTGTAACTTTGCCGCGATCAAAATTTTTACTAGTAGGCTCTTATTCTTATTTTTATATTTTTTTATTTTTTTGTATGCATTTACTGTTAATATTCGTTGTTTAAATTGTGTTTTTGTGTGATCTTATTACTCAAGTATTAACTATTTTTATAAATGTATTTATACTTTTTTGTACCAGCTTTGTGACTGGGACATAGTCCTGTAAAACAGTGTCTATGCAAATAAAAAAAATACTTATTTTATATAACGGTGCCCTATACCTACATAAATTTAATTTTGCATCAAGAATATAGTATTTTCAACAGCACTTAAAGTTAGAAGCAGAATTACTCATTTTGACAAATATATTTCGACCTGCATAGCAGAGTCGTCGCTATACTAATAGCTTCAGTATAAAAACAGTACGAATTTTTGAGCTGCTCTTGCGGCTGCTCTCGTCGTCAATCTTATAATTTATCGCAGTTTCGACATTAATCCACTCGTGAACGATGCTTGAGTAAGACTTTTATCTCACGGAAATAAAACATTTTTTTTTTAATATGGAACAGGATAATATTATCCCCACACCACAATTAAAAAGCCACAAATAAAATATTGAGACGTTAGGACTAAAGATGCATTTTCCTCCACGATCGCCAGTTGCCGACGACTACGACTGAGTTAAAAAAAGTTATTCAGTGTAAAGTGGTTAATATCCTGGTGCAGTTTTTCGACAATTTATTTACCTACCTAAGTATTTTAATGTTGTGAAACCCTCCGATTTTTCTTCCCTCGTAGGAGAGATAGTACTGTATCATGAACAAATCACCATCCGAGATTTTTGCGTTTTAGAGTTTTTAGATCCCGAAAAGCATGTTCTCCCTTTTCTGTCGTCCTGTACGCGGTTTGTGCAAAAACTACCTATCCGATTGACTACAAATTTTGACCAAAATTTAACAGTGATATAAGGATGAAATGGTAATATATTGGAAGAAAAACAATATAGAGGAGCAAAATGGCGGCCTCATAAAATGTAAAAATATCAATATTACGAAACTACTTATCTAATGGATATCAAATTTTGCACATAGATCAAATGTTTTATACCTAGGAAAAAATTGGTAAAATATTGGTGTGAAGCTACTATAGCAGTGCAAGGAAACTTCTGGTAAAGGCGAATTTATCGATATTTTTTGGATTGTCTTTGGTGTTTTGCTATATTAGTTAAATTATGTTTCATCAAAATATTAAAATAATGTGCTTTCTTAGATGTTTTTTACAAGGGTAGACTGGTGGCAGGTTAGGGTCAAAGCACCATAAACAGCAACACAAAAATGCGTATATCACAATAGTTAAATTTGTTTAGTATCTTACAAGATTTGCATCCCACCTTGATTTGCTCAATCGCTTCGTACATTTTACGTTTGTTTGTCCCCTGGTTGAGTTCACTTTGAATTCCTCATTCTTTATCAGCCAGGAAACATTAAAAATAAACATGATAAATAAATTAAGAAATCATGGTCCTTGGGATTAGACCGTGTCAAAATGGAACCACTTTCCGACGTTTCGCCTTCGATTGCACGAGGCATCTTCAGGGATCTTCACTTTACGAGATCGGAACACTAAATGAGCTCGAAGAGACCCAGGCCCGCTATTTATAGTCGACCTGTGTTTACCGAAGCGTGACTCGGTGTAACGATCGGTTTCCACGTATGATGTAGACTGAAGCCCGTATCTCTATTAAAATTGTTTGGATGCTTATAAATTTCAATAGATTCTCTAATTTTTTGTTTATAGAGTCCCGAAACCGATGCAGCAACTTTGGTTTCTTTTACATTTATGACATGCCCAGTCGAATGTTGGTGTTCAGATACAGCAGATTGTACAAATTGTTTCTGTCTGATACATCGTTCATGTTCCCTAAGCCTAGTCGATATGGATCGTCCAATTTCTCCAATATAAACATCACCACAGGAACAAGGAATTGCATATACTCCTTCCGTTTGAAAATGAATAATGTCCTTTGGCGATCTCAAGCTTTGTCCAATTTTCTTGTGTGTGTTGAAGATTGTACGTATGTTGGACCGGCGAAGTAACCTTGCAATCTTGTCTGTGGTTCCGTGTATAAATGGAAGAACTACATTTCCTATCGGTAATTCCTTATTAGTTTCATTTCGTGGAGTAGGATTATTATATTTTCTAATTGATCGTCTAATATCATCACTGCAATATCCATTCCCTCTTAAAGCTTGAGTCACTTTCTCTGTTTCCGATTGTAAAGAATTGCAAGAGCTCTGTAAACCAATAAATTAATGACTGATTGCTTTTGTGCTGGATGATGATGGGAATTTGCATTTAGGTACCTGTTTGTATGCGTTGGTTTTCTGTATACAGAGTGTCCTAAGGAACCATCCCCTTTCCTTTGTACAAGAACATCTAGAAAGGGAATCGTGCCTTCTGATTCAATTTCCATTGTAAATTGTATGTTAGCATGTTGTTGATTTAGATGATCAAGAAACCCAGGGAGGTTTTCTGGACCATGTGGCCATATTACAAAAGTGTCGTCTACGTATCTGAACCATGATTTTGGTTTTAGTGGAGACGACTCTAAGGCTTCCTCCTCAAAAGCTTCCATGAAGATATTAGCTACCGCTGGTGACAGTGAAAAATCCCATGGCTGCTCCTGAGGTTTGCTCATAGAAAGTTCCTTGAAAGACAAAATACGTTGATGTAAGACATGCTTCAATTAGATCTAAAAGTGAGTTGTCAATACTATTATGGTGAAATAAGTCTGATATTATGGAAATTGAATCATTTATAGGTACATTCGTATACAGCGATTCTACATCAAAACTGACTAAGATATCTTTGGGATCTAATTGGATTGATTTCAGTTGTTCTACAAAATGCGTAGAGTTTCTAATATATGAATGTGTTTTTCCTGAAAAATTATTAAGAATATTTGAAAGGTATTTACCAATTTTGTAAGTAGGAGATCCTATTGCACTGACGATAGGTCGAAGTGGTACATTAACCTTATGTATTTTAGGTAGTCTGTAGAACTGCGGGATTCTTGAGCTACTTGGCCTTAACGTCTTCTTCTGCTCTGTTTGTAGGTTGGATGCATTTATGAGGTTAGTTATTCGTCTTTCAATTTTGTTGGTCGGGTCTGCTTGGATCACTCTGTAGATGTTGTCGTCCAAAAGTAGTATTTTCTTCACGTAATCTGTTTTGTCCATGATGACAGTGGCATTTCCCTTGTCCGCTGGAAGGACCAAAATATCTGTATTGCTGTTTAATGTTTTTGCCAAGCAGCTCAAGGATCCCGCGGTTCTACGGACTACTTAAAATACATAAGGTTAGTGTACCACTTCGACCTATCGTCAGTGCAATAGGATCTCCCCAAGAACCATGATTTCTCTTAATTGACCACAGCCGTGAAAGCTTTCGTTCTATATAATAAATAAATAATTTAACGGTATTAAGAAAAAAAAATAACTTAAAATACTACTAAAAATATATTTTGTTTCAAATTTGTTACCTTTCTTTGTTATTATAATATTAAATATACATTTAATATTAATTTCCCGTTGTTTTATTGTTAGTCATTTGGCAATTTGCTATTATGATTTTTATTTGGTGATGAGATGTGTTCTCTTTTATGACTTTATAAATAATATTTAAACTTTGGAAGATCCTTTTCACACTAAAAAGATTTTACTTAATTTAAGCAAGTTACTCTTTTAGTATTTAAATTATCTAAATTCAGCATCATATAATTACAGTTTTGGACCTTGAATCACAAAAATTAACATTAATTTCATAAAAACCCATTTTTTATTGGTTGTACTAATTTGTAAACCTAAATCCAGATTTTTAACCTACCATATCGCATCTGACAGTACTACGTAGTATTCGGCGACTGGCAACCGTGGAGGAAAATGTGGCTTAAGATAATTATAAAGTAATTTAATAGCAATGGGTTAAAGGAACACAAGAATGACGAATACGTTATATTGTTTATAAAGGTGTTCAAATTTAAAGCTGCTTTTTAAATTTATAATAAAACGCCAAATTTACTTATATGCTATGGAATTAGTATTTTAAATTAAAATATAAATATAGCGGTTAATAATGGAAAGCAATATCTGACAAATGATCTCCTGTTAGCCTTTGGCAGGATATCATTCTTTTAGACAATTCTCTACGACTTTTTTGCATAACTGCCACGATATTTTACCAATAACGGTATTCCTAAAGTGCTGTGTGGTTTAGGGATTATCAGCGTAGATGTTTTTCTTTAAGAAACCCTATACAAAGAGAAGTTGTCGAATGGCGTCGGCGTAAAATGTTAGAACCTACGTGAAATTATTCGACCTTGAAATCGTTGCCTCAAAGGTCAAATGTTTGATCGGCTCTATGCGGAGTGGCCCGTCTTGTTGAATCCACATAAGATAGATATCTATTCCATCTAATTTATCCCATAAAAAATGGTCAAGCATCGATCTATACTGTTACATTTAACGCATTGCCGGCAGCATTTTCGAAAATATATGGGCCAAAAACACCTCTAGCCCAAAAACTACACCAAACTGTAACTCTCTGGTGGCGCAATGGCTTCTACGATACCATCCGCGGATTATTCTTACGCTATATTATTCTGCAGTTCTGTTTGTTAACATATACCCAGAAATAAAATTACATTTTTCTTTCTGTCTTTGGAATGCCTAGTTAACAAATGTGCGCCAAACTTCATGATCAACTGGCTTGATTTCTGTATTTTGTAGTCCTTTAAATGAAGACCTTTGGTTAATATGATAAGCAGAGTCGTATTCCTAACGTGTGCTATTTTCGGAGCTTCAGCATCACTTTCTTTTACAGCAGCAATATTTTCTAATGAGCTACTATTATAATGATAAATGCGCTTACTTGCATCCTATACTGTAAGTTTACCTCAAATTATGCAATTAATTTTGTAACAGCCGTTGTTGATGGAGCACTATTTTTTTGAAATTCTTTTGTAATTTGTAATAGGCTTTTACTAAAAACAGGCGTTATTCAACTATATATCGGTCCGTAACTAAACACCGCAAAATGTTTACTTACCAAATATCAAGCGTCACTCCGACATATAAATATTTCCAATATCAATGGCGGAATATTAAAAAAGCAACGTGAAATTTGAACACACCATATCTCGAAGTGTTCTAAAATATAGAACTATTTTTACAACTTATATTTGGCTTATTGAGGAAAACAACCTGAAAAATCCACGTTTTATGTATTTCAGTAAAAGCATTAACATATATATATATATTTACTTTAGACGAAAATTGGCATCTCCAAAACTAACACTTATATAAACAATAGACAGCAATAGTACAGCAATGGTATTTTTAATTTAAATCGTTATTTAACGGTATCTATTAATTACAGTTTTATACGTCTGTTAACAAGTCCCAAATATTTTGTTTTTCTTAAAAAAAAAACATACAAGGCAAAGGTAATAAAAATGCTAAAAAACTTGGTAATCAAAAAAAAAATATATATATATATATATATATATATATATATATATATATATATATATATATATATATATATATATAGTTACCAAAATCACAGAATTCTTGAACCAGTGTGTTGTATATTGTAGGGTTATTTTCTTGGGAATATGGTTCAGATAGACAATTACGAGTTTATTACAAGGACTTTATATTGTCTGCAGGACGTTTCGGTCGTGGGTACGGCCTTTTTCAACTGCGTTAAGCTAAAATTACATACAAGCCAATATAAAAAAAAAACTAGAAACAACCATAGACAAATAGTCAAACATTACAAAATGACACATAACATAGAAAAAAAAATAGACAAGATCGTCACTACATTTGAACATGTACAGGTTAAACAAACTAATTTACATATACAAAACAGTAAACGTATGCGTGTACGGGTGACAAAGAGTACTGAAACGAATTAAAAGTTGTTCCTTCTTTCCACGGCAAATATTTATCTTAAGAATTTGTTTTTTTTGGGTTGGTCATTTATTGCTAGGCACAATTTGACTATATATGTTACATTAGAATATTGTGATATATTTTATTTAAATGAGCTATTTCGGATTTATTATTTATGGCGTTTGGAGTTTTCTTTATGTAAATCATCTCAAAAAATTCACGTTTCCTATTGTGCTGTTCTGTTTTTAAAATTTGGGTATTATTGAAATCGAAAGTATGATTTGTCTCATTTTCGTGTTTTTTTAGGGCGGTGGTATTTTTATGATCATATTTGTGCCCATTTAGTCTATTATGTAGGTACTGGCTTGTTTGTCCTACGTATACAGAAGGGCATTCTTTGCAGGGTACTTGATAGACTACGTGTGTTTTTTTGTTTTTTGGGATTTCACTTTTTAATTTACTGAAACAATTATTAACCAAATTGATGGCCTTATGGCTAACCTTTATGTCATGTTTTCTAAAAAGTTTTTGAAAGTTTTCAGAGAGGTTGGGAATGTACGGAAGAGTTAAAAAGTTATTGGTTTTATTGTTTTTGTCATTTTGTTTAGGAGCATTTTGTAAAATGTTTTCATTGGATTTCTTAAAATTTTCCATTCTATTTCTAAAAATCGGGTTAATCATTTTAAGGGGATAGGAGTTAAGTTGGAGTACTTGCTTAGCTTTTTTTATAGAAGATTCCCGGTATTCGGGGCTACTCAATTTAATGGCTCGATCCGCTAGTCCAATTATGACAGCTTTTTTTTGGGAACACAGCATCATATTTCCCAAAAAAAAGCTGTCATAATTGGACTAGCGGATCGAGCCATTAAATTGAGTAGCCCCGAATACCGGGAATCTTCTATAAAAAAAGCTAAGCAAGTACTTCAACTTAACTCCTATCCCCTTAAAATGATTAACCCGATTTTTAGAAAAAGAATGGAAAATTTTAAGAAATCCAATGAAAACATTTTACAAAATGCTCCTAAACAAAATGACAAAAAGAATAAAACCAATAACTTTTTAACTCTTCCGTACATTCCCAACCTCTCTGAAAACTTTCAAAAACTTTTTAGAAAACATGACATAAAGGTTAGCCATAAGGCCATCAATTTGGTTAATAATTGTTTCAGTAAATTAAAAAGTGAAATCCCAAAAAACAAAAAAACACACCTAGTCTATCAAGTACCCTGCAAAGAATGCCCTTCTTTATACGTAGGACAAACAAGCCAGTACCTACATAATAGACTAAATGGGCACAAATATGATCATAAAAATACCACCGCCCTAAAAAAACACGAAAATGAGACAAATCATACTTTCGATTTCAATAATAACCAAATTTTAAAAACAGAACTGCACAATAGGAAACGTGAATTTTTTGAGATGATTTACATAAAGAAAACTCCAAACGCCATAAATAATAAATCCGAAATAGCTCATTTAAATAAAATATATCACAATATTCTAATGTAACATATATAGTCAAATTGTGCCTAGCAATAAATGACCAACCCAAAAAAAAAACAAATTCTTAAGATAAATATTTGCCGTGGAAAGAAGGAACAACTTTTAATTCGTTTCAGTACTCTTTGTCACCCGTACACGCATACGTTTACTGTGTTGTATATGTAAATTAGTTTGTTTAACCTGTACATGTTCAAATGTAGTGACGATCTTGTCTATTTTTTTTTTCTATGTTATGTGTCATTTTGTAATGTTTGACTATTTGTCTATGGTAAGTTATGACTCTTTGTTTCTAGTTTTTTTTTTATATTGGCTTGTATGTAATTTTAGCTTAACGCAGTTGAAAAAGGCCGTACCCACGACCGAAACGTCCTGCAGACAATATAAAGTCCTTGTAATAAACTCGTAATTGTCTATCTGAACCATATTCCCAAGAAATATATATATATATATATATATATATATATATATATATATATATATATATATATATATATGTAGTTTTTTTTAAGTATAAGCAAAAACATCTATAAGCAATTTAATTTGTTTAGGTTTTTTGTTAAATTAAATATTAACTTTTCAAGAGAATCGCTGGATCAGTGCAGCAGTAGTGTTAGGTAAGCCAAATTTGGCAAGACCAGTTAGCACGAAAAGAGTAAAAGCAGTTATACTGCCATAAAATATGCAAAATATGTTTTCTTGGGGCAGTTGTGTATTAAAAAATGCATACTGGCCTGTTAAATAAACAATTTACGACCCTGTCATTTGCTTATGCATTTTCTAATGTATGAATCATTTGTATCCTAAAAACCGCGTTTATGCTGTTGTTAATTTGCTTAATTGGCAATATTATGTCAAATACCAACCACTGTATATAATATAAAATATGAGGTGGTATACATTTTGAGAGCTGTATATTATTACCTAGTGTCCATAAGAAAAATCGCAATACTTATATCTGAGAAAAAATCGGTATATTGCCTATATCCGGAACATTTCACACTATGAATATTTTTCTTTTATTAATACCTAATAGTGAAGTGTGGCCCAATTTAATTCCGCATGTAGTCATTAGTAATACATAATTACTGTCTTCAAATATTTTTATAGGACACTAATTTATTCAATAGTATTGGATTCGTACCAATATTTTACCAGTTTCTACATATGCCACACTTGATTTTTGAGCATAATTTAAAACAAATTGAGTAAGTAGTTTTATAGTGATTTTTTTAAGACCGCCATTTTGTATCACATTCATGCAAATTTTCAATCAATTCAAAGTCAATTAAATAAGATTTTTTTCGTACTACAGTTTTACCAGTTTTTCTCTATATCACATTTAATTCTTTATCACACTTAATTTAAAATTAATCTACTAAGTCGTTTTATTAGGCTGACTTTTTAAACATTTTATTAGGTTGCCATTTTGTTTTACTTGTATTCGTATCAAAATGTTATTAGTTCATTCCTATGTATGATTTTTATTGAAAAGTTTAAGTAAATTAGATAAAAAGTTTTCTAGTAATATTTTTTTAATATTTCACTAGGCCCCGTCCGCCATTTTGTTACGCCATACTGGATTTTTAAAAAAATGAATGCGAACTGATAGACAGATAAACCGATACAGACCGAGACAGGCCCACGGAATTAAGAAAAAATATTCTTGGCATCTAGGAACGCTAAAACCTGAAAATATGTAAAACCTGCGAGGATTATTTTTTTTTAAGACACAAAATATTTATTTGGCCGCCATTTTTTACCAGTTAATTCCTACGTAATATTTGTTTTTGTTTGCTAAATTTGAGGTAAATTGCGTAAATAGATTTTAATAATAATTTTTTTAACATTTCACTAGGCCGCTGTTTTCTTAATGTTACAAGATCATCCCCATGTAACCCTTGATTTTTGATGACCTGAACTTGAAGTCAACGGTAAATAATTTTTTGGCTATGCCACTATGGAGGGTGATTGTTCCACGATTACAATACTTCCGATTTACGAGGAAAATAAAAAATTATATTTACAAGGTACCTTAAATCAGGACTTCCCAGCCAGTGGGTCGCGTTTTCCTAGGGAGGTCGTGAAGTAACCTTAAGGAGGGTCCAATATATTCTTTTCATTCTAAAAAAAATCATTTTGAAGAAGTCTTAAATCTACTCATCAATACATTCGAATTACTGTAATACAAAAGGCCTGACCTTTTTGTTTTTAGTCAGTTGGTATTTCCTTTCATGTCATTCCCAACAACAAGGGTCTGGGGACATGAAAGGTGGCGTAAATATATTTTTTGTAATCAGGGGAAGCTCAACACAAGGTAGAGAATCCCTGCCTTAAATGGCTGGCTTCAGAATCGTAGGAATCAGCAGCCTTAAAAATAAAAAAGCGACCAAAAAATATTTTTACATAAAAATATTAAATAAATATAATAATGACGCCGATAGTGCCTATATTTACTTTATTATTTCAGTACAAATTAACCTACTATTTTCCCATCTAATATTAAAAACACTAAACACGTAGAAAATCTGTTAATTGTTTGATCTTCAAACGGAATCAACGAACATGTCATGTGTAGTCAAACGTGATATAAAAAGATATCAACTATTGCTCCCAACGAAAGTCAGGAATCAAGAGTGTAATTCAATGCCGGCCGTGGTATTCAGCTACCGGAGAAAATGTTTGTGTGATTCCTTGTTATGCCTTTTTCCTACAAGGGTCTCGCTATTCCTGGTCTCGGCGGCCTAAAGAGCTCTAAAAGGAGTAAAATCGAGATTTTATTTTTCTAATGTAGATACTGTTTTAGACATTTTTTAGCCATTTGTCAGACTTACATTGGCTGTATTGTTGATTTTTCACAACGTTTGGACTAATGTAATTTCTCCAGTCGTTATCAAGCGCGCACAAAAACTAGTTGTCAGATAATGTGCTTATGTAGACTTAGGATCAAACCGTAGAAAAACGAACCACCCTGCCGCTGCGCGCTGGAAGGAGTAACAGATCTGTGAGAGTGCTGTCTCCCCAATGATTACATTTAAGTAGAAAATAAATTCTACATCCAGGACGACGACGTCTCAGTGGGTTCATCTCTCTTCAGTGGTAGCCAATATATTTATGGTTCGAAATCTACGCAATCGAAACAGCAAACACAAAACCCAGACTTCGGCTGGTAGGCAAGCTATAGACTTCATTGTGAAGCCAGAAAAAGGCCGAACAGAGTAGCTGTTAACGCGAAACAGGAAGACCTTCCATCGTAAGAGTAGTAACGGGGAACTATCGATTAAGAGGTACCCCTCTATTTTAGGTATTGAGGAGGACTCTACCTGCACTGAGTGTCAGGAGGAGGAGGAAACTCCACTCCACTTCCTGTGCAGATGTGAAGCATAAGCAAGACTGTACCAGGCTATTTTTGGCACTACAATCTTGCATAGGGTTGCATTCAAGGAACTCTCCTGGAAAGATATTCAAACCTATATAAGAAGGACAGGTAGATTTAAGGATAGAAACCTGGTGGCGGGTGGTGTTTGAGGGAGGGTCTGAGGTAGACTGAAATGGTCTTATAGGCCTACCAGTCAGGTCTTTAGATATCCCTCCAACTACTACTACTTCTACTACTCGACTGCGACATATCAAGGGCACCCTCATCACTTGAAACAAAGACCACAAATAGCTTAAAGAGTTCTAAGGTTACCGTTTCTTGTTCTCTTTAAAAGTAGTGATATTATTTCAAAAAAATCTGTTTACAGAAAACTTACTCATACTGGCACGGGACAGTCAACGAGAAGTCAGCTGCGAAACGAGAAATCATAAACATTTTATATAATCAAGCAGGGACGACAGCAGTCCCTAGACGCCGAAATCAGCCTTATTAAAAATCTCATGCAAATGGTTATACCGACAAGTTTGTTATTAACACATTTCTAAATGTCAAGAGAAGAACAATGCACGCCCAACTAAATAATAGCCTCTCTTATAAAAATTGCGGATACAAAAGAATTTCAGAGAAGGTAAGAAAATTTGACAAATCAAATCAACTCAAATTCAATCAGTGATCGAAAGAACCGGACAGATCTCTTGTAAGTGAGTCCTATACAGGTGAAACAAATGGAAATCTTAGCAAGAAGGCTTTCACGGCTGGAATCGTGTCGGAGTGTCGTCAGAACGTGTCAAATTGAAATTACTTTCCGACGTTTTGCCTGCGATTGCACAAGGCAGCTTCAACGATCTCCACTGCATAAGATCAAAACGCTGAATGAGCTCAGATGAGTAGAGTTCAGGTATTTATACCCGACCTGTGCCCACTGATGTGTGGCTCACTTGATGACTGGTTTCCACGCAAGATATAGTAAATAGCCTGCGTTTCTATTAAAATTTTTGAAATTATGAATCCTGTTGAGTGCTGGAGTTCAACCACAGCGGATTGAACAATTTAAGTATAGCTTGTTAGGCACTTCAATACAGCATCCGCCTGAAATAGCTAATATTTGGCTTCCGTTTCTAAGTCACACTCACTCTCTCAAACTTCGTGACTAGGGCAAATTATAAATTGCATATCTTCCGCACTAGCGTTTCTATGAAACTACATTATGATAGTTTTGCTACAAAAATAAACCGATCCACACTCAAAGAGAGTTACCCGCTGTTTTACGAAATTTTAACTCCATATAACTTTGTTAATTTTAATCCGATTTCTAAAATCTTTGTTTTCTCTCATAGGAAATTCTATCTGGTTTTAAAATTTGTGTACGTTTTGACTTAGATGTTCTCTGTTCTCCATGTAGAGGGTGACAATTTAAGTCATTACTAAATACAAACAAATTATAGTACTCCCAAAATCGCAATAATTTTAAAAACATACTCTGTACACTAAAGCTTTTTCCTAACCATTAAGGATTTTTCTTTATATTTTAGCAAAAGCTGAAGTTATGACATTTTCAGAAAATATAACTTTTTTTCGATTTTTTAATGACAGAAAACTAAAAAAGGCAATTTAGTATTGAAAAAGTTGATACTGAATAATCGAAATTTACGTGAAAAAAAAACGGCCTTCTCACATTGTATATACAGGGTATTACAAATTCGTGCTGAAGTATAATTCCCCAGAATTTCTTTTTGTAGAGTTTCTCAACTATTTTTGAAATATAGTGCCTTGGGTTTGCATGGCACTGCTATATTTATGTAATATTTATAGTGCCATAAACGAGATTTTTATAACTTCCATTTATAAAAATACAGGGTGAAATTTAGGCACTCCTATTCTTCCTTCCGGAAAAAACTCTGCGATGTACTCACCCCAGAAATATATGCAAAAAAATTATAATAATGAGCAGCAGGGTAACAGAGGTAAGAAGTGTACATAAAACTAAAGTTTGGAAGAAAAACAAAAACCACATGTGTTATGATATCTAATAAACTATATGGCGAGGAGTACACAAATCTTATTTAAGTTTTCAGGGAAGAATGGGAATTATTTCTCCAAAATTTTAAAAACAATAAAGTTGCAAGAAACCGAGGCCCGAGGGGTGCCTAAAATTTAAAATTTTCAATGTCACCCTCTATCGGAGAAACGTTGAAGGTTACGAAAATTGTGTTTACAGCATTATCAGTACTTAACAAGTATTTGAGAATCGTGTAAACCTCAAGACGCTATCTTTAAAATAACCGAGACACTCCAAATACAGGCACACTTACCTGGTTACGGACAAACTGTATACTGAATGTGACGTCCGTGACTTCTTTTTAGTAAATATCGCTTATCCAATAACCACGTTTTCGAGCTAATATTGCCTTTTATAGCTTTCTGGTATTATGAAAATCGGTCAAAATTCATACTTTTGGAAAATGACTCATAACTTTGCAGCATTTGATAAAATAATAGAAAAAATTCGAAATCGTTTTTAGGGAAGGGTCCTCTGCATTTAAAATTATTTTAAAACAACTTTTTTGGGGGTATTTTAATTATTTTTAAATTTGATAATTAGGCAAATTCTAACCCTGTATATGATAAGCACAAAACATCTCGTATATAGATTTTAAACTAGATGAAATTTCTTTTAGAGAAAAAAGTTTTTAAAAGTCGGAAGTTATAAGAAATAAAAATTCCTTAAAATACTTCAAGTGTGGACCGGTTTAGTTCAAGTTCATAGTTAAAATTAGTTTGTTAAAATAATGTCTGCAGAAAAAACAATTTTTTTAAGAGATATTTTGATGATGGTGATAATTTCCGAAACGCATTTTGAGAAAATAAGACACAATTTGCAGACGTTTACATGATAATAGTTTACCTTTTCGTGTACTGTAGGACCTAATCTAATATCACGAAACCGATATTTAAAATTCAAATTTTGTTTCTATATGGACAAAAACTATGACTAAAATAAAAAAAATGTTAGTATTAATCTAGCTTAAAAATAGCATTACTTCGAAGTAATATAATTATGTATTTTGTACTTTTAGTAAATACTTTTAGTATATACATTTCCCAATGTGAATGATTGTTAGATTATTGTGAATGAAACAATGTTTCTTATCACAAAATCTTATTTGTGAATACGCAAAATACTATTCCAAAAATCGATGACTTTTGGGTTGACAAGAACAACATAAATATTTAGCAGAAATTGTAAAAGATTTCCGCGTAAAGTATTCCACTACATATAGACAACGTAATTTATATTGCTATGAATATAAAATATTTGGTAATAACTTTATACATAATATATAAACTGTAATATATTTTACTCTTTTTAGTAAAAGGAAATTTTCGAGTATTTTAAAAAAATAAGTAAAATTTTTTTAATAGAACTTAACTCGTAATAAAACTGTCCTTAAAGCCAATGATCACAGCAAGAAAAGAGAAACATATTATTATGTATATAGTATGTTCTACCAAATAATGTTATGCATGCATTAAACTGCGTGATCTGTCTGTGGTAGTATTCTTTACAAAGGAAGTTCAGGGTAAAGGACAATATACCGATTTTTTGTCGATTGTAGTGTAGATTTTTCACCAGTCTCCTATTTTGAAATATGCTTCTTGAATTATCAGTATTGTAGCTAATTTATTTCAAAACGTCTGTAAAAGATAAAATTAATATCGTAAATATTAATTCTTCTAAAATATGAAATCGCAACAAAAACTCTTTTAAAATATGATAATGTAACAGTAAAGATTCCTGGGCAAAATGATTATTCCCATTTAAGGCTACAGACATTTCGCTAGTAAAATATTTTAATTTGATTTACTGTTAATATTAAGTATGTCATCTGAGTTGCTTCCATAACAAAACTTTCAAGATGTTTTATAAGTGCGCTAAGGAATTTCGTAATTACCTAACGTAGAAATTTTTGCCTTAGATTTAATTCTAATCGTGTTTTCCTGATATATTTTTTACATGTTATCGTTTTTTGGGCGGATTACATATATATATATATATATATATATATATATATATATATATATATATATATATATATATATATAGAGAAACAGAAATTTCAATTTCTGTGCGGTTCTTGGTCGTAAAAGTTATACGAAACCAGTAACGGTAAGGATTACTCCTTCACCATTTTGTCGAGAATCGACCAAAACTGAAGGAAACTGCCTGATGAGCCTTGCCGGGGCAGACACCACGGTAGCAGATTGGCACCTTGGCCCTAGAAACAAACATAGCGTCATGTTTTGGTCGATTCTCGACAAAATGGTGAAGGAGTAATCCTTACCGTTACTGGTTTCGTATATATATATATATATATATATATATATATATATATATATATATATATATATATATATATACCGGGGTGAAAGTGAACATGTGATTATTTCAAAATTGATTTTTAAGTTTTATGTAGAAACGATTCACCCTAAGAAAATATTCTAGCAAAAATAAAAGTTTGTTTCAATACGTTGCGAACATTCTGGCAGATACTGTACATTGTTAAAGTAAAACATAGAAGTTTTTTGTACATATTATATTTATAAAAATGTATAATTACATTTTTCAAATTTCGGGGTGTTAAGAATATATACAAAAAATTACACTAGTCTTTTTGGTCAGAATTTCTACAATATTTTGAATTGAACGGAAATGAACACAATGGTTTTTATACCATATATGTGGCATTTTATTCGGTTATATATTGAATTATTACATTCCATCGTACTTGACGCTTGTACGAAGTTACTTGAAAAAAGTAGTTTGTTTACAACTAAGTTTTTATTAAACCGCCATTTTTCCGCCATATTAAATATAGGTTTTTACCAAATTATTATCACGTCATCTCTATATGACCCAATATAACCAATTGGTTATATGGTTTTTTGTTATGCCCCAAACCGTCATGACCTGAAACCTAAAGATCTAAAACGCTTTCAATACTTCGCTCTTATGAGGGAGGAAAAAGAATATTTGAAAAAGTTGTGCTGTCAACATTTATAGGAATATCAATCGAATAAATTACATCATTGACAATGGGGTTTGGAAAAACCCGGCGAAGAGTGTTAACAATATTTGTTTGGGAACCACGATTTATATTAACCTCTCTTTTTATGCATAAGATATTTATTTAAATTTCTATGTTACAGTATTGGAGGAATTTGCATAAGCATTTTAAAAGAAATAAAAATACACACCATTAATTTTAACTTATCGGGATGCCAATTATCTATAAAATCATATTTTACTAATACAGTACAGGATATCCTTACAGAGACATTCGTCAAAAATTAAAGTGTAAATGAATAAGGAAAAAAAAACTTTTCTAAAATTCAGGATTAGATCTTGTATAAATGATGTTACAGTTTTCACACGTCATTTAAGCTCCAGCTTGCTTAAGTAATACAATAATCTTCTCATCACAAAACAGCTCAGTTGATTTGCTTCACGTAAACTATAGATATTCAAGTTCAAAAATGATAGCAAAATATTAGCAATTCTTCTTACCAATTAATCAGCAGTTTATTTTAGAGGTTGTACAAAAAATCAAGTTTACAACTTTTGCAAATTGGATGCTTTCGGCACTTAACGTGGCTTAACGTTGCGTATTGGCAACTGCTTCATAAATATTATGCTCTTTGTATATTTATTATCTCATTTATTCAAATTGAACAGGCTATGTGATCGTCGTTTGTTTGAAGAAGTTGTTTCTAGAGAACTTTTATTTTATACGTACGTCTCACCTCTTGACTATTCAAACACCATTACACTGATATAGTAACTTGTCTTGAGTTTTACCTTTTTTAATTGCTCTACACCCTTTTAAAGTCAACACCCGTTTTAGGACTTGAACACTACAATAAAAGTAATTATCTTTTAACCGCAAAGTTAATGTCCTTCTCAGGGCCCGCTGTAGGGGAGAGGACAAGCCGGGCAGTTGCCCAAAGCAACAAATTTGAAGGTTGACAATTTTCATTAAATCTGATGACAAAAAAAACATTAAGAGCGGCATAATGTAGGTTTAAAATAAAAATATATGAGGTTGGTGCTATGACATCGGTGAACATATAAGGAAGTCGAAGCGATTGTTCACTTTATGCCGTATAATAAAAACTCACTGAATTTCCCAATATAGCCAAATCATTAATGATGTTTTTTTTTAATATATATTTTTTTCCTTTCGTTGAGCAAGCATCTTTACCATAGTAACATTTTAAATTATTTCAAATCACTTTAAGTGTTACTACGTAGGAAACTAGGATATATTATCCTCTAACATCATATTAAGGTTTCTAAATTGATATACACCCAACAGCAGAACTTTGACATAATTTAAAATATATCCTGTAAATGGTGAAATAGCGTTTTCCAGTATGTTTTTTTATTTTATTTGTGATTAGTATGATTAAGGTTGATTATTTTAAAATTAATAAAATCTATAACAAAAAAACAATGATTTTTGATACATGATTTAGTTTTTTTTTCCACCATGTGCACGGGCATCACATAAATTAGATAACTTTTGTATTCTTTTAATTTGAAATATAGCACACTATAACTGTTGTATTTAATATTGTTCTCTATAAAATCAGAAAAAAAATTACAGAAGGGTCCATTTATAGTAGAACACCTTGTATCTATCGCAGTTTTTTTTAATACATTTAAGTAAAGCCTTAAATCGTCACCTTTTGCTACAGAACCACTCTATTTGAGTAAATGAGTTTTTTCACTAGTTTTTTGCTTAAGTTATTCAAAATCTTGGCAACCATTTTTATACACAGTTTAGTTTCCTAAATAATCCTAGGATGTAAGAACAGAGTTGCTGGGGGGCTAATTCCATTGAGCCCAATAAATCGTACAACATTGTTTATAATTTGCTAGTGGAGAAGTGAATAATATTATTTTTCAAACGATTGGTGATCCATGTTAAGTGGCGAATGGCAATTTATAGACCACCATTCCAAGAACCCTGATATTGTCATCTTAAATAATTTTTATAGGTATGGTTTAAATAAAGTGTATAAAAGTAAATGTCAAGATCTTGAGCAACTTAAACAGAAAATAAGTGAAGATATCCGAATCAGAATGGTTTTGTAGCAAAAGCGATTGCTTTAGGTTTATCACAAATTTTACAGTTATTTATTCTCTTTTGTTATTTAATTTAAATATTTCTATTAATGCTAAAGACAATCGTCAGTAGGTCTGGTCTAAAACGGTGAGTCGTAGACCCATTTTGTTATATATTGGCATAATCTTTTGCGTTTAAGAACATAAAAAAAAATACGATAACCAAAACATAGAAATGTTGTAACTTTTCTTAAATGTTAAAATCTGTATATTAGACTGTAAGTAAAATAAACTTCTATATTTTTGTATGACGGATTTTTTAAAAAGTTTAGAACTTATTTAATTCTTTTATTTGAAAATTGATTAAAAGACACAAGATATATTATATTAAATCCAAACGTTGCATTATAGGCCTATACTAATATATTTAGTTTTATTTAGTAGGGCTTTATTTTCCATATTAAATTCAAACACATGACTTACGATGATAATAATAGTAATAATAATCAAAATAACGGAAAATAGCCGAAGATCAGGTGAGTTATCTCTGTTTTTCATCTTAAATTAAAATTATTTATATAATATATAAATAAGTAAAAACACTTACTGCCTAAAAAAGAACAGAACGGAATATTTCAACTAACAGGAGGTAGAAAGATAAATAGTCCACCTTAACAGGCGTTTTGATTATTCATGGCACTGATTTTCAATTTTTTCTTGAAAGTCGATTTTATTAAAACTGGGAGGTTATTGTAAATATTTACGATTTCATATGTAAATGATGATTTAAATAAAAAAAATTATAAAAAGATGCACTAAAGAGTGAAACATAATATTTTATTCCACCCTGAAAATTTTACTCCGTTAATTCGGCGCCAAACTAATAAAGACAGTAAGACCTTATACACGTAATATTAGACATCAAAACACCGAATTGACTGAATACATAATTATATTTTTGTGATTAAATAATTAAGAATAAGTTTAGCGTCGACTTCACGAAGTAAAATTTTCAGGATGTAATAAAATATTATTTTTCACTTTTTAGTGATTTTTTTTTATAAAATTTTTTTTTTGAGGTTGGACATTTTCAAGGTCACCCTGTACACATAAAATAACATAACTAGATAGCAAAAGAGATACTTTTTACCAAATGGAGTTGTATGTCTATTACACACTTTGAAAAGGTTGTAAAAAATGTAAATTTAAATTATAAAACTCTCTGCCTTTATCGCCCTTATACCTGTGTTTTTTATATTATTATTACAAAAAAAAACTGGTGAACAAATTTTATGGGACCATCAGGGAGATGTAATCTATAATTTGGCGTTTGACTCGTCAAAATCGAAGAAGCCGTTTATACAATATCCGCGAACAAACATACAAAAAATACATACAGGCCGAATTGAAGTGGGTTAAAAACGAATATTTGAGAGCGGAAGGAGTGGGCCGATCCCTGAAACGAAGATTTAACCTAGAGTATAAGTTTTATTAGTCTAAGGATATAACGTATACACGTCTGTTCTAAAAGTTACTTTAGAGATACGAGGGTTATTGAAAATGAAAATTTTATAGAAAGACATGCTGCGTATAATCATCATCCCAGGAAAAATGCAGCATCCTATATAAATAAAAACAAAATAAATTGAAACTTAAAAGAAATATTTGTGTATGAATTTTAAATTATGTAGATACTCTGTACACTCTTATATGATTTAGAAGATTATGTTAATAAAGCCTTTCTTTTAAATGAGCTGCTCTTAATAACCATCCTGTAGCTCTTTGATGGGATTAATTTTTATTATTTACGATCACGGAGCCTTTCTTTACAGTATAGGCGCATACATCAACTTGATGGAAGCCGATTTGGTTAATGACATTGATGTTCAAGCTTTCAGGTGAATGACATAAAGCTAGGTTATAATCTTCCTCGTATTTTTCTTATGAAATTAAAGATCGAAACCACACAACCAAAATACCTGTAGAGTTTTTTTATTGATCAAGTGATAGTTGCGTTACAGATATGTTTAATTTTTTAAACTGTTTGCAATTGATAAAGAGTGTTTTAAATAGCATTAATTTTTTCTTAATGCCTTACTATTTTAAACGAGAAAAATTCTAATTTTTTAATGTATTTTTTTTTATGTCATTGTAATTATTGATTATTACCTAATTATAATAATATAAAGACTTTTTAAGTTATATTCTTTTTCTAAGTATGGTTATTGTTCATTGATTCAAAGATAATTTTTATTCATTATTAACAAAAAATTAGTTTATTAATATACATTTAAAAACCAGTTACAAAAAATGGGCTCATAAACCCTAAAATAGAAACTGTTTTTTTTTCCTAAATTCTGCTTAAATTTGAGTATTCTATAACGAGAGTTTCTAGACATTCGACGCTATTATAAACTGACAAAATATTTAAGGTCAGCCAAGCATCCAACCTAAGCTAGGTTTTAACAGTACTATGTATCATGGAATCTAAGAAAGTTTTGGTCTAATATCCAGTGTATTTGAGACAATTTAAGCAATATGATATGTGATATTGTTTAAAGTATAAATAGTTGTTATAAAAAGTGATTTAAAAATAAAGTCAAATATTTTAAGAAGTTACTGTTTAAAATTATAAATTAATTGCTAAATATTATATTGAGAAGTGTAATCAGCTGAGCTCATAGCGAAACATTAAATGCTTTAGGCCTTAAAGCAAACAGAGGCAAAGTAACTAAAACCTTGATTTTCATATTAAAGTCCCTTATTTTAAAAGAGTATAAAGTTAATAAGTATTGTTCTCCCATTTCCGTCGATCTCTCGTTCTGCTCTACGCTGCATAGATCTACTACTTATGCTAAGAACTTCAAATTTTGGTTTAAAAGTTAAGGGTCTTATGGGGATGACATGGTAACATTTTGACAAAAAATTCAGTATGGCGGAACCAAATGGCGGCTTAATAAAACATATAAATATTAACATAGAACGGAAGCTTTCACGGTTTTGGTCAACTAAGAAATTATGGTTCTTGGGAATACACCGTGTCAAATTGGAATTACTATCCGACGTTTCGCCTTCGATTGCACGAGGCATCTTCAGGGATCTTTACTCCACGAGATCTGAACACTGAATGAGCTCGGAGAGATTCAGGCGGGCTTTTATACCCGACTTTTGCTCGCCGAACCGTGACTCTGTGTTAAGATCGGTTTCCACGTGTGATGCAGATTCTTTTATTAAAAACTCTGCACATTTCGTGGAAAAACTTAAGACAATCGTGTTGGATCCCGAAGATATTTTGGTCAGTTTCGATGTAGAATCACTTTACACAAATGTTCCTGTCGACGACTCAATTTCCATTATATCAGACATACTGGATAATAATAATCTTGATAAGAACTTAATAGACCTAGTGAAAGCTCGTCTTACATCTACTTATTTCATTTTTCAAAGAACTTTTCATGAATAAACTTCAGGGGCAGTTGTGGGATCTCCTCTATCTCCTGTGGTAGCGAATATCTTTATGGAAGCCTTTGAGGATATTGCTCTAACATCCGCTCCACTAAAACCAAAGCACTGGCTCAGGTAAGTAGATGATACTTTTGTTGTTTGGCCTCATGGACAGGATAATCTCCTCATATTTCTGGATCACCTTAATCAGCAACATCATAATATCAAGTTCACGATGATAATTGGATCTAATGGAACGATTCCCTTTCTAGATGTATGTGTTCAAAGGAAGGAAAATGGTACATTAGGACATTATGTGTATAGAAAACCGACGCATACAAATAGATACTTAAATGCAAATTCCCATCACCAATCCAGCACAAAAGAAATCGGTTATTAACTCACTAGTATTCAGAGCTATTTCAATTTCTGATCAAGATTCTTTAACATCGGAAACATCGAAATTGACCAAAGCTCTCAGAGGGAATGGCTATTGCACTGAAGATATTACGCGTTCATTTAAAAGATATAGTAATCCAACTCCACAAAAAGGAGAATGATAAAGAGCCACCATTAGGTAGTGTTGTTTTTCTCTACATACATGGCACTACAGACAAAATAGGACGATTACTTCCGCGGTCCAACATACGTACAAACTTCAATACACATAAGAAGATTGGACAATGCTTGCGATCGCCGAAAGATATTGTACCTTTCCAACCAGAAGCAGTATATAAAATTCCTTGCTCCTGTGGAGAAGTGTATGTTGGAGAAACAGCAAGCTCAATATCAACTAGACTTAAGGAACATGAACGATGTATTAAACAGAAACAAATTGTTCAATCTGCTGTAGCTGAAGATCAGCATAACACTGGCGATTTCATAAATGTAAAGGAAACCAAGGTTCTAGCATCGGTTCCAGGTTTTTATAAACGAAAAATTAGAGAATCTATTCAACTATTTAAACATACAAAAAATTTCAATAGAGACACGGGTTACGGTCTACATCACACGTGGAAACTGATCTTAACACAGAGTCACGGTTCGGCGAGCACAAGTCGGGTATAAAAGCCCGCCTGAATCTCTCCGAGCTCATTCAGTGTTCAGATCTCGTGGAGTAAAGAGTAATTCCAATTTGACACGGTCTAATCCCAAGAACCATGATTTCGTATAAATATTACCTAAAATTGCATTTCAGAAAATACAACCTTTTATGGAAGAAAATAATAAGACGACATGATTTATTTGAAATAGATTAAAAAATAAATAATAATATTAATATAAAAGTAAATTAAAAACACATAAAAAATCCCGTTTATACGTGATTTTCCAGAATTCCACTACAAAGGATTTCGTAATAACTAAAAAAATTTTATAGATTACAGTTTATAGGAGTTATAAAGTTATTAACAAATAATTATATGCAACTGTGTTATCCGTATGCAGTAAAATTCTGTAGGAGGAAAGTTGTGGGTAAATGCTACGATTTTTTATGTTTGTATGGTATTACTAATGTTCAGTACATTTTTACATTTTAATGTCTTCATAAAATGTATTAAATTTGCATGTTTCGGATAGACCAGGACTAAACAACTTTTAATATGGCCAACTAAGCAGCTGATGTAAATAAAAACATTGAACTTATCCAATTATCAAATCGAAAACAATAATATAATTAAAAATGTTGCAATATGGTGCGACTACTATAGAATCAGATATCACCTGCTTCTATAAAGATTATTAATTACTTGTGTTCACAAACTTACGAAAACGGTAAATCTTGTACTAATTCTGTTTGCAAAAAAATGCATACAATATACAGGACATACATTTTAAGTATTTTTATTATTTTCATTTGGACATAGGTGAGGGAAATAGATTCTTAGATTTAAATTTTTATTTCAACTTTCTTCTCTATAGCAGAATATTTTCAAAAAAATAATAAAAAGCCCATTAAATATTTAAAACTTTCGAGATATTAGCGTAAAAACGACTAATATTTGGGGACTTTATGGAATTTCAAATAAAGGGTTTTAAAAAACATATATACAAGTTCCGTAGTTTGTTTGATTTTTTTTTCTGAAATATATAATTTAAAGTAAATACCACATCGTACAAAGCCTGCGGGAATGTGTTACGCCACTGAATAATTTGAAGGGTGTGCATGATAAAGAAAGATTTTTTGTAGACCAAGGCCCAAATTTAACTATTCTTAAGAATTCTATAGAATTTAAATCCTTAATTTATCAATATAATTAACATAGAAAGTGTATCCGGTATTGTCTGTACGATTTTGGACGTAACCGGCATCCTTTGCTTATTTAGGGTAGTCACAAATAACAAGAATCCTCCATTAAACAAAACAAATTGCGAAAAGCAGGCAGGTATCTTAATTCACTTCCGTTCTTGTAAAACAGGTAGAACAATAAATACAGTGGACAATACGGAGTCAAAAGTAATAACGGTCATAAATGAAAGTGTAAAGTGACAAAATATTTGCCCGTTAGGAAGACATAAATCAGGTAAGCCTAGTTATGTGTGTGAGTCATTCTTGTTCCGAATTTTGAAGTGTTTTAATGGTAAAATATTTGAGTGGATAGTAAAAAAACCAGTATTTTAATAGGCGTCAATTACTATAAGCATAAACAAATCGAAGTTTTTTTTGTACTGTGGGTCAAATTACTAGTTAATAATATAAAGAGGTTATTTTCATAAAATAACCCACTACTACAGATATTTCTTAATCTTACTAGTGCTTACTACTTAGTCAAATATTATACAGCAAAAAACGATAGAAATTTTATATAAATCCCAGCAACAGTCAAAAAAGCGACCATGAGCCTTTAAAACGCTCAACAAGGCAGGAGTCTGGATAGAAGGCGATAGGTATGATAAAGAGAGTAAAATGAGAAGTTATGAAAATGTAAAAAATATTTCCATTTAACTATTTGATTCCATTTTTATGATTTAAACCCACAACCGATAAATATTACAATTCTGATATAAATTGGTTGTGAAGCAAAGAAACGTAATTTCAAAGGTACTTAGGTGCCGAATTATTATTACTATTATTAGTATTATTATTAAGTTTCGTTACATCAATTTCGGAATAAAAAAGTTTTGAATTGTAGAACATACAAATAGTATTTATTACCACTGAAATTAAAGCTATGCCTAAGTAATAAAAAAAAATAATAAAAAATGGTGATCAGACATAGATAAGATTTTCAAAACTTTGCGTTGCCCAATAAATTTATCATTATCATATCAATTTTCTCTTTACGACTAAAAAAAAATCGACAAATTTCCTTTTCCCGGATCTTCCCCCGTTACGAATCTTTCCTTTTATAAGAAATAGTGAAGTGTGGCCCAATTTATTTCCGCATATACTGTCTTTTCAGACATTTTTATTGAACTTTACTTTGTTCCACCATATTTTTACAAGTTTCGACCTAACCCACGCTCGATTTTTGGACATAATTTAGAGTAAATTGAATAAATAGTTGTTAATTTAATAAGCTTTTTAGGCTGATTTTTTAAATATTTTATTAGGCGCCATCAAGAATTCATACCAAAATGTTACCAATTCATTTCTATGTTACACTCCATTTTCGCACCAAATTTGAGGTAATTTGGATAATTTTACATTTTTACATTTTACAAGGCTGCCATTTTGTTCCGCCATATTTTATTTACCAAAATGTTTCCAGGTTATCCTCTTAAGACCTTTAATTTTTAATAGAAATTTGAACTCAATCGAGTCAGTAGTTTTTTAGCTATGCCCCAAATTGACAAACACACAGACCAATAGACAGATCGACGGAATTGAGAAAACATGTTTTTGGACATCTAGAAACGCTAAACCTTGAGACTTTGGAAGGAGATTTTTTAACGATTACAAAAATTCTGATTTTCTACGTATTCCAGAGGTAAGCTATAAGGATGTCTGTAATGCTATTAGGGACCCTAAATCAATATAGCAGTTGGCACATTCCTTCGTTTATTTTTAAGCGTATGATAGATTTTCTTAGTGAACCCCATAGAATTTTGTTCAATTTATCACTAAAAACTAATATTTTTTCCCAAATTTGGGAAGAAGTTAAGATATGACCCGTATTTAAGAAAAATGATATAACTAATATGGAAAACTATAGACCAGTTACCTTACTATCATGTCCAGCCTAGATATTTGAATCCATTATATATAAATTTGTATATTCATTTGTTTACAAAAAAATCACAGCTAGACAAGATGATTTCTAAAATAAGCAATCAACTGTAACCAATTATACAACTTTACCCAAGACATAGCTGAAAGCCTTGGCAATAAATGCGAACTAGATGTAATTTACATTGACTTTGCTAAGACTTTCGACAGATTATCACTCACATCCTCATGGACAAGCTTCATACAGAATTCGGATTTCGTATAAACTTTAGTTAGTTTCTTTTGGCCTTACTTGCAAAAAGGGCGACAGAGAGTGGTTGTTAGGGACTGTTATTCTGAATACTTTATGGCTACCTCTAGTTTACAGCAGGCCTCCAACTTAGGACCGCTGCTGTTCCATTTGTACATTAACAGTTTAGTTCAGGAGGCCAATCATTGTGAAATATTAATGTTTGCGGATGACCTGAAATTTTATTTAATTAAAAATAGTTTACCCTTTAATATTAATAAATGATATGTACTAAGTATTAAGTTTTAGTAGGAAAAAAGTAAATTATAATTACAATTATGTTATCGATTGAACAGTATTGCCACAGATTGCGGAAATGAGGGATCTGGCCGTAACCTTCGATTCTCAATTGACTTTTAGGACGCACATATCAAACATAATAAACAAAGCATCTAAAATGTGTGAATTTATAGTCAGAAACTGTAAAGATTTTGAAAACATTTCATGTTTCACTTTATATGTTTTATATGTGAGAAATGTCTTGGAATATTGCTCAATTATGTAGAACCCGTTTTATGAGAGTCATAAGTTTTCCCTTGAAAAAATACAAAATAGATTTTTTAGGAATATATTATAAAAAACTGGCATATACCAGTTACATAAACCAAATGGTGAAATATAATCTTGAGAGCTTAGATAATCGAAGTAATATCGCGTCTATTATATCTTGATATAAAGTTTTGACAACTTGTCTATCGATTCTGATATATTGGCCTTAATTAGATTTTATGTACCTAGTTATAGAATCAAAGACCCTCTAACTTTCTATGTAGATAGAACCAGTACCAATTATTACATAAGTTCTCTAATAATTGCTGTGTAACTTATATAATGAAATTCGTTATGATTGTGATATATTTAATATTGCATCAAAATTAACTATAATTTTCTTATTCTGTAATTGGATTGTAAATCTGTAGAGTTTGTAATAAATAAATAAATAAATTAAATAAATAAAAACCATATGGATTTATTTAATATCAAGGAGAATTTATTTCCCTCTTACGAGGGAAGTAAATACTTTTACAGCCAGTTAAAATTTTCATTGCCAAAATCTCGAAATCTGCTGAAAATAAGCATCAAAGATTTACAACATAAATTATGTCCACATTTGACCAGAGTATTAAAATATGTAGTAAAACACACAGAGCTTAAAAAAAATAAAACTATATTTTTTGATACGCCCTGTATATTACTTTTTTAATGATGAATAAAATCTACATACATTCCTGCAATTAAGTAGGGAAATTATCACCTTGACATAAAACTTGGCTATATTTTTTGGTACGCCTTGTATATTACTTTTTTTTTGATGAATAAAATCTACATACATTCCTGCAATTAAGTAGGAAAATTATAACCTTTACTTTAAAAATAAAAAAACTAAGGGGATGATCAAATTCAAATCTCAAGACCGAGACTGGTCTTGTAGTCTCGCGAACCTCTAGATGTAAATCACAGTATATCTGAAAGTCTCGAAATATTTAGCAAACCCTCTATTAGACTTTTAGCCTGAAATACACAAACAAAAAAACCTTAAGGGCTTTACCCGGAACTACCCTCACAATTAACTGTCTCTTCTAATAAAAACGCCAAAAAAGTACTCAATGTCTATATTACCCTATTATACAATAATAATCCCATTTTACTCTATAAGGTATTAATTTCTAGGTTCTGCAAGAGAAGAGTTAAATGATTCCACTTCTTGGAAAGATGACGTTGAAAATAGGTCATTAAATTAGCTGACTATCCAATCTTGAAGAAGTTGTAAAAAATATTTGCCTGTAGTTGTATCTAAGAATAATATAAAAATATTTTAAATTACTTAAGACAACTGCAAATAAAATTAAAATTAAATTACTGACTAAGACACAGATAGCAGAAATAAATGACCTTCATCCTTAATTCTACAAACTGCAGTCATTCATTAAGGAAAGTGTTTCTGCTAAAGAGGATATAAGGTATAAAATCTTGAAAGAGAAATTTGTTTTACTATCATCTATTTTCAGAAATACACGCATACCATATTCGAATAATGATATTCATTATAAGTTATACGTTTCACGTCCGGCTATTATATATAGGGATGTTGAATATTAATAAATTATCAACGATTTTGCTTCTTCAGGGAAACGAAACAAGAAGAACTTAACAATATAAAATATCACCATGTAATAAATAATAATTCTATTACAGTACTTTGCTTTTATTGACCAATAAGCCCAGTCAAACGGTAATTTTCGAGAAAAAATTCTCTAAAGAGAAGGGGCAACCCACTTAAAAATGGTGATTTTGGTCATTTTTTACGTTAGCTATTTTACGATGTATATGAACAAATCAAAATCGGCCAACGATTTTTGATTAAGGACTTAAAAACCTGGATGTAATTTGACATATTTAAACACGAGAAATCTGCATTTTTTTTCTGTATTTAAAAAAAATCACTTAATTTTTACTTTTTGTTATAATTTTTTTTTGACCTATAAATCATTGAAGCATCTAAGGTATACTTTAGTATATCTAACCATACAGTTAGCCATTTTTTACCGATTTAATGCCCAGATATGAAAATTAGTCATGTTTTACGGAAACGAATTTCCTTCAAAGCCGTTTTTGTCGAACCATTTCGTTGGACCAAGCTGTTGAAACTTATTGATCTTAATTTGTTCCTTTGACTCCAGAATTGAGCTAAAAATTACTATTTTTCAGCCCCGAGTTAGGAAAATAAATGTGTTCTTTAATCTTTAATGTTCTATACTTTAAAATAAATAGTTATGAATTAAAATACGATAGTACTTATATCCATTGTTTATTATGAATTGTTTTATAAATTTAAATGAGTATTTGTAATTTATAGTACCACAGAAACCTAAAAAAAATTATTTTATCATTATTACTAATAAATGCAAAAATTTAATAAAACAAGAATCGAAAATCCTTGGAACCAAATGGTCAAAACTAATTCTAAAACCCCTTAAAATATTTGTTTATAAGTACTAGACACATTACAACCAGAAGTTAGTTAGTGGAAGTATCAGAAAACACAAATAAATTGAATCTGATCGTGAAAAATACGAACATTCTTTCGTAAAATCAGCTAAAAACGATTTTTTAATCCCAAATAGTCAATATGACTTCTTAAACCCCTTAAAATGTTGATTACGCTCCGCTTTAAACATTCATTGATTTTTGCCGCTTTAAATACGATAACACTAAACAAATTTTCATTTATTTACCAAGAAACGCGAAATTTTACCTAGAAACGCAAAAATTGAGTTTAAAATAAAGATTTCTCAGGCGTAAATGGTCAAAAGTGAGCTCTGTAAAGGCTCAAATGAAAGCCTAAAGTCTAAGGAACAAACTAGGACCAATAAGTTTCATAAACAGATTGGTCAAACAAAATGGTTAGAAAAAAACATTTTGAAGAAAATTCGGTTCTATAAAATATGACCAATTTTCATATATGGACATTAAATTGGTAAAAACTGGTTTGGCTAACTTCATGATTGGATCTAGTATACATTATTAAAGATGCTCAAATAGTTTATAGGTCCAAAAATTTTTTAATAACAAAAAGGATTGACTTTTAACTAATAAAGTGAAAAAAATATTTAAAGGTGTACGACAATCCAAATACTTAGGCGATGTCATTGATAAGGAAGCGAAAATATTTACTGCGATTAATGAAAGAATATGTACAATCAGGTAGTAGAGGCCATTACGCAAATCTCAAATTGCTTGAAAACAAACTACTAAGCAGGGCTAATAAAATTAAGATGTACAGGACTTTGATTAAGGTAATAGTAACTTATGAGAGAGAGACCTGGACATTAACCCAAAAAGATCCAGCCGAGTTGCTTAAATCTAAAAGAAAATTAGTATGAATGTAAGATCTTGAAGAATGTAAAAATATATAACATTTTGAAAAATAAACACATTGTTACTTCGTGAAGGCTGCGATGGTTTGCTCACTTACAACGCATGGAGGAGTCGCGCATGCTGAAACATGGTGGAAGATTTAAAAATATTAAAAGTGACTGACTGGGAGAATAAAGATCAAGACCGAAATATGTAGGTTGTAGTGCCAATTGGTAAATAAGGAAAGTATGTCACATCAGACAGCCCCTCCTAGTTTTACCTTCCGGACTTTTTTACAAATCCCTGAGGATTTATAGATGCTCAAATCAAGCGGTAACTTAAGCTTAAGACCCGTTTTTATATCTGAATGTTTACCTCTTTGCTTTATTCTTTATCTAGCTCTTACTCTACTTGGGTTTAAAATAAACGTAAATAAATAGATTCAAACACCTTGGCCCTAAAAAACCTACAGATAACATTATATTAATTGTTATATAAACGGCTAACTTCGATTTTCTCTTTTTCATTTTAATATTATTATTAAATGATTGTAGATCTCACCTAAAAATGAACATTAAAATAAGGTAAGTAAAATGAAATTGTTATATTATATGCAAAATATAAAAAAATTAGTGTTTCAAAAAATCTTTAAATTTGTCTTTACTCAGAATTTTACTTTTACAGAGTTCCACTATAGATGACACAGGCACATTTAGTTTAACTTTTCACAAGTTCTATAAACTGTAATCACCTAACAACTATATGAATTTATCATATGTTAGTATGTGTAGTGGAATTCTGAACTAGGGAAGTTTTAAATTTATTTTTAATTTACTTTCATGCTATAATTATTGTTTTTTTGTTTTGTTTATATAAACTATAGAAAAAAAATATGTCGTTTATTATTTTCCTTCCCTAAAAAGAAGGTTTTATTCCAGAAAATAGAATTTAACCAAATATTTAAACATTTTATTTGGCACTCATTTTATTTTGCTATATACGAGTAGAATTTTGCACAAAAATTTTACCAAATTAACCCTGTTTTACACACTTAATTATTGTGCAAAAATTTCAAGTCATGAAGCATATGGATAAATTTGTAGTTTTTTTGGACCATAATAGCTTTACACTTACGTTTTACCAGTTTATTACTACATCAGACTAGATTTTTGCTAAAATTTGACGTTCTTTTAATAAATATTGTTTAATATTGATTTTTTTTTAACATTTTGTGAATTGTTTCCAAAATGTTACCAATCAATTAAATAATAATAATTTATAAGATAAGGTACAAAAATCTAATCTTTAAGAATATGGTAAGTCTAGCGAACATGAGAAATATAACAATATGGCAGCATCTACAGCTCGCTAATAAGAGCAGCTGAATTGCTCGGAGAGCAGACTATCATCGACTTCTCTAGAACGATACACTTTATCTCGACTGTATACCAGAAATTCGGCAAACTTTCTCTAGACATTCCCTAATTGGTTGATATATTTATTATGAAATGGATTCCAAATAATTGCTCTATATTCAAGACTTGAGAGTACATAGCTAAAATAAAAGGTTATGTTGAGACGTTCTCTAAACCAGAAGAACTGCAAATTCTAAAACACAGCATTGCAAATCGCATGAATATGGTGAGCATAAGAGAGCGAAAAATCGAAAACAAGTCCTAGGCCCTTCAAAGTATCACATCGCCCAAGTTGATATTATTTATTCTATATTGAAAATGTGTGTGTAGTCAAGAAGCACTTTTTAGTATTTATGGAAGCTCCACTTAAGACAGCAAATTTAGATGATTTAGGTCCCCTAATTTCAGTATATATTGCGAACGGTTACTTAAGTAGGACTCAAAAAAAAAAAATATCACTGCTGAACCCCAATTTTTCCAGTTTGTGTAAAAGTATGGAGTGGTCAACCCTGTCAAAGGTCTAGGGAAAGTCATTGTAAACGGCATCAACTTTCATCAGGTTTTCTAGGACAATTCCGATAAATTGAGTGAATTCTCTTGTACTTGTACTTCGCTTACTAACAAAGCCGTGTTGATTCAAAGATATCAAACCACTCACTTGACACATTTCGAAAATATCGGAAGCAAAGAGACAGGTCTGTAGTTCGATATTATATTGACGTCTCCTTTTTTAAACACCCGAATGATTTTTGTTGCCTTCCATGTGTTCGATTTCAGAGAAAGATTAAAGATATAAACCGAGGTACCAGTATTGCATGAGTTAATAAGAAATTTTTGAGTTGTCGCGCGCAGATAGATCAACTGAGCGGAGGAAATGGGAGAACACGTTTTTCAGGATCCAGAGACCCAAAAACCCAAAGACTGGAAAAATCTCTTACAAGGGAAATAAAACTAGTTTTTTGAACAATTGGTACCAATTTAACAAATGACACAGTCATCTCGAAGTATTGCTCCAACTAAAAATTCCTCCTAACATTTTTGGTCAAAAAGGAGTAACAATAAATAACTACGAAATTATTGTTTGTCACTTTATTAGTAATGGTGGAAGTAACTGAATTTATTCATATTGTAGATTATTCTACAGTAGGTGCCCTGCCAGTCATCTGACGTTGGCTATGTATTCCTACATTTCCTTCCAACACCTCGTCGTCACTCGATTTTACCTCATGATATGTTTTTTTCCTTTCATTACTTGTCTCAGTTATGCCACTTGCAATGTTGAGAATGAGATAGCGATCAATTCTTGCATATGAAAGTACTTTTTGTTGGAAGCTCTTATAATTCAAGGGCTTTTGGATATTTTGCTGAGTGTTTACATCTCGGATCCTTCCATAAATAAATGATCAAATTTAGTTTTTTAATGCAATCAACCCAATCGCCGGTTTCTCCTACGTGTCAAAATTATAATGTTTAGTGTTCACATTTGGATATATTTTGTATAACTAAACTTGCTTCCAGGAAGAAAATACGACTAATATTTAGTAAAAAGTTAGTCTAGTATCTGTATACTTCATTCTATTTGTTTTTCTATATTGTATATGCATGTTATACAAACGTATACCTATTATAACGTTGTTATGTAACTATTCTTATTTTATCTTAATGAAGGCGCTAACCCTACGTATCCATGACTCGACCCCATATGGTAGATTCTTGATTACATGTCGGGGGTAATTTTCAAGTGTTTAGTGCAAAACAACGATTTTATTAAGAATAATGAAGAATGAGCAACTTCAATGCGACACTTAATTTCTGTCTCGGGATTAAAGTCACCTGTTTTAAAATAACAAATATATTTTATAGCAATCGATCACAAAAACAAAATGTCTAAAGAAAAAGATTTTTAATATAGGCAAAATACCTCGAGGTACTAACCCAAGCCTCAAAACTGGTACATGTTGTAATATGGACAAAATGATAGAAAAAAGGGGAAAATCACAAGATGATCAGTTTTTGTACCACATCGTATGATACACATTAATGCAAAATAAATCCATGTACTTTCCTGACCCTAACTTCTGAACAGACGAATTGAGGAAAACTGATTAAAATCGGTTAACTCATTTTTGAAATACATGCAACCATGTACAATTTAGGTTAAATTTGCAATGCATCATTCTTTTTAACAGGTTATTTGCCACAGATAATAGGAAAAATTTATATGCCCAGATGAGAAAACTAGTGACATTACCACGGAAGCACAGCAGATATACTATGCAGATGTATTAAAAAACGTAATAAATTAATAAATAATCATAGCATATATTCTATATATGCAACAAAGAAGTAATTAATATTGTAAAATTCAAAAGGTACCCACTCTTTGTTTTCGTATCACGCTTGAAAGAAACTATGTTATATAAATCATGAAATAATTGAAAAAGTAATCTTCGTTTTTCTGATATAACTCTTTCAAACAATATACTATAAGTCTCAAATCAATTAATTGATGCTTTGTGTAAATTAATTCTTAAACAACACCTTATATTCATACCAAACTAAGCTAGCTAAAATATCTTCCCATGCATAGAAATAGTATTAAAATAATAATGGCTCTTATTTATCGTCTAAAGTGTTTAATTGTTCCTTAAGACAATACACCAATTAGTAAAGTAACTAATTACGTGAAAACTTCAAGGTCATTTTGTGTACAATCTACAGTTAATATTAGTTTCGATAATGAGAGATCCTGTAAAGGAATGTAACAAAACTGCTTGATAAATTAAACATTAACATTTTGGAAACTATGACGAGTTAAGAAGACACCGTCGTTTAGCAGCAACGAGTAAGGAAAAATCATCATTCAACGTAATCCCTCAGGTCAATTTTATAGTTTTCGTTACCAATATTTAAAAATTATTGAACATTTAAGCCAATATAACATACCGTTCGTAGTTGTTCAAATTTATCATCACCTAAGAAAAAATCGCTAAATTTCTTTAACCGGAACTTCCATTTATTAGGAATAGTGAAATGTGGCTCAATTTGTTACATCCTAGTGTCTTTTCAAACATTCCTATTGGGCGACATTTTCTTCCATCATATTAGATTCTTACTAATATTTTACCAGTTTCATTCTACCTATACTACACTTGATTTTCGGGCATAATTTAAAATAAGTTGAATAAGTAGTTTTTACATTGACACATACCGCCATTTTGTTACGTCATGTTGAATTCGTACCAGTTTACCCCATTTTAACATTTTAATTTTTCTGCAAAATTTAAAGTCAATTAAACAAGATTTTTTACGCTGATTTTTCAAAAATTTTATTTGGACGTCAGTTTGTTTGTCCTTCTTAAATTCGTTCCACAAGTTTACCAGTTTATCTCTATATCACACTTAATTCTTGCTCAAAAATTGAAATTAATTTCACAAGTAGTATTTTCAGGCTGATTTTTTAAATATTTTATGAGGCCGCTATTTTGTTTTGCTATCTAGGATTCATATCAAAATGTTACAAGTTCATTTCTATATAAAACTTGATTTTTGTGCAAAATTTGTGGTAAATTGGATAATTAATTTTTTTAGTAATATTTTTTAACATTGTTCCACCATATTATATTTTTACCAAAATAATATTATATTTTGACTAAAATTTGAAGTCAATCTAGTTTGTAAGTAGTTTTTAAGCAATGGCGAGAACTGACAGACAGACCGATAGACGGAATTGATAATTCATATTTGTTTGTATCTAGGGACGCTAAATCGTGAAGATATGTAAAACCTCAGAAAATGATTTTTTTCACGATTACAAACATTTTATTTGGCCACCATTTTGTTTCGAAATCTTGAATTAGTTACACAGTTTTTATTAGTTAATCCCTATACCACAATTAATTATGGCATACAATTTGAAATCAATCCATTAAGTAGGTTCTTCAGGATGAATTTTTAAATATTGAATTATGTCGCCATACCAAAATATAACCAGTCGATCCCAACAAAATACTTCAAGTTGTGCAAAATTTGTTAACGCTAAAACGTGAAGATATGTAAAACCTGGGGTGATTTTTTTCACGACTACAAACATTTTATTTGGCCGCCATTTTGTATGGCCATCTTGAACTAGTACCACAATTTTACTGGTTGATCCATATACCACAATTAATTATGGCACACAGTTTGAAATCATCAATCATCCATTAAGCACTTTTTTCAGGCTGAATTTTTAAATATTTTATTACGCCGCCATTTTGTTCCTCCATCTTGCATTCGTATCCACATTTTATTAGTTGATTCCAATATAATACATTGATGTTTGTACAAAATTTGAGATAAATTGTAGAAGTAGTTTTTTAATAATAATTTTTTTAACATTTTACAAGGCCGCCATTCCCATCCCCAAGTAACCCTTGATGTTTGATCAAAATTTGAAATCAATCCGATAAATAGTTATTTAGCTATGCCGCGAACAGACAGATAGACAGACAGACCGACGGAAATGAGAAAACATGTTTTTCCCTTTTCCCTTTTACGAGGAAAGTAATAACAATACTGCAACGAAAACTGCTTTAATTACCTTAATCTAAATGAACATGGGAATACAAAAGGCTAATTGTAAAAAATTTAACATAAACTTTCTTTTACTATTGTGCTAAAAAGTCTCAGATTATCCACAAATTTGGAGAGAAAAAGTTAATTTTGTTCGGCCTTCAATAAATAGAAACATTTGTACTTTTTTCATTGGTTTTTACTATGTGTGTCTGTTTTAACTATATTCATTGATCACCTTTAACTAAAATATATATGAGTGACAGATTACTATTAAATAAAAACCATTAATAAAACTCATTAAAATTGATAAATTTTTTACTCTTACAAAATTTAGGTAAACTATTGAAAATATATTTTTATTTACAGCCATAAAGAATTTTATAGGAGAACCGGACTACAGACAAGTTCGTTTACACTGGGAGACTGAAAGCTCTTCTGTCCCGAAAAACGGTTATAACGTTAGATATTGCGAGCTCCAATCATGGGGTCAACAAAGATGCCGCCTTCAACCTGTCAACGAAACCAGAGAAGAGAAAAATTTCATTGATGGTAATATATCCCCAAAATATTAACATCCTTTATAATATGATGAACTAATGATTGACGAAAGTAAAAATTGCCCTTCTTTTGGGTTTTTATTATAGTTTTCTTAATTCAGCCAAACTTTATAAATTTTGTTTTGAATGTATTAGTATACTTTCTTAAATAAAAAAATCTTTAATGTTTCAAGCCTTAATATTATTTTGTATTGTAGGAGATGAAGAAGTTAAACAATACTCCGCCGATATCAAGGGCCTAAGGATGGCTACTAAGTACTCATTCGAAATTAAACCCATGAAAGATAAAGACGAAAAAGAAAGGGAAGATAGAGCAGAAGGTGACGACCGAAATCAGAATATGATTGTTATTCCTACAAAAGGTTGTAAGTATAACACATTTTTAAGTATATGGAATTAATTTAAGAGAACTCCACCTCTGCCACTTCATTAAAGTCTGTAAGCAGTAACTAAAGTATACGCGAGCATATATCAATTTCGTATGACGTAATCTGTGTTATGAGAAGATTTCTGTAAAACACCAGGGCCGGATGTTCGTAAACTCCTACATACCGATTATTATTCATTTTGTGAAAAAAATTAAAAATGTAACAAATAAATAAAAGCACAAGTTTTACTTTGTTAACTGTCACTTATTTTATTTTCACTAGGCGTAACTACAGTTTCGTAATACTAGCACATTTTCAAACGCAATGAAGATATTATTTACAATCAAGTTACACAATTTACACTCGAAATGGAAGAAAACAATTCAATAAGTTAAACATTAAAAATATCACTTAATAAATTAACATTTAATATCTACAGAAAACCTACTTATACAGATATAACTATACCAAAGTAGATCATATACTTTCAGCATACAGGTCTATGATTCGTAGAGCATTTTCTGTGCCATTAGGCAAACATTGCCTAGAAAGGGAACGTGACGTCATTAGATCAATTGCAACAAATAATGGCTACAAATTATCTGAAAATAACAGACTAACTTTTGAAAAACGTGAACTTTTAACTATCCAACAAATATTAAAAGGTTAAAGATTCCCGTATAACAACAATCACATATTTTGGACCAATATCTAACAAAATTGCAAATATTTTAAAAAGAAATAAAAATACTAAAGGTACTTTTCGACCGTCACAAAAAATCTACTTTGATTTTTAACGTCAAAACAAAAATAAAAAGTATAAAAGTGTTTAGGTTAAAATGCGAAAAATTCAATAGCTGCTATATAGGGCAACCAGGGAGAAATTTCCACGTTAGATTCAAAGAGCATAACACCTCATATAGATTAAACAAACTAGTAGATGTATTACATATGAACAAAGAAGTCACAAATTATGTGTATTATATTATATTACATTAATAGAAGCAATAGAAATGTATCTAACACCATAAAGACCCAAATAGTAAGCTTTTAAATTCACAAAAAAATATACAGTTGGTTTTCTCCCACTCTTAAGAATTTTCGTCTGTACCTATAACTTTATTGTAAATATCTTCATTGCGTTTGAAAATGTCCTAGTGGTACGAAACAGCAGTTACGCCTAGTAAAAAATGAAATAAGTGACAGTTAACATAGTAAAACTTGTGTTATCATTTACTTGTTAAAATATATTCTCACAAAGTAACGGACGACTCCATTAAATCTTTAAAAGTGTCAATTAAGAAATCATGGTTCTTAGATTTAGACCGTCTCAAATTGGAATTATTTTTTGAGTTTCCTCTGAGATTGCATGATGCATCTTCAAGAATCTTTACTGAACAAGATTAAAATACTGAATGAGCTCCGGTGAGCAGAGTTCAGGTATTTGTACCCGACTCACTGTGACGATTAGTTTCTACGCATGATGTACGTAATCCGCGTCTCTATTGAAATTTTCAGGTTGGTTGATAATTTCAATAGGTCATCTAATCTTTCGTTTATAATTACGCGAGATTGATGCAAGAACCTTGGTATTTTTTACATTAATTATGTGTCTTGAGTGCTGGTGTTCAGAGACTGTGGACTGAATAATTTGTTTCTTACTTATACAACTTTCTTGTTCCTTAAGTCCAGTTTCATCTATACACACTTTAGCGCTGGAACAAAGAATTTTATAAACTTCATCTGATTACAAAATAATTACATCTTTCGATGTCCTTAAGCATGGCCCAATGTTTTTGTTTGGACTAAAGATCTCCGCAGAATTCTTGCAATTTTATCTATAGAACCTTGAATAAAAGGTAAAACTGCGCTACTTGATGGAGTAACCAGTACTGGGATTATTACCAGACCTAAATTAATATTTAATACTCACCCATCAAGTAGTGCTGTTTTACCTTTTATTCAGGATGCCACGGAGAAAATTGCAAGAATTCTGCGGAAATCCAACATTTGCACAACCTTTAATACACACAAAAACATAAGGGTACCGAAAGATGTAATTCCTTTGCAATCAGGAGTTTATAAAATTTATTATTCCTGTGGTAAAGTGTATATAAGTGAAACTGGACAGTCTGTGTCTTCTAGACTTAGGGAACATGAAAGATGTATAAGTAAGAAATAAATTGTTCAGTCCACTGTCGCTGAATACTAGTACTCAACAGGACACATGATTAATGTGATATTATACCAAGGATCTTGCATCAGTCTCGGGTTATTAATACAAAAGATAAGAAGGAGAATATATTGATACTATCAAGCTCTCTAAACATTTCAGTAGAGACGCGGATTACGTGCTACATCATGCCTGGAAACCAATCACAACAATAAGTCACATGTTGGTGGACACATATCGGGTATAAATACCTGAAGTCAGCTGACCGGAGCTCATACCGTGTCTTGTGCAGAGAAGATTTCTGAAGATCCCTCGTGTCATGGCAGGCAAAATCTCGTAAAGTAATGCCAATTTCACACGGTTTAAACCCAAGAAGTATATTGAAAAGTTTTTTCCGAGAAGCTTGAAAATGGGTATATTAAATCAAAGATTTTTTCAGAACTTCACGTTTCATAAAAGGACGAAAAAGGTGTTTCACTGTCTGTCGGTCTGCCTATCTGGCTGTCGGTCTTTAGTCTGTCGGTCTGTCTGTTCGCTAAAAAACTACTTACCCGGTTTATTTCAAATTTTAGTAAAAAATTAGGGGTCATATGGGGACGACCTGGTAATATTTTGATATAAATCCAATATGGCAAAACAAAATGGCGACCTAGTGAAATGTTAAAAAATTATTACTAAGAAAGTGCTTATCTAATTTATCTCAAATTTTGCACAAAAATCAAGCATTACGTAGGAATCAACTGGTAAAATTTTGGTACGAATCCATGATGGCGGAATAAAATGGCGTTTTGATAAAATATTTAAAAATCCAGCCCGAAAAAACTACTTAATAAACTGATTTAAAATTTTGTGCCGTAATTAATTGTAGTATAGAGATGAACTAAAAAGTGTGGTACTAATTCAAGATGGCGTAACAAAATGACGGCCAAATCAAATTTTTGTAATCTGAAAAAATCACCCTCTCACGTTTTCACGTCCCTAGATGCCAAAAAAATGATTTACCAAATCAGTCGGCCCGTCTGTCCGTTTGCCTGACTGTCTGTCAGTTCGCGGCATAGCTTAAATACTACTCATCAGATTGACTTCAAATTTTTGTGAAAAATTAAGGCTCATGTGGGTATGACCTCGTAATGTTTTGGTTAAAATCCAATATGCCGGAACAAGATGGTGGCCTAGTTTTATTACAAATTATACAATTTGTCTCAAATTTTGCACAAAAATCAAATAATATGTAGGATGGTAAAATTTTGGTACGAATCCAAGATGGCGGTTTAATAAAATATTTAAACATTCAGCCTGAAAAAACTGCTTAATGACGTGATTCCAAATTGTGTGCCGTAACTAATTGTAGTATAGAGATGAACTAATACAAGTTTGGTATTAATTCAAGATGGCAAAACAAAATGGTGGTCAAATAAAATTTTTGTAATCTGAAAAAATCACCCTCTCAAGTTTTACATATCTTCACGTTTTAGCGTCCCTAGATGGCAAAAAATATGTTTTATAAATTCCGTATTTCCGTCTGTCGGTTTGTTTGTCTGTCTGTCAGTTCGCGGCATAGCTGAGTAGTTTTACTCATCAGATTAACTTCAAATTTTATTCAAAAATTAAGGCTCATGTGGAGTTGACTTGGTAATATTTAGGTAAAAATTCAATATGCCGGAACAAGATGGCGGCCTAGTAAAACGTTAAAAAATTATTACTAAAAAAACTAATTATCCAACTCAAACTCAACTCCCAAATTTTGCAAAAAAATAAGAACGAACGTGTAACATTCTGGTATGAATATAAGTTAGCAAAACAAGATGGTGGCCTGATAAAATATTTAAAAAACCAGTCTGAAAAAAACTAATTATTAGATTAGAATTTCAAATTTTGTGCAAGCATTAAGTGTGATATAGAGATAAGCTGGTAAAGTTATGTTACGAATTCAAGACAGTGGAAGAAAATGACGGCTAAATAACACGGTAAAAGTTTTAACGTAAAAAAAAATCATCTTATTCATTCTCTAAATTTTGGAGAAAAATTAAATATGATATAATAATAAACTGGAGCGAGAATTCAACATGACGTAACAAAGCGATGTGTCATTCTAAAAACTAGTTGTTGAATTTATTTTAAATTATGCCCAAAATCAAATGTTGCATAGGTAGAAACTGGTAAAATATTGGTAGGGATCCAATATATTGGAACAAAATGGCGTCCAATAAAAATGCTTAGTGAGACAGGATATGTGTTCCTAAATCACTACTTATTACTGAAGTAAATTGATTCACACTTCACTATTCCTAATAAAAGGAAATATTCATAGTGAGAGAAGTTCCGAGTAAAGGAAATTTACCGATTTTTTGAATAATGCTCTAAAGTGGAATTTTTGCTTAAAAAATTAAAAGACCAGATGTGACAAATAGATGAGAGATAAAGAGAACCGTAACTCTTTATCTATCCAAATAATAATGATTAGAATAATTACGCAATAGTAAATTAAAAAGAAGAAAATCTTTGCGTTTTTTCTCTGACATAAAGCGGTTTATACTTTTAAACAAATAAATAAACCCCATCATGTTCTGTAGAGCAAATTAAAATTGTCTCAATCTGAGAACCAGTATTCTATATTTGATAAGAAGGGATTGAATAGGATTTGTCACCGGTTAATAAGAGGCAATTAAAGGTTATTCACTGAGAAATTTCGCATAGATCACAATTTTGTAGTATAAAAATAGTTAAACATACGCCTTTCAACTATTAAATTTTTATCACCGGTGGAATCGACAACGATTAACGATTTTTGTGGGAGATTGCTGTAGGGGGAAACGATGAAAATTTTAAACATATTTAATTTAAACCGCAAACTCTGCATAATTTGTCTTCCCTAATTACCGAACTAGATAGACATGTAATAAAAATATATTTAATTTTGGAGATAGAGCTCTCCGAAAAAATTGGCTGTATTTCCGATTATGACCGCCGGATAGATTTTCGCATGGCCGACAGAATAGTGCGACAAATTATTTACAAAGTAAAGGAGACCGATTCTTCATCTCATCTGCGTATCTTGACTTGCAATTTAATTAAAGTTTATGCTACTGAATAATGTCTAGGGAAATTTCCAGAATGACAAAAATAACGTAAGTCAAGAAATATATATGTTATGATAGTCAAGTTGTACAGGGTGTCCAAATTTCAATGTAAGTCCATAGTACCTCGGTTATCAGATAGAAAGATACGGTTTCTACATCAATCTGCGCGTTTTTGTGAAAAGCGAGATAGCGTTTTTTTTACAACAGCATAACTTTACATCTTTAGTTTGTTTTTATTTAATGATATTTTATAAAATATTTAATAAAAATATGATAAATATTAAATTTTGTACCTAATATAAATCAGAATCATGTTCTGTAAGCATATACAGGATATTCCATTAAATAAAACACAAGTTTTATGTATATCTTAAAGACGAAAGTAACTAGAAAAAAATTGACTATGCCACTGAATTCTACGAAAAAATGTAGAAGGATCCGTCTTTAAATTTTTGATAATATACAGGGTCACCGAGCTACTGCGTGTGTCCAAAATAGAAACTCTTCAATTTCACTCTGTATATTCAAAACTAAAGTGGTTATGGAATTTTTGTTAGATATCTTGCTATTCAAATGAATAGCACAGTGATGTGGAAGCCGCATCTTTCTGTCTTTACTGATAACCAAGATTTGGACAATACACTACATGATTAAATATGATAAAAATGATATATTTTTTTTAATTATTATGTTTTTAACTTATTAAACGAAAAATGTATGTTTGAGTAACCAATTTGTTTATTATTTTGGTAAATATGAGACCCTTGTATTAATTGATTATATTTAAAGTAAAAGAAAATAATATTGCATTGGCACACGAAACGTTTATTACCGCCTTTGCAACTTTTCGATATAATCTAAAATTGAAATCTGAATTGGTTTCATGCATGGTAACCCTATTATTAGGATAGTGCCCACGATCGCCGAAGTACCCACACATATATGTACCTACCCACATATAGAGTATTTTTAAAGAACACGCCCAGTAATAGCTTATTTGCATTTTATCTAAGCACTTTTAATCTTATCAGACAATAAGTACCATATAAATAAATTCTCCAAATTTAGCCTAATATTTTTCTCAATTTGAATTAGAAATTTAGGAATATTTATAATAACATTTTGGTAAAGTAATAATAATTATTACTCAGGATTTAATTTAGACCGTGCCTCCCGTAACATTGGGACATATTGTTACATTGTAAATTTTTAGACTTTTTTATATCATCTAAAAAAAATTGCTATAACCAGGGCTGACCAGTCCGATATGTAAAATACGATTACACAAATAACTGAAAAAAAAATGGGTAAATTTCCTTTACAGATTCATAACAAGAGAAGTTCCGAATAAACGAAAATACCAATTTTTTTATTGGATATTGGATTCCAATATTTTACCATTTTTTACCATGCCATACTTGATTTTTGGGCAAAATTTAAAATGAATTGAATAAACAGCTTTTCGCGCTGATTTTTTTCAAAATTTTATTAAGCCTCCATTTTGTTCGGCCATGTTTAATTTGTAGTTTATTATTATAGCATACTTAATGTTTGTGCACAAACTGATGTGAATTCATTAAGAATTTTTTAAACAATTTATTTGGCTCTATTTTACTACCATCCTAAATTTATCCTAAAATTTTACTACTCATCTCTATATCACACTTAATTATGTTCTAAAATTTGAAATCAATCAAATAAGTAGTTTTTCAGATTGATTTTTGAAACATTTTATTAGATCGCCATATCCAACCCAACATTTTACCAGCTCATTCCGATGTCACATTTGATTTTTCTACAAAATTTAAGCTAAATTAAATAAGCAGTGTTTTAGTAGTATTTTTTAAAAGATTTTACTAGGCAGCCATGCTGAATCTTTACCAAAACGTTACCATATCATCCCCATTTGACCCTTAACTTTTGGCCGAAATTTGAAATCAATCCATTAAGTAGTTTTTTAGCTGTCGCGAAAAGACAGAGCCACATACATAGCCATAGACAGACAGACAACCCGACTGAATTGAGAACACAACTTTTTGGCGCCTAGAGATCCTGACACTCGAAGATCTAAAAATATCTCGGAGGGTGATTTTTGTAAGAATGCATTACTTCCCTCTTACTAGGGACATAAAAGAGATGAAACCCAAACTCTACTCAGTGCAAGGCCAACGCTCTATCCACAAACTTACGTATCTCATAATAGAAAATAAACGAACTTTGTTTATACTCCGAAATTTTCAATAACGTCACCAATGGTACTTTAATGAAAATGTAAGTAAAGTAAAACCTCTGTTACCGAAATCACTGCGTTTAATTTATAGAACACAAGAACTACTACCAAGAATAAGAAGCACCAAGGTAATTATTCGAAATTAAGTTGCTGAGCTCTTACGGTACTTTTCCTTGCATTAACTGACATTGACAATTTTAAAAATATTATTGACAATCATAATATTCATTTCTTGAATTTCCCATGGCAATGAGAATGTTGTGGTTAAATAAGAAGAAACATTTTAATTATTTTAATATTCCATTGCAGTGCTATTTTCTTTCGTGTGCTACTAACGTTGATTAGGTAAACAGTTTTTGATCTTTATAGGGTTCATTTACAAAATTTATTGGCATACGCACGTGCACACAAACATGATTATTTGACAAGAAAGGGAATGTTAATTTTTTTGCCGTCACAGAGCTATATATAGGTGTGCCCAAAGCAGAATTTCTCTATAATTTATAATTAAGTATATGCAAGTATCTATAGAAACGGTGCATTACTCATTATTGATTGGCTAAAACTCTACATATCCATAGAAACGGTCTGCTTTTGACAAACCTCTCCCATTCGTCGCGGCTTCAGATCCGTGCGACGTACTGTAAATATGGTATAGAGATGAACTGATAAACTTATGGTACGAATTCAAGATAGCGGAACAAAATGGCGGCCAAATGAAATGTTTGTAATCGTGAAAAAAATTCCAGGTTTCACATATTTTTACGGTTTAGCGTCTATCGGTTTGTCTGTCTGTTTCTTTGTCAGTTCGCAATGTAGCTAAAAACTACCTGACATGGTATTATTTTGGTAAAATTTCAATATGACGAAACTAAATGGCGACCTAGTGAAATGTTAGGAAATGTTAAAAAACAAATTATCCAATTTACCTCAAAATTTGCACAAGAATCAAGTGTTACATAGGAATCAACCTGAGATATTTTGGTACGCATCCAAGACAACAAAACAAAATGACGGCATAATACATTATTTAAAAAAAAATCTGTCTTAAAAACTACTTATTAGATTAATTTCAAATTTTGGGCACACATTAAGTATGATAGAGAGAGAGAGAGAGAAAGTGGTTCTTCTTGTGAAAATTTATTTGCAGGTCCATTTCAAAGCCGACCAAGTGATCAATGTGGAGAATCCTTTGCGAAATCCAAATTGATTGATGTCTAGTAGATTATTCTTTTCAAGAAGCCACATGAGTCTAAAGTTGACCATTATTTCCGTAATTTTACTAAGATGGTTTGTAAGAGATATAGGCCTATAATTATCTGTATGTGATAGGGTTTGTTTGATTTATGAATAGGTATTAAAATAGAATGACTCCATGCTAAAGGAAAAGCGTCAGTAAACCAAATGTAATTATAAATATTGAGTAGATGAACGAGAGCTGATTTTGGGAGGTTTACAATCATGGGAGTTAGTATATTATCCAGTCCAGGAGCACTATGTCTACAACTTGAGAGAGAAAAATGTAACTCTTCAATGGTAAAAGGGAAGTTGTACGAGTAGTCTATGTTGTTAAATTTTATGTGGGATTCTATATTGGTTAAATTACGGTTTCTATATGGTTGGTTTAAATAGCAATTACTGGAGATGTTATAATAATGTTTAGCAAATGCATCAGAGATATTTTCAGGATTGGTCACCCAAGTGTCATTGTCATAAATTCCTGCAATTATTCTTGTAGGTCGACCTTTCAGTCTATCTATTTTATTCCATATATCATGGCTAGAGGTCTTTGAGTTTATAGAAGATATGTAGTGTTTCCAGGAGGCCTCTTTTGCTAGTTTAGTAATTCTCTTAGCTTTTGCTCTTGCTTGTTTTAAAAGGATGAGATTTTGGATGGTGGGATTATGTTTAAAACGGGGCAGAGTTTTTTTCCTACATTGGATGGCGATTTTGCAATCATTATTCCACCACGGAAGGGAAGGTTTATTGGGGTAAATGTGAGTTTTAGGAATGTTGGAGTCGGCAGATTTTATCATGGCTTCAACCATCTTTTCTATGGTTTCATCAATAGAGGGAGAGATGTCCCTGGGACAAACAAATGTTTCTTGATAGTTTTTCCAGTCCGCACGTGAAAGGTTAAAAACTGTTTTAATATTTGTTGAAGGGAACCAGCTTAATGATCTACAGAAAATAGGGAAATGATCACTGCCATAAGTGTCATCTAATATCTCCCATTAATAATTAGATGTAAAGTCAGGTGTGCCCATAGTGGGATCTATAGAAGAGAAACTACCTGAAGAAAAGCAAATAAATGTATGAGATCCATTATTTAATAGGTGAAGAATTATCTAATATGAATTTTTCAACAATTAAGCCCTTGTTATTAGAGTGAGAAGATCCCCACATCATGTGATGAGAGTTTAAATCGCCAGCTAAAACGAAAGGGGAAGGAAATTGTTGTATTAGTAGGTTGAGATCTTCGAGATCAAGATTTTGTGTTGGAGAGACATAAATGGAGCAAAATGTGACGTCGTGATTTTGATTTTAACAGCAGATGTCTCAAGTCCAGTATTTAATTGAATCTTCAAAATCATATTGTTCAGCAACAAGGACTGCTACGCCACCTGACGCTTTGGTCTGAGTAATGCGATCTTTTCTGGCTATGTTAAAGTGTTTTAATGAAAAGTTCTTGTTCGGGGCCAAGTTAGTCTCTTGTAGCACTATTATGGACGGTTTAAACGTGTTTATTAATAATTTAAGATCTTCCAATCTGTTGTTGAGGCCAAAGAGATTCCATTGTAGGAAAGTTGGATGCAACATTTACCTGTTTGTTTTGGAATACTCTTTGTAAGAGTCTTTTCTTTTCGAGTGGGTAGAAGAATGAGTGCTTTTTTTGGAAGAGGAAGAAGATATAGAAGAGCTAGACGACTGTGGGGGTTTTAAAATGTTTGAGTTACTCTTATTTGAGGCGGCGGATTGATTGGATTTAGATGACTCTTTTTGGAAGATAGTTTTGGAATACTCTTGTAAGAGTCTTTTCTTTTCGAGTGGGTAGAAGAATGAGTGCTTTTTTTGGAAGAGGAAGAAGATATAGAAGAGCTAGACGACTCCCTTGATGGGGGTTTTAAAATGTTTGAGTTACTCTTATTTGAGGCGGCGGATTGATTGGATTTAGATGACTCTTTTTGGAAGAGGCAAGAGAGGAATTTGAGGAAGTTAGGTGGGAGGGCCGTTAGGAAGGGGGGTTTGTTGTTTGAGTTGGATTTAGGATGGGTTTGGGGTGGGACGGAGTTTTGGATTGTAAGGATATGGTATTGTTGGGAGGGGAATGAAGCAAGGATTGAGAAGGGATTTTGGAGAAAGTGGTGGGGGAACCATTATTATCAATGTTGCCTGTGTTATGGGCCGAAGGTACAGGGTTGAGTTGAGGACAGTTGTTATTAGTTTTTTTGAGAACTATCGAAAAAAGGGTATTTTTCCTGGGGTCCTAAGCGGAAAGAATATCTCTGGCTTCACCGTATGAAAGTTTTTCAGTAGTTTTTAATTTTTTTATGCTATTTTCGTATTTATAGACTGGGCAGCCTTTATACCTAGGAGAATGTGGTTCATTGCAATTAACACAGTGGGAAGGAGGGGAACAAGATTGGTCAGGATGAAGAGATTTACCGCATGAAGTCACAAGGGATCATTAGGGCAGTTTGGCGATGAATGTCCGAATCTTTGTCAGCTGAAGCATCTTAAAGGTTGGGGAAAATATGACCTGACTTTTAGGTTTATCCAACCTGCGTGAACTGTAGAGGGGAGACTATCAAGTTTTTAAGGTGAGGATCAGGGACGTTGTGGGTTCTAGAATCCCATCTTTTCTCTTTATACCTTTAACTGCAGTCACTCCCTGGTCAGAAAAGCCATCTAAAATATCCTGTTCGGACATTCCAAGAAGATCTCTACAAGAAACAACTCCTCTTACGCAGTTTAGAGTCCTGTGAACTTCAGATGTTACTGGAAATTCGCCAAGCTGCTTTAGAGAAGCAATTTTGTGCGACTGAGCTAGGGTATTAACTTTAATTAAGAGACTTTTAATCTTAAGGTTATTTCCAATGTCGTCAACAACGTGCTTAAAAAATAAGAAAGGGGATATGGTAAAAAAACTATCAGACGTTCTTTTTATTATAAAAAATTGATCGAACTGAATGTTATCTCCAATAACTTCTAAGGAAGAGATTCTTTGACGTTTAGAGGATAATTTGGGGTAACCTGAATTAGATGGTTTCATATTTATCTTAAACAAAGTATTGCTAGTAATGCTGCTCAATTCCTTAGCCTGGCTTTGCGCTAGGGAATAAAGGGTTATCGGTTTTAGCCCCCCCCCCCTAGAATCCGTGGGGCAGTCTACCTCCGTGGAGGTAGAGTGGGATTCTGAACCTTGGATCCTACCCATCTGGGGTAACAAGTTTTGTAAATCCGACATCATGGTTTATGGAGAGAGCCTTCGCTACGACCACGAGCTCCATCTGCTCCTTTGGTTTTTTCGGGGAACCTTCCCTCGACAGATTGCCTTCACTACGGCGATGAGCACTGTCTACCCAAAACTCGAGTCCGTGGGGGCGTCACTCCCCAAACAGTAAGACTAGGTCTCATGCCCCTGCGGGCAAGTATGATATAGAAATAACGTGCCAAAGTTGTGGTACGAATTCAAGACGGCGAAACAAAATGCCGCCCCAATAAAATGTCTGAAAAATCAATGTAAAAAATCTTCTTATTCAAATGACTTAATGTCTAGCTACAAAAGTGAATGTGATTTTTTGTTTTGATAAATCGTGGAAAGTAGGAATTATTTTTTTTAAATTAATCATTACATATTGGTAATTCTTATTGTGTTATAACTTCTTTTGGAAAACACATGACTATTGCTCATTTTTCAGGTGACTTGATCATCATCGTAATGTTTCAGTTTTAGCTAAAAAATGCGTTTTAGAGAAAATTATATAAAAAATTTCATTGATAATGAAGAAAAAACGCAATATACTATGTTAAATTAATAACGCATTATATCTTTAAAATAAAGCCTCGAGTTTATAAGGTTTTTCTGTAAATACGTAAATATTTATTATCTTCATTTTTAAAGTTGCAATAGCAAAAATTTATATTGTTCTACTGTTAAACTGAAGCGTGAAATATAATCAAGAACTTTTACGAATAGGGTCAACGCATGATAAACAACTAACCTATATACATTATATTATAGCCCATTTAAACAACTTTACTGCAATTACTATAATGTTTTTATAGAGATATTAAACAAACATTTTTTATATGTAATGTTGCCAAATTTAATTACTTCATTATACACATTTATCACAATGATCATTATATAGTTTACGAGCCTTGTTGCACTAAACCATAAATGACAAACATATTTATATTTTAATATTTATTTAAGACATGATTTCAAATTATCAAAACCTTAATTTTAATTCACCATATAACTTTTTTCCTATATTTAGAAAAAGTATTAAGCTCTGCTCAATTAAAAAACATAATTTCGAATTCTTTGGAAGTTCTGCCGATTAAAAAAAATCAATTTAGAGTTGTTAGGTTTTTTAGGGAGACGAAGTTCAATTTTACAATACATTTTCGTTTTTACCGTTTTTTACTCCTGACTTTTAATGAATATATTGCTCTTGCTCGGTTCCTGCTAATGGTGGTGTTTATATATTATTAATTACCAAAGCTCTAGCGAAAATTTATAAATCAAAGAATATAATACTTCTTTATTATATTAAAGAAGTTCAAAATTGTAAATAGACATTTTTGAGAGTATTTTAACAATAGGTATTTGATGTAAATCTTTGCTTTTTTGTGACTATAAAAACAAGCAGAGGTAGGTATTTTTTAAATTCCGTAAGGCTTTAATCCTCAAAATCGTTAAAGCTGGCATCAACAATAAAACTTTTCAGACTTCTATGAATATACCTACAATGTTAAATGAAAACTACTTCTGTATACTTATTAGATTATATATATTGGCTATATGAATATAAATGATTTTTACTTATATTTAGCTTTATATTTGATAAAATACATGAATTAAATTAGGTACTTAAAATCATTTTTGAATTACTTAAGTATTGAAGTACCTAGTTACGAAAAAGACTTAAGACTAAAAGTACTTAAGTATTAAAAATACTTAAGTACTTCTACAAAGTACTTTTCTAAAAAAAGTAGTGAATACATTATCCCAAGTAACGCCAATTCAAAAGTACTTAAGGAAAATACCTACAGTATCAAAAGTAGTGATTATTTTACCTACACACATTACATTTTTGTATTCAGTACCTCAGCTCGTATTCACGGGAAGTAAATTTGGAAGCTGAAAAATCAATTTTATCAGAAGCAACGGCACTCATGTTAGACAGAATTCACACTGGAACGTCTTCAATCGTGGTTGATCACTTAGGACCAAATGCTGGACTAAGAATGCAGGCCTTATTAAGGGTTGACACACTGCAGCAAGTGTATTTTACCTATACCAGCGAACACGATATTCAAAAATGTATTTTCAACTTTTTCCTCTGATTTTTATTTTATTATAATTATAAATTTACGTCAAAATATAAACTTGAGAAATTGTCAAAAACAAGCGGCCAGGGTTGTTATGACAACCATCGAGCGTCAACTTTTAAACCGATCGGTGAACTTTGACGGTAGATAACAATTAGAAATTTAAAACAATTTTCACTAATTAGCTTTATTTTTAATCGGCTGTTTATGATCGTCTGATATATATATATATATATATATATATATATATATATATATATATATATATATAATATATATATATATATAAATAAATATATATATATATATATATATATATACATATACATATAAATATATACATATACATATACATATATATAAATATATATACATATACATATATAAATATATATATATATATATACATATACATATAAATATATATACATATACATATAAATATATATATATATATATAAATATATATATATATATATATATATATATATATATATATATATATATATATATATATATATATATATATATATATATATATATATATATATATATATATATATATATATATATATATATATATATATATATATATATATATATATATATATATATATATAGTTGACTCTTAGTCCTTCAAAATGCAAAAATACAATGTATTTTTATTCCGGGTGAACATCCGTCCACTACTGTCGTTCTAAAAAGAACAGTTTTGCTGACGTTTCGTCGAAATCACATTTGGTATTTTCGAAGCTCTCTTTCTGGCCTCCGAATAGAGACGGTGTTGGTAATGCGACGCATCCTCTTATACCCCTACCCGGGGCCGAAGGTTATATCTGCGCAGGCGTTGGTCGTTATTTATGTTTTCCGGATGGTGCTGTTGTTGCGCTAATTGCGCTTGAGTTTTTGCGGTTTTAGATTTGTCGATTATTGCTTTCCATACTGTTGGTAGTTTTAATTATTCGTCCTTTTTATTCAAGTCACCTTGTTTTTCAATTTCTATGGCTTCTCGGATTATTCTGGTCTTATAATGTTCTATATTGGCAATCTCCCTGCACCCATCGAAGTTTATTTTATTGAATTTGTACTGGGAGACGATGTGACCTTGCATTTAAATTTTAAACATATACAGACAGATATTTCAATACAAGATCACATCATCACCCAGCACAAATTCAATCTGGGCCCAATACCCTAATATGCAGATCCGTGCGATTAACTGGAATACAGACGAGACAAAACGAACTTAAGGAAATATCTTGTGATTTAAAGAAAAATGGCTACACAAATCCTGATTGCAATTTACAGTTTTACAAATTTCCTTAACATGTTACGACATGTAACATAAACAAGTGTACAATTGCAAGTACCCTTAAAAATTTTATTAATTGTTATTAAAATTAAACATCAGAAAACTGCAATGCCCATGATGATAATCGGTTAATGATGTAAATATTAACCAGTTCGCTCAAACCATTTATTTAATATTACTTCTGACACACCCTAGATGTAAACATGCGATTTAATGCCTCTATATATATTCAAAAAAAAATTACTGTTAACACACATTTAATAAATGTAATTTAGAATACAAGATTTGCAGGTTACAATTCATTTCAAAAATGATGAAATTTACTTGAGCAACAAAAGTTCAAAACGCTCCCAAGGCTAGTTATCGATCCCTTAAAGGAAATGTTCGAAACGTTTAATTGTGGGTTTGTCAATAAGACAGAAATGCCACCGAATGTAACATCATTTTAAACAACAAGCATCTCTCGATGATTAAATCTCGGCCTAAAGGCTCACGACGGTACTCCTTGCGCCAGGTAATCTCACGACCGTAGCAATAATTTCTGAAGAAATTACATAGTTGTTCTTTTATACGCCTCGGTAATGTTATCTAAAACTCTTAAATGGACGCCTTTGGATTAGTTGATTCGAGAAGCAACGGTAATACAAACCTGATCTTAGTTATGTGTGTCTAAGTTATATTATTATTTCATGTAGGTCAGTAAATACTTCGAATATTATAGGCTTTAAGGGAACGCCTTGGTTATGACTTTTACAAAGGTCCTATTTCTGGGTCAATAATAATCATATAATCACATCAAAATATGTATTTATCATAGCATATCTCAAATTCATAGAACTGTTAATGATTATGATACCTACTTATAGTTAAACAGAGCGTGTGTCTTTGGAGGCTTATACAGCGTCGGTCTAAGGGAGGTGGGGCGTTAGAATATTAACTATTCTATATTAAGGTCCTTTTTTTAGTCAGCAAAATAAATTATGAGCCCAGAGGATCTTGAACAAAATTGAAAGTGAAGACCCTTTTTGCTTTCGCTTTTTCTCATGGACTTTTTTTATGAAAGAGCGCTCCGGGACTCACGTACTTTTAGACCGCTACTGGGCTTCTAATATATTAATTTCGTAAATTAATATATTATATGGCCTATTTTCCTAATAGTCCAGATATGCCCCGTAATCAGACTGGCCCCACGCCCGGGCTGACTGTGATCGGCGGTGATTTTTCAAACAACAATACGTTACACAAAATATAAAATAATATTTCACATTTGCAAATTTAAAACATTATTTTATACTTTCTACCTTATTTACCTATTTAAGCCAAATAGTAAACTACTTTTTATTTAGGAATCACTGCTATTTTTTTTTAACCCAACAACAGAATAATTTAAAACAAGCCTTTTGAACTAGCCAGCCAAAGTTTACCTCCGCAAGTTGAAATAAAAAAACATTGCAAATAGATGCAAAAATTAATATTCTGCCAATATCTGCCAAAATATAGTACTTAGAGCAATTAGGTAAGTGTAAAAAGTGAATGTCAGGATATGCTGTACAAAAAAGATCATGATAATGTTTTTTTCTATATACAGTATGTCTGCGGATAAAGGTGAAAAGAGAGCAAAACAACAAAAAATGTAATTGTTCAACAAAAAGTACTTTTAGCAAAAGCTTCTGCTTGTTAAAAAAAATCGGCACTTCCCTCGTTTTGAATTTTACCTTTTTAGGAATAGTGAAGCTATTAATTCCACACATAGTGATTTAGTAACATATACATACTGTCTTTTCAAATATTTTTATTGGGAACTAATTTGTTCCACTAGTCGTACCAATATTTTACCAGTTTTTATCTATAACACACTTGATTTTTAGGCATACTTTAAAATAAATAAGTAGTTTTTACACTGATTTTGTTCTGTCATGTTGAATTCGTACCAGTTTATTCTCATATCACACTTAATTTTTTTGAAAAATTGGTCAGTTGAATAAGAGGATTTTTTTACGTTGATTTAATTGGCCGCCATTTTATTTCGACACTTGCATTTGTACTACCACAATTTTGCCATTTTATCTATATGCCATACTTAATACTTGCATAAAATTTAACATTAATCTTTTTTAGGCAGTATTTTTAAACATTTTTATTGAGACACCATTTGGCTTTGCTATCCTGGATTCGTACCAAAACATTACCGATTTATTATTATGTAACACTAGATTTTTTTTGCAAAATTTGAGGTACATTTAATAATTAGTTTTTTTGGAATGATTTTTTTAACATTTTATTCCGCCATGTTGGATTTTTATGACCCTTAATTTTTTATCAAAATTTATCGGTTAAGTAGTTTTTAGCTATGCCGCGAACCAGTGGCGTAATCAGGTGGGGTTATAGGAGCTCTCAACAATCAAACATTTATGGGTATTAAGGTAAGAGTTTTTAATTGTTCCGGGCTCTGTAATCCAGTACATTAAGGTGTCTTGTCATTGTTTATATACGAAAGGGGGATCTTTTTTTTGATCATCAAAAATTATGAGCCACCCAAGTTTGATTTAATGTTTTAAACCTGGTTGCGCTACTACCGCGAACTGACAAAGAGACAGACAGTCCTTCGGAATTGCGAAAACATCATAACATTCTTGGCATCTAGAAACGCTAAAACTTGAAAATATGTAAAACCTGGGAGGGTGATTTTTTGACGACAAAAAATGTATTTGGCCGCCATTTTGTTCCGCCATCTTGGATTCGAATCACAATTTTACAAGTTCATCTCTAAATACATTGTATTCTTGCACAAAATTTGAAATCAATCTTTTAAGTAGTTTTTTCAGGCTGAACTTTTGAATATTTTATTAAGCCGCCATTTTGTTTCTGTATCTTGGATTTGTACTATAATTTAACCACTTGATTCTTACGTAATGTTTGATTTGTTTTTGTAAATTTTCACTAGGCCGCGGCCGCTAATTTATTTGGATTGTTGGATTTTTATCAAAATATTACCGAGTGTTCTGACGATGGACGGCTTGTTATATAATTGAAACTTTGGAAATTTTTATTTGTTAGATTTTGAAAATCAGAGTTTATAATTTGTTGGTTAAAGTTATGGCTCATAGTTTTTGTAAGACGTTTAGGGGATGAAGAATGTTGACTACTATTTCCTTCCATGGCCTTCCACTGTTACCTGTCAACTCAGAGAAAGGAGTATTAATATTTTCCATTTGGTTAGTTAAAGTATTTGGGTTAGTTTTTTGTAAATATACATTCTCGTGCTGTAGCTTTAGCTTTAATATTTGAATTAGACAAAGGGGTCATTTAATTTAGTTAAATTTGGTGCCTCTAGGGTACCACTGTCAAATTTGTTACTTTAATTTAATGTTGCCGCATTCGGCAGACACTAGAGATTGCTGAATAAATTATTTGTATCTTGAAGGGCTTTGTAAGTTTTTATTGAGTTATAAAGAACCGTCATTAAAAATTTGACGCTGAGGACAGCAACGTCGGCTGAGCAGTGAATTAGGCAAATTCTCCTACGCAAAGGCTCCTACGGCCCTACATGAAGTGTCAACATGATTTTTTAAATTTTCTTTTTGGAACTAACCATTGGCTATTTCTATAAAGCTATTACATTCTGTTTTTATATCCTCATCTTCATAAGGAAGGCTTCTAATACTACTTAGTTCGTTCTTATTGCTAAAGATACTAAGGTTAACTACATCATACTCATTTTTCAAGTTAGCCATACTCAAGGGAATACTTTTTAAAACGGTATTATTTATTAGGACTAACCCCGAAGGATTTTCCACCATTTACCCGGCTGCCCTCTGGAAAGTGCGCACCCACCTCAAAGAAAGTTGGAAGTCCCATGGACTGTAAGAGGAACAAAAGTCGCTGGGCGTGAATTTAGCCAAATTTATTGGAAAACAGCGCCTGAAGGTGGTCTCTGCCCAAATATGCTACTTAATAATTATTTTTATTTTTACCAAATTTCACAACTGTGAAACAAGTTCTGAGAGTAGCGACGGGAAGGTATTATGGAGAAAAAAATTAAGTCAGTTTGTTTAAATGATAGTTTGCTAAAATACAATCCTAATCTTTTCTATTACTAATTTACTAATTTTTGTTGAAATTTACTGGCACTGGCAAAAGTGGCTTACTTTCTGAAAATCTGGCGTAAAGTCTTTTAAGGGACCTTTAGGGAAGTTTAAATGAAACTTTAAAATCGTTCAAAAGTTTATGTTCACTTTACTGATTTTTTGACTAAATCAATTATTCACTTCACAGTTTTTTGGTCCAAAGTTTTTTCAACTGAGCAAGAGTTTATATTTGAAAGCCAAAAGAAAACTTAGCAACAAACACCTTGAGCTAAGTACACTGTTTATAACTAATTGTCCTGAGGAAAATAATACAACTTTTATTAACAAGTTTTACAAAACGATTAAAAAATAAAACCTTTTCTTTAAAATCTTAACATTTGTCATATGGATTTTTTTATATTTTTACTTTTATTGTTGTTTTTTGGTGGGAAATATTCCTTTTTTAATTAATGTTATAAAATTATAACCTCCTCTCCGGAAGTTATCAAATAATTCATTTGATTAGATACAATTAACACTTACGGACTAACCACTACGTCGAGGAGCGATCAGCTGTTTATATTTTTGTCAAAAATATTCTAACCCCAAAAATCACTTTTTTATCAAAGCTTATTCGAAAATATTTATCAAAAAAATTTCACAATTGATAAAATACAACAGTTGTTAAAAAACGTGGTTAAAAAAAAATTTCGAGGTTAGCAACAATTAAAATTTTGTTATAAACATTTAGCAATAATAATTAACACTACTTATTCTACCACGGCGTTCCTCGCGCCTCGAAAATGTTAGTTGCGAAAATTCTACTGTACGGTAGTTCTAAAATACCAATACAACATGCACATTAAGTATCATTCACTAAATGAATAATAAATAAATTCTAATATTCAATTGTTTATAATAAGGCATGGTTGTTCTAATGTACCTTCTCCAGACAAAGTAGCTGTCGAGCCAAGAGTCTGATAGGGATATTGAAATAGCGTAATTTTCGAAGCTACACCTTAAATACTATCCTAACTTATATACGCCCTAATTCGAGAAAACACTCAATACGTGCACTTTACTACTTCAAGTTTGACCTGATAAATTTAGGAACCATCCAATCGAGGAGAGAACCTTTATTAGTCACAGTTTCGATATGTCACGATTTGAAAAAAGCTCGACTCAATTAAGGTTAAATGGATAGATATTTATATAGCTCGCAGTATTAGACAATGTTTAGACAAAATTGGCAAACAAAATTTATTTAGTTTAAATGACAATTTAAAAATTAGCAAAATTTATTTATTTAAAAGCAACAATATTATTAAACAATTAAATAAATAAAAGGGTCGCGAACTTGGAGAGACTTTATCAGATAACACTAATATTGCCTACATAGGGTTGTGATCAGTAAGTCAATTAAACAATTTACCAAAAATTAATTTAAAAATTTAATACAAGTTAGTTACAAAAATGTTTAAATGTTCAAATAAGTTATTAAACGTTTCAATAGTTCAATGAGAAAAAATTATTAACTTTGAATATTATGAGTAAATCCACTTTTTGAAAAAAAACAAATTAAAAAAATTAAAGTCAACACTGCTGAAGGCTAAGAAATGGAAGCTCAGAAATTTTCAAACACTTTGAACTCATATAATTTGTCTACTGGCTTATATTTTATCCATTTATGTTGCAGTGTTTTGAAAAAATTCGATTCAACTTGCTTCTTGTTTATTTGCCTGAAGGGCTTATGATATCTAGTTAAAACTTTTAGGTTAACAACAAAATGGCATAATATTTTGGTAAAAGCTTTGACTGTTCTTAGTCTTTATTTGCGTCAAGTGAATTTTCGTACTCCGGCCGAGCAGCTCTTATCTTTTATTATCTCTTGTGTGTAAAAGATAGGAAAAATCATTCTTTTCTTCTAAAATAGCAATTAGATATTCCAAAAATTCTCTAATTCTCATCAAATTGCATTATTGACAATGGAAAAAATACGTCGAATATATGGGCGCTATGTTTCAATAAGTTTTTTTACTCTCATCGCAAAAGGGATGTATTGTAATTTGTAATTACTGTGCAATAAATAAATGATAAAAATAATTAATTAAGTTGTTTCATTTGAAAGAATAGGTAAAATTAGATATTAAGGTAAAAATTCAAAATTGTGAAATTTTAAGATTTTTTAAATTTTTTCTGAATATAGAACTGATATTTTGAATTTAACCTATCTGCTGAGTTTAAAATCTTTTGTCCATATATCATCTTGCCTTAAAATGAAAAACAAGATTAGTCTACTTATGAAAGTATTTCACATTTTTGTATTAATTTATGCAATCCGTATGCGAAAAACGAAAATGCGCAACGTGAATAGTATGTTTTTAACAAGCAGAAGTTTTATAAATTAAGATACTTTTTCTCGAAAAATGATATAAGTTGTTTTATCCCCTTGTCACTTTTATCCGGTATACGGTAATTTCCGAGATTAATCGATCGTAATCTATAGTTAATTTTTCTCTCCATGACTCCTTCTATTAAGTTAAAAATCTGAAAATTGTGAACGCATTCATGGACCAAAAGTGTAATAATTCCACAAAAAAAAAATATTTTTTAATGATTAAAACACATGTAATACATTTTGAGTAAAAACACATATAAAAGAACTTGGAATATTCTTAACACTGGAACCTATGGTGGAAGACAGATCAAAATACAAGAGTTTTAACCACACTACACCACAACTTGTTACGTTCTGGACGCGCGTTTCGCTAACCAAGTTAGCATCATCACCAGATGGTATAAACTGAGTTTAGACTTAGTTTATATTATCTGCTGCTAAGTCTCAATTCAACGCGCGTCCAGAACGTAGCAAGTTGTAGTGTAGTGTGGTTAGAACTCTTGTATTTTGATACATAGATGTCCTTTTATACGCCTCGGTAATGTTACCTAAAACTTTTAAATGGACGCCTTTGACTTAGTTAATTCGCGAAGCAAGGGTATTGCAAACCTAGCTCCAATTTATTATTTCATGTAGGTCAGTAAATACTTCGAATAATATAGGTCTTAAAGGAAGGCCTTTGGTAACGACTTTTGCAAAGGTACTGTTTCTGCATCAATATTAATCACCACAACAAAATATGTATTTATTATAGCATACCTTAAATTCATAGAAATAGTCATTATAGTTAAACGCAACGTGTGTCCTTAGAGGCTTATGATATGCTGTCTCAAACATGCTACCACAAAATATGGATTTTATACTATATAGTCATAATTTAATGTATAGACTACAGATCAAATTGATTGCAGCCAAGGAATGTCTAAATTGATTACCAGCACATTTTTAGTCTTCAAAAAAAAAGATTTCATTTGTTTCGTTTTTTGATAGGTAGTATCTATTTTTTAATAAAAAGAGACACTCTTAATATTTCAACCCCCTAGAAGTAACGCTCAATAATGATAATTTAAAATAAAGCTTCAACATTTTTTATGTGCCTCTCCTAAACAATTTGATACATCTAAATATAAAAATCACGTGGGTATAAATCTCGGGACCGGGGCGACCAGGGTCAAAGTCCTCTTTTCAAAAGCATCACTTTGATAAATTCCTACAAATTTTCGTCAAACAAAAGATAATTGAGCATTTACTGAACAATGAATGCGGTGTATAATTTTTTTAAATAATTCGTATCTGCGAAACGACGATCGAGTATAATCCTCGATTGCTACAATTTTAATTTTAAACAATATAACCTTACTCTTGGTATTCTTAAAAATTATATAGTTTCTTTTGTATCTTATATTTTTCGATAATTCGTTTTACTTATTAATCACACTGAATAATACTCGATCGTCGACACATGTTAATCATAAAACTAAAACAAATAGTAAACAAATTAAAAATATTTAAAATTATTCAAAACCGCATGCATTGGGGGATCATTTAGTTTTTGTTTGAAATTTTGCATGCTTTATAACATATTAATATTCATAAAGACCCCGTGGCTATTTAATAACTCTTTGGTGCTAATGGCGCTTGTTTATTATAATTGAAGTTTCCGGTTATATTAGCGGTCTTGTATATACGGGCAATTTCCCTCAAAGCTATATTTATGCCAGGTAGTTGTCAAGTGGCTACTCACCATAACTTCACGGATCCGGCGAATAATCGCCGCAGTTTCTTTTAAGGTTTTCATCCGCCTATTGTCTGTTTGTTCTACAGCAGTCTCAATTTCATCATTTGTGTAGGGTGTCTGAAAAATCTCCAAAAAAAATTGAGAGAGGAGAGAAAGGCCTTTCAGATATTATCTCATCCATAGGGGTCAACGGATTTGATAGATGATGGTGGTCTTACCAGGGTCACCTCACTAACCGTTGATGTAGTACGCATTGCCCTAGTTAACTATTTTTTTTATTCGGCTGAGCTTATGTTTTTCGGTAGTTTGTTATCATGTCGGCTACCAGTCCTTCTCCATAAGTAGTCATTGATTGTAGAAAGTATACTTTAAAGTGAGTTGTATTTTTTTCTGAAGTGGCAAAGTAAGTAGCCATGTCGCTAGGGGTATGAAGGAAGCAAAGTGACTTCTGCTTTAAAATCCAGCTTTAACAAGTATCTAAAGGCGCTCATGTCACTAACATTGGTTTTTTATTGCGAGTACTAACCTTATACCTGGTCATGTTTGTCATAACATTATCAATAAGCATATTTTTCTTGTATTGACTTAGTTTGATATATTTTTCGGGTTGTATTTGGTTTTTAACTAAAGAAACAATAAGTTCAGATTTAATTATGTCGAACCGAACAACAAACTTTAAACAAGACTCATGCTGGTACTGGTTTTTCTTTGTTTGGTGAATGCAATTAAAATGTGGCGGCAGGACTTTCCTCTTATTGAAGCTCAAAAACCTATAGCACTTAACAAAGAACATCTCTTCGAATCTTATCAGGAGAGCAGTAGATTCGTGTTCGATGTGATGTAACACTAACATCCAGTAAAATATAATCCGGCAATCCATAATTTCATGCGAATGATATAACACACCTATTTCTATATATTTGGGCAGTTACTGTCGCTCCAAAGAAATAACCAATTATGTACGTTCATTATTCGCTACGCTTCCCCACACAGTTATACCTCCAGTTCAAAACGAAAACCAATACGTTCATATCTTTCCCCTGGCTTTCTTTAAGCATAAATCCTGTGATCTGTCTCATCAAGTGTTGAAGCTCTCTCTTCCGCATTTAATAGTTTACGAGACTGTCTTCATTTTGCCATTAATTGCCTAGAATTTAGTCGGTTTCTTACGCTTTGGATGGTGGTATTACTCCTGTAGCAGCTCTTAACCCTTTCGGTATGGCGCAGGTTTTAACACTCATGGCTGGTTGGACGGCTGTGGAAACCGCTTACTACTGCAGTAGCTTCCCGCCGCGAAACGCTATCAATGTGCTCAGATGATATATATAATGTACATATGTATTCTTCAGCATTTAAAAGTGTATAAGTATGTGTTCTTTTTGCCTAACCTGTAGTCGGTTTCTTACACTTTCTGTGATAGTATTACTCCTGTAGCTCTAAACCCTTTCGGTACGGCGCAGGTTTTTGACAGTCGTGGCTGGCTGGACGGCTGCGGGAAGCGCTTGCCACTGTGGTAGCTTTCTGCCACGAAACGCTATCAACGTACTCAGACTGTATGTTTTATAATGTATATAAGTATATTTTTTAGTTTTTTATTTGCCTTTTTGGATTCAAGGCAATATCCATTACTCATATTAAACCAAACATAGTTTTTGTAGTTCAAACAACCAAACTGATAACCCACTCGGATCGTTCCCTTACAGAACATACCAAACGCTAGTACGGAAAGGGATATTTCGTATTAAGTAACTTTCAGAATGAGGTAGGGGCGTTGTAATACTATTTGAATAACAATAAGCAATGATTAACTAAGGCAGATTCCCACTCTAAATTAGTAATCCACCCTTTAAGTTAAGTTCAATAGTTTTGTCATTTGTGTGGCTTCCTTTATTAAACGTCATTTGTTACCTGAGTAGCATTTCTGGTCCAGTTCTGCTAGCCTGAAAATACATATACCTGTCTTGGCGCGGGCATGAAAGTTTTAGTCTATATTCTCGGAACATCTCCCATAGAGAAACTCTAAACCTCAAGATGGCCAAAATTGCGAAAAACAGACTTATCTTATATGAGGCTAGGCTTTGATATTAATTATTATAGAGACAAAAAATATTATTAATCAAATGACCTTTTTTTAACTTATACCGTATTATTTCTTGTATTCTGCTTGAACTAAATTTTTTTGTGGATGAACTTTTTATAAATATGCCATTGTTTAAAAACATTTATTATTATGCTATTACTGAAGCCAAAGTAAAGTCACATTTGTTGAATTTGTTGACGTAGTGACTCATTTGTTTATTTATTTGTTTATTTATTGATTGTCAGTGGTTTAATTTTTTAACATATTCTATTTATATACATAAAACAATTTTTTTATAACTTTTGAGATCTGGTTCAACATATAAGTAAAATGTATAAATTCAATGAATTTATTTTATTACTAATTATTACTAAAACCGTTAAGTACATAAATATAGATTACTAAGGTATTTCCTTTTCAAAAGTGTCAAAATAAATACAAACATCTTTGATTTTTTTTCAGTTTCAGCCAAAGCAACACAATGTTTACCCCACGCTAGCGAAATAGAAGTATCAACAGGACCTTTTTTTGGCGGAAGGATAGCGGTGGAGGCTGCCGATGGCGAAAGATGTGCCATCGACGGTGAACCCAGCAGTGCGAGGGACACGTACACTTTAAGAATTAACCACACAGAATGCGGCAGTCAGGTGAACGAAACCACAGTTGCTACATTCGTGCTCGTTCAAGAGAATTTGCCCATTTTAACTCACAGCACAAGAAGGTACAAATATTATTTGTCATAAACCTGTAATATCATATATTTTCTGAATTCGTGACATCTAAAATTATATTTTAAAATATTTTTTTAGGTGTGAGTTAAATATTTTTCATAAATTAAAGTCTATTTACACGTATCAGTGATGAATTAGTATCGACACAGGTTCAAAATATTTAAAACCAAAAAAAAATGACAGTTTGAAGAAAATACACCAGTTCGGTTGTTTCCCGATTGAGAACCCCATTTAAATGGGGGAAATTTTAGAAACTTTGTTACTAATTTAATGCTACTTGCAGACTACTTGTAACTGTTTGGATTCTGTAGATATCGAGGAAAAAGCGAAATGATGAATTTTCTTCAAACTGTCACACCTTTTTTGTTTTTTAATATTTTTTAATTCTGTATTAACATTCTTGTAGCAATTTTTTACGTATAATTTAATTATTAAATAAAATTTGTATTTCAACAATTCAAATCAGTTGTTTAAAACCATCAACAAGTTTTGTTTTTCTTATGGCTGCCATAATGGATTTTGTGCGAGCTGAAAAATACACAATTTAGCGTTTTCAATGACACTTGAATCAACACAGAAATAACCACTGATGTGAAATAAATAATATAGTTCATACACTCTTTAAACTAAGCTACAATTAGTCCCAAGAAAAGCTGGTACTAGTTTATACTTGACCCTTTAGTTTGCCACGCTGAACAGTGTTAAAACGCTGGACAATAAACAATAACTGGGTTAGATTATATTAGGTCAGGTTAAGTTTGCATATAGAAATTTTAAAATTTGCAAAACTCAGGTGTCAACTTTAACTAAATACAAACTAACAACTTTAACTAAGTACAAACTAAATGTTCTCATTTAAAACGGTTCTAGAAAAGCGATGGATATTATTATGGTTAATGTTTCCAATAAGATCTTGAAGTCGTTGCTCGTCCTCATGTCTATTTCATTTTTTACATATCCTCGTAAGTGAAAGTATAGGGGTGAAGTTTGGGAGCTTCCCGGTTGGGGTACTAGGCCACTAAAAGTCTGAGCTAAAAATATTTGTACTTCCCTAGAATTATGGCCGAGTAACCACAGATAATTTAGTTGATTAAATGGTACCACATCTCTAATTGCAGGTATTATTTCATTTTCCAGCATAGCAAATTTCGTGTAATAGTAAAAAAATACACAAAGTGTTTCAGCTGCCTTTAAAAATAAATATTTGTTCTGAAATTTCATGATCTTAAGGATAAATTAAAGCATGACGCCAGGGAACATGATACTATTTTAATATTTATGCAAAAAATAATATGAGCATATATTCGAATATTTTTCTTAACCTAAATTTTGCATATCACATCAATGCCAAATCGTACTTGATATCTATTCTGTTCGGGCAATTGAGGGTTTTTGGTAACCCAGTAATAGTGGTTATGTCTGTTAAATATCCTGCAGTTACTAAATTGAGTTAATCTGTTCACACCACACTTTTATAAAATTTTGGATTTTCTTCGAACTTATTGGCATACCAATTGCATAATCTCACTATTCTGTCATATTCACCTTCTTAAAGTTCTTGCCATCTCCTAAAGGCGCCGGAAAGGATGAAAATAGTGCCGAGAGGTACTGAAAAAAGGCGCCTGAGATAAAAGAAAAACGAGCCAGAATTTTTTTCTTTTTTGGTCGGCAGAACATTCTCGGCAGTGCATCGTCATAAAGGTATAGCTTGGTTGTCATCGAGGCACAGAAGTGAGGAGCCTTTTTTATTTAATCATTTGGCGGCAAGGTAAACTCGTAAAGAATGAGAACGCACAATTAGTTTGGTTTTCTTCCAAGTAGAGAAGTGAGGATTTTTTTGCACGTCATATTTTTCTCTCCGTAGTGAATTTCCCATAAAGGCATAGTAGTATCTGCACGACGCACTTTGCAGTGAGCCATGGACAATATTAAACAAATGAAGTTCCGATATTATGAAAACTTAGGTTGACATATTAAAGATGATTACTCACTGCAACCTATTTGCCTGTTGTAATTTGAAAATATCTGAATAATTAAATATAGCCACTTTTTTTTATTGCTTTCGTGTTACGCGACACTAGTTACCTTATTAGTCTTACCTGTGCATACAGTGTCATACTGGCGAAAATAACGTGTTGATATTGCAATCAATTATGGAGGTTACTAACCAAGGTATGTACTTTATGATAGCGTTTAACTTGCTTAATTGTTTATTGTTGTTGCAGCTAAGCCTAATTTAAACCTTACCTATTGAAATTTAGGCTGATTTTTCGTGTAATCAAATTTTGCGGAAGGTTTAAAAAATCCTCAAATAACATCTCGTAATTTTAACATTTTCTTATAGTTTTAACTACAAAGTTTGAATTTTGGTTCAGTGTTGCTGCGTCTGATTGCGACCAATTTTTTTTTTTCAGAGCGGGGCTACTCTATCAAAAACGTCGATCTTGTAAACGTTTGGTTTGGGGTCGACAAATCTAATCGACAAACCATTGTTTTCGATGGGATTTGCTCACGCCTGCACCTCATCGACTACAACAATGAAATTAGAGGAGAATTGATGTTATATAGCAAATTATTTTGCTTAAGATTGGGTAAAAAATGGGAAGGAGCCTCACGGAACCGGCGAAGGTTTAATCAGCGGCAAAAAATTTGGTTGGAAAGCGAATTACGGCTGAAGCGATTTACGGCTGAAGCGATTTCCGTTAATGCTAAGAAGCCTGGAAAAAACCGTGGTCCTGGAAGACCCGAAAGTCCTTTGCAGATTCTTCACTTAAGACGAAGAAAAGACGCGTGTCCGAATTCGCAGCTGATAGGGCATCCGACGAGCTACAGTTTGCTGCTGGATTGGCTGATAATACGTCAAAAAAAGGTCAGACGTCCTCACTTACTCCTCATCAAGCACTAGCTCTATATTTTGATTTAGATTTATCGGAAAGAAAATATTATTTGTTAAATTAAGGTCGGTGGTGAACGGGATTCATAAAGACTGTTTCCCAAGCCTTTATGCGATCAATCAAGCAAAAAATACTCTGTTGCCGTCAACAATTAATGTTAGTGAAACTTCTGCCGAAGTAAATTTACAGGAACTTGTGCAAGTAACCGCACAAAGTATTGCTAAATTGGCAAACTTAGAAAAAAGTAAGCAACTGAAATTAATTTGAAAATGGGGTTTTGATGGCAGTTCAGGCCATAGCCAATACAAACAAAAATTCACCGATGCTTCCAGCAACGATGAGTTGTTGTTTCTTGTGTGGCCTTTAAAACTTGCCGATGTAAATAGCAATCAGAACGTATGGGTCAACTCCCGTCCATCATCGATAACTGACAAAATCAGCCAACTGCAGGCTTTCGCAGTTGAACGTACAAATGGCCAAACCTGTCAGGTCAGTTGCAAAATGATCTTCATAATGATGGACGGAAGTGTGAGTAATATTTTCTCTGGTACCAACTCTACTTCTAAGTGCATTATTTGCACGGCTACACCAAAAGAAATGAACACAGCAAATGTAGTTACTCGTTTATCAAATGTAGAGAACTACCGCTTCAGTTTGTCTACACTTCATTGCTGTATCAGGTTCTTTGAATGTCTTCCGTTTCCGTTTACCAGTAAAAGTATGGCAAGTTCGAAGAAATGAAAGCAAACAAATAGTAGATAATAAGAAACGGATTCAGGCTGAATTTAAATCAAAAATGGGACTCATTGTAGACAAACCAAAGCCAGGGTATGGCTTGATGGAAATACCGCAAAGCGCTTCTTCTACAATCCTGATTTGAGCTCGCAGATTACAGGTGTAGACAAAAATTTAATTTTAAAATTTCTCAGAGTGCTAGCAAGTGGCTGCCATATTGATATAGACAAATTTAAAGAGTTGTTGGTAGAGACTCGGCAATTGTATATAGATTTGTATGATTGGTATTACATGCCGAGCAGCGTATATAAAATTCTCATCCATGGATGTGAAATAATCGGCTCATTCTCCTTACCAATCGATCAACTTTCTGAAGACGCATTAGAAGCCGAAAAAAGAAGTAAGGAAAATCCGATTATCTCACACTCGTAATTTCTCGCGAATTAGCTCAAATCAGGATTTGATGAGGGTACTTCTGTTAACTTCTAAACCTATTATTTCGTCTTATAGAAGGGTTACCACAAAGCAAAGTCTTAGAAAAGATGAAGAGGTTCAGAAATATCTCATGCAAGATGTACCTGCTGGTCTAGACCTAGAAATAGCAAGTAGAGACGATGATAGTTCTGAATCTGATTAATTTTAAGTTATGCTTATAAATACCTACCTTTTAAGTTATGTTAATAAATACAGAACAAAAACCCTCGGAAATTATTATTGCTGAGCAGAGTTATTTGTAAGAAATTGTTGATTGTTTTAAAACTTTATAATAAAATTAAATATTTTAAGCACAGCGTTGGTAAAAATAATTTATCTATTAATATAAGTCAGAACTGCAATGTTTTATAATTTTTTTATGTTCATCAAAATGTCAAAATTATACTGTCCTTGAAAAAATTCGCATCATAATGGGAATTTTGTTTGTTAAGTTATTTTGTTCAAATTTAGCATTGGCATAAGCTTTTACTTCATTAAGTATGAAAAATGGCCTGTTCAAAAATAGTCACGTGACTCGTGGTACCTGACAAAATTGACATTCTTCTGAAGTTTACAGAAAAACGGCGTATTCTCTAAAATATGAAACAGTCATATTAAGAAAAGTTGCTTGTTTTTTAGGTTTGAATACATATATCAAATTTTGGCCTAAAATGGTATTTAGTTTCTTTTTGAATTAAATTTTTAAAAAATATTAATAATTTGAAATTATTTGAAATTTCAGTTATCTACTCTTGTAAATTAGTTCATTTTTATTTTTTTGAACCCCAACATATATTTGCTACTAAAAAAATAAAATCTAAGTAATTAATTTATAAATATATAATTTTTTATTTTTCTCAGAATTTTTTTTATGAGAAATGAAAAAAAAAACAACTTTATATATTTTTTTAGAATTTTGAGAAATCAAATGTTGAAATTTTTAGCCAAAATTTGGTATACACATTCAGAACTAAAAAATAAAAAAAAATTCTTTATAAAACTTTTTCTTATTTTTTCAAATAGGTCGTTTTTTGCAAATTTTAAAAATAAATGACAATTTTGACAGGTAACACTAGTCACGTGACTATTTTTGAATAGGCCGTTTTTAATATTTAATGAAGCAAAAGTTATTGCCATTTTAAATTTTGACGAATTTACCTAAGAAAAAACATTCCTATATGATGCGAACTTTTTCAAGGACACTGTATATTTATTTTGTAGTTAGCAACTTAAAACTTTTTCCAAACTCAGTTTTCATTAAGTCCTACTATAAAAATTTTGTTTCATTAAAATACATTTAGTCAAACAAGAGTTATTAATTTTGTCCTCTGGGCCCATACATTCACTGCACTGTGCGACGGTGCCAACTTGGCTTGGCGCGGCCCTTATCTGGCTTGTACGGGCGATATTTAGTATATTTTAATAGTTAATTGATGAATTATTGATATTGTGGTAATATAATGTTTCCTGTCAGCTGTTCTTGCAGATGATGTATTTTTTCATAAAAATATTCCTGAATATTCCAATTACGATTTGCATTATCTTTCACATAATTTTTTGGTCCAGGTTTTTGAAATCTCCGAAAATCCAGTAACAAGCTTTGAGAAGTAACTTCTATTGACTTGGTACCTCTCAGCAGAATTTTCGAAATAGTTGTGCCCAGACTCTTCCTTTTTACATGATATTTTACAAAGTTAGCTTTAATATACTTCGAATTTGTCAAATACTTAAACATTTTCACTTGGTCACTCAATCAAAACCTAGTAAAATAACTACGATACCTCCTTGATATTATAATAATTTATAATATGAATGCCTTTTTTCTGCGACAATAAGTAAACTTTTATTTCAAAAGACCTTATATGTATTAAGCGGCGCTAAAGAGATTTTGGGCTTTAAACAGTTGTCATATATAATCAAAAAATGTATTGCGTCTTTACAATAGTTTATTGTTTTTTGCCCAATTGCTACCCTTTGTTGAAAACATAAAATTTTGTACTTACTTATCAACTAACAGAAAATTCAATATGGCAATCCTACGAAAAACAAAAGTTGTTGATGGTTCCTGAAACCCGGAACATTGGAATATAAATTAAATAAAGATATGACTGTTTAAAGAAAATACACCCTTTCGACTTTTCTTGATATCTTGAGAATCCAATTAGCTACAACCATTCCGTGGGCGTCACTAAGTTACTAACAAAATTGTCTAAAAGTTCCCCTTTTTAACCGGTTTTTTTCTCCCTTATAGTTTCCGAGATTCCCAAACATTCATCACTAATTCTGGGCACACCATTCATCGTATATATAGGGTGTTTCACTTAAAAGTCCAAACGCCGTTTTCTTGAGAAATAATGGGGATAATAAAATTTGGTAAAAAACGTTATATTTACAGATAAAAAAAAAACGACGCCGTCACCACTATACACAGTGAACTTCAATGAAAATATTTATTAAAAATAATGGCAAAAAAACTTAAAACGCGCACAAGCCTAGATTCAAATTATAGCTGATCCTTTTTTAATTTAACCCATTTTTTTCGAATTCATATTCTTCATGAGATATTCGCTATTTAAAAAAAAAATCCAATCTCAATCATACTATCGTGATGGGCCTAAAATCAATTTCCAATTTCATTTTCGAGGAGAAATCATTACCCTATATTTTCTACCTCGCCACATCAACCCCCAAGCGGTGACATAGTTGACCAAATCAGAATTTTAAATGGAAATGTTAATTTTGATTGTTCTTTTAATGACACCAAATTTATTAAATTTAGGTTATAACTTACAGAGATATTGTATTTTCAATTTAATAAACAAAATGTTAAACTTACAGTAGGTATCAATTTATTAAATGTTGAAATTGACCACCACTCGCTTCCATGAAATAATTAAAATTTTTTTATTAGTTGCGGCATGGCACTCATTTAAAATTCGTTGTTGTAATACGTCCAACGAATCGGGCTGAGTGCAATATATTTTCGCTTTAAGATGTCTTCACAGAAACCAGTCCACTGAGGACAAATCCGTTGATCGTACGGGCCACTGAATAGGCCACCTTCTGTCAATGCAACGACCAGAAAATATTACTGTTTCACACACAAACTCTGTCTTGCTGAAATACGACCTAATTTTCTGAATAATGTTGTTTTTATTTTTTGTGTAAATCTTATTTTCATCGGCATTTGAAACAGTGCAACTTTCTAATAAGGAAAATGTACATTTACCCAAAAAGCATATATCAAAAATAAAATTCGGGTTATCAATTACCACTTTGCTAACGAATTGCAAGCACATGTCGTAGTCATCGTAATATTTCGATTCCAAAGTCGATTTTATAGATGAAATGAAAGACCGACTATACTCCGAATAGATGATTTAACTAATAGAAAATAAAAGTTCCCTTATATGAATCCCGACTTTGTATTTAATGCAATATTGCTGGGATCTATCGAAAGATTTTCGCGTAGTTCAATGGATAGAGTGGCCAGTCCGCGACGCATAGCCTTCGGACGTGATTAAATTCGTTTATAGAACGGTTTTCGGTTATTCCTAGCAACCCTATTTGTTTTTGAGCTAAGCAAACCAGTATCATAGAACGAAAGCTGTCACGGCTGTGTCCAATTAAGAAATCACTGCTTTTGGGATTAGACCATGTCAAAATGTATTCACTTTCCGACGTTGTGCTTTCGATTGTACTAGGCATCTTCAGGGATCTTTACTTCACGAGATGGGAACATGGAATGGATGACCTAGGATGGCTATTTATAGTCGACCTGAGTTCACCGAACCGTGACCCGATGTAACGATCGGTTTCCACTTTGCTAATGAATTGAATTATGATGTAGACTAAAGCTCGTATTTCTATTAAAATTGTTAGGAAATTTCAATAGACTTTCTAATTTTTCGTTTATAGAATCCCGAAACCGATGCGAGAACTTTGGTTTCTTTTACATTTATGACATGTCCAGTGGAATGTTGGGGTTCAGATACAGCAGATTGAACAATTTGTTTCTTTCTAATACATCTTTCATGTTTCTTAACAATTTTAATAGAGATACGGGCTTCAGTCTACATCATATGGGACCCGATCGTTAACCATGTCACGCTTCGGTGAAAACAGGTCCCTGAAGATGCCTCGTGCAATCGAAGGCGAAACGTCGAAAAGTGATTATATTTTGACATGGTTTAATCCCAAGAACCATTAGTTCTTAAGCAAACAAGTAGATCTAATGCTCGCTAGCACTAAAACTGAGCCAAATAATGCTGGGGCGTTATAAAATTATGATTAAACGGCGACCCAAGCGAATGAACATGAGGAATTTACTACCTCATAAACTGAGACTTGAATTTTAATATTCTGTGGATGCTGCTTCAAGATATCCCTGATATAGTTGAACACTTCCTTATGCATAGCGAATATGACTTAAAACTGCTATTTCAGTCGCATTCTGCCAATTTGCTAATTAAATGCTTATACACTTCAGTGGCTATGACTGTGGCTAGCACTTGTATTGTTTCCATAAAATAATTAAATCCTTACATTTCCTTCAGTAGTTGAATAAACCATATTTTTTAATTAAGTAAATCAGAAAGTTCGAACACTTGGAGTAACAACAAGAAAGTACATTTTTGTTATATGTACACTTTTCTGCACTCAGAAGCCTACACGAGACTACTTTGACGATTTTAGTTTAACCAAATCGGGAAAAATTTGAAATTGTAAAGTTTTTTTATGCAAAAGCTTATCTTTATATCTGTATCTATGTAGTTGTCAGTTCGATTTGTCAGTAACAAACAAACTAGTGATGATGAAAAGAGTTTAAAATGACGTCTCACTCGACCTCTTTTCTATTAAAAATTTTAGGGTTAACCTTGTGCTTTCTACTGGGTTGATACTCCGGATGGAAAATATCTAATGGTAATCCTCTCGAATGCAATATTGATTATAAGGTATGTTGATATTTGTATTTTTTTTTTCAGAATGTGAATTCAAAAAAAAGTTGAAAAGGATCAGCTATAATTTAAATGTATGAAAGATGCTGAAGCAAAGTGCGCAAAGTCGGATTAAGTTTAATAAGGCGCACACTGATATATGAATCAAATCAAGAAGACCAGATTTGCATTTTTACCAAAAAAAGAAGATTTTTTTCCAGGCATTTAGGCTATAAAGGTTATCAAATTTGTCTTAAAATATTTTTTTCGACCAATATCAACAAGTTTTGATTTTTGGGTTAATTTTGGCTGTTTAATCCAAAGAGGCATAAGAAAGAGTCTTACACATCCCGTCAACCTAAAATGAAAAATGCGTAAAACAAATTACAGAAATTGAACATTAGGTGCGATCTGGTTAATCATGACGATTTCTGTGAATAAAAAGCTGAAAATTGTGTCGCCACATTTACAAAAATAAAAGATTCTAAGCACAGTGGCAGGCACCTGAAAGATGAATTTTTTTTATTTGACTAGAAAAAAGTTATTTAAGATTTATATATGCACTTTTTATATTCAGCCGTGATTTTCTTTCATATATTTACATAATTTATTTTTTTAAAGAACAGTTTATTATTTGATATTCATTTAAACCAATGAAATTATAAAGAAGAATATGAAAAATGATGAGGAGTTTTTTAAAAAATATTTTTAATTTCAATTTGTTTCACAGTATATAAAAATAAAATGTCAATAAAAGAAGAGTCTTATTAAGAAGCTGTACTTCAAGAAAAAACTAGACATCAGAAACACGTCCAATTTCGATTTCAGACAAATCATCTTAATTTTTTTCTCTATCCCACTAATCCAAAATTACCTTTTCGGTGTAATCCATACATTATTTCCAGTAATCGTCGGTAATTCCATTAAAGAATGTTGGCAATCCATTTTAACGTCCAAGCTATTTAACCCGCTTCCAACCATCTTTTCATATTCGGTTTTTGCGCTTGCCCATATCAGCTAATGGCATTGAATTGGCAAGAGTAATTATGATTTTTAAACATATGGAGTATAGGGTTTCTTGAGTAAACCATTCAAAAACGTTTTCTTTTTTCCAGCTACTATTTATTTGGTTGTTTATTTAGAATTCTAGTATGGTAAGACACATTGTAGAGTACAATAAGAGATGATTCTTCTAAATTTGGAACTTATTAGTTTCTTCTTAAACTATTTTCCAATAATCCATGTTCCAAAATTAAACTCGCTTCTGAAATGAAACATGTTAGAGAACGTGTATGTAGTTGTTTTGGTTGAATCATCCTGCCATAATTTAGACTCTCTACTTCGTTTTTTGTCTCTTACGCGCTTCCTCAACTTCTGGTCCGTTGTTCGCATTTTGCTTTTGCAAAATCCATTGAATAGACCGTAAGCTAATTCGTAAAGCTTCGGAAGCTTTCTCTTGCATTTTTCTCGAAACACAGCTGCTTATTACGTACACGCCTAAATTTCCTACTACTTTTTCAAAATAATTTAAAAGAATTAAAGTAAATTTCTTTGCTTATTGGTGCAGAATTCAGAGAGTTATTTTTTAGTTTCCATTTTTCTTAATTATTCGAATTTGTCAGTGTGAAATTCAAATAAATATCAATGACAAAAACAGTATTTATTTAAACCAGATATAATTTAAATAAAAAGTTAATATTATCATTATTATGGATAAAAAATGATTCTCTAGTCAGTTTTAAAACCATTATTACAAGTATTAATGTTCTGCATGAAAACCTACCTTCCAAACTAATGTGTTATTTCGATAATTTCTACTTGTGTAACCCTTAGACGGACCTTTAAATTGTCAAATCACGTATTAAAATCTAGATTACATCAACATGTTTCGATTGATTGCAAAGCAGGTATAAGGATTTATAAGGATGTACCTGTGCGATATATAAGTTATTATAGCATACCGGGGTGCGACGTTGCTAAATATACGTTTTCCCTAAGTTTAGGGAAATTGTACACAAGGCAACACTACATGGGGGTGTCTGGAGATGACCCCCATCTACAAAGTCTCAACCCCTTAGGGGTTAAAATAACGAAAATCCTCATTAAACCCCCAAGTAAATCCAAATTTCAATAGTCGTCGAAGGGTAAGCTACTTATCGAAGGCGCCTGTATAAAGGAATTATGTCGTTGCTTCTAATATTTTCGATACGAGATGTTTCTAGAAAATACCAGATGTAAGAAGCGGGTATATGTAAGCAGCCAATCAGCCGTTGGATGATTAGTATTGGATAAACGAGCCATGCAAGTGCACAGAACTAGTGAATACTAAAACCTTTGTAGTAGTGCTATTATTATTTTCGCCATGTGTAAACGATATTGTCGCGATCCTATGTGAACAAACCGAATAGTTTCTGTTATTTATGTGGTGAAGTCACACTGAAAGCTCAACGAAAGACTTTGGGTAAGGAAAGCCTATAAGTTATATTTTAGGTGCAAAGTTAGCAATCAAGATAAAATTTGCTGCCTCACTTGCTTAAAAACCTTAAGAGGATGGCAACGGAGTACTCACAAATCTATGGAGTTTGGAGTGCGAATGATTTGGCGTGAATCTCAGAATCATGTTGATGATTGCTACTTTTGCTTAACAAAAATCCTGGAGTTTTTTAGAAAAAGCAAACACAAAAACTGAATATCCCCTCAGACACGAGAACTAACCTCAAGCCGCTTCTAATACACTTATCCCTAAGCCTATAGAAAAATACGAAATCGACTAGAAAATCAGATGATGAACTATGCGATTTTGAACAGAAAGCCGGTCCAAATTTTGAAGATGAAGACGATTACGATTGTGGTTGAAGTAAATAGCCCAATTTATATACCTCGGAAAGAGTTCAACGATCTTATTCGGGATTTGGATCTTCCCAAAATAATGGCCCAGCTGCTTGGATCTCGTTTACAGCAGTGGAATCTTTTACAAAAAGGAGTGAAAATTTCCACGTTTCAAAAAAGGGAGTCTATGCTGGCAGTATTTTTTTCAATAGCAAATGACTTGATTTACTGTTATGATATTCCGGCTGTAATGAACGAACTAGATGTTAGATTTTGTAGACTCTCATAGTTCAGCTAGTGTGTGGCCCACCAGGGACGATTGAGAAGAAAGAAGTTTGACATCTTCTTTTTGAGGCTAGTTATCCTTAGTAACGATTATTATTATAAAAAAAAGAAATTTTTTTTATAATAATGTTGTAAAAATTTAAAATAATCAATGAAATAAAAGTTTTATTTCAATGAAATCTTACGTAGTTTTTAATCCAAATTACAGTTTCAGTTAGTAAACTATCGCTATCGCAGAATAATTGAAGTTGACATAAAGTTAGCCTAAACCTACCTTTTCAAACCCATCATGGGTATATCTTATCTGCATTCAGATATACAAGAAACTCACACACTAAGCGACTGTTTATTGACTCTTCGAAGACTAGTCTAAAGGCAATTTTATTGGCTAATGGAAGCGATCAGCCATCTGTTCCTATGAGTCATACTGTATATCTGAAAGAACTGCACGAGAACAAGTGTATATTACTTCAAGGCATAAAATACAAAGATAATAAATGGAATATTTGTGCCTAGATGAAATTTGTTGCACTACTCACAGGAATGCAGAGGAGCTACACAAAATATTGTTGTTGTTTTTTATGCAAAGCTATAAGCCAACATTATGTTGTTAAATAATGGCCGTTACGTGAAAATATTGTGTCCGGCCTGAAAAACGTCCGTTAGCAGAACAGCAGATGTATTTACCTCCTCTGCACATTGTTAAAGCCTTAAATAGAGAAGCAAATACTTTTCTTTATTTGAGAGGGAAATTCAGGCAAAGCTTAAGAAGGAATGTCCGTTGAGCCCAAATACAACTTTTAAAGATGAAAACTTTGGAAGTACACTTTCGAGAAAAGAAAATAGGGCGTGGATTGCCTTTAAAAATGTATGTAACAACTTGTTAGGTAACAAGAAATCGGAGAACCATAAAAATCTAGTTTAACCTCACAAAACTTTAGGTTGCAACATGTCACTTGAGCTGCAGTTTGTTCACTCCCATTTGGAATTGTTTCCTGACAATTTAGGAGTAGTTTTTGCTAATAAATATTCTCGTTGAAGCCTACTGTGTATAGACGTCGCGACATCAAGAAAAAACAAAACAATTGCAAAAACTTTAAAACTCCCCGATTCTAAAAATACGTCTCTTTCGTCGACATATTTGTTATATGCATCAACTTGATTTCTGCACAGGTTACTGAGATTTACAAGTGTTTCACTTGGGCGTAGACGATGACTTCAATATAGGCGTCGCAACACTAAAAAAAAAGCAAAACAATTGTAGAAACCTCGAAAGTCTAAATTTTAAATCTGCATCTATTTCTGATATTTGCACAAAATAGATTACTCTATTGGTTTATGAGATATAAGATGTTTTTTAGTAGAATAAGAATTTTCTTTCAATGACTTGTTTTGGAACATATTTTTTTACATGATAACAATATTTTCATACTTTTAATCTCTCTTAAATCATATCCTAACATAAATTAACACCCCATGAAATAAACGATTTCTACCAGAATTTGATATCCCCGTTTATTTTTGAGTTTCAATTTTAAGTGAAACACTATATATTTCGGAAACTTCAGAAATTACGGCCATGTTATTTGTTTACATTTTGAGACTGTCAAAATAAATTTTAAATCAAATATATCAGATGAAGATAATAATAGAGCACTAGCACATGCAGAAGTGGAGGCACAACAATATTTGTTGCAAAAATGTTCGTTTTTTTTCTGCACACTGAACATTAAGTGTTTGTGGTTTTTCCAATATAAAAACAAGTGCGAGATTTCTAAACAAATGAGTAAAACGCAAGACTCAGAGCAGATAAAAAAGAAAATTGAACAGGATTTTGGAATAAAATATAATGTCTCACTAGCAAAGAGATCGTCTATTTACGTTATCTTAGAAAAATTTATAAAATAGAATAGAATTAGTAAAGCACGTGAAAGTTCCAAGAATGATATTTTCCATATTCACAAATCCGGAATAAAAAGTTCTACGTAATAGCAGAGGTGGGCAGTGAAATATTTGTTATATTCATAGAAATGATGAGGGGTTAAACTAAGTTGGTATAGGTGTAAAGTATATGAATTTATCAGTTTAAGAAAGTGTTACAACTGATGCGGTTTAACCATACAGCAAAAGAGTGTTCTGAGAAAAAACTATGTCTAAGATGTAGTGAAGAACATAATTTACCATCTAAATCACATCATCATCCTGCACAAATTCAAGCTGTGGCAAATACCCTAATATCCAGTTCCGTGCGACTAACTGAAACACATACGACTTAGGGTAATATCTAGTGCTTTAAAGAAAAATGGCTACACAAATCGCACCAAAAATTATGAACCGGGAAAGCAACAAGTAGTCTTACCATATGTAAAAGGCACAATAGGCAGAATCGGAAGAATTCTTAGGAAACACAACATACAAACAATACACAAGCCACAAACAATCATAGGTAAATTACTTGGAAACCCAAAAGATAAAATCAAACTGGAAAACCACGGAGTATACAGCATTCCGTGCCAGGACTGTGAAAAATTGTACGTTGGGCAGACTAACAGGCGAATATCAGCAAGAGTGGAAGAGCATAAACTCAGGATCAGAAACAAACAAACAACCTCAGCTTTATTCCTACATCATCAGGAAACCGGCCGTAAAATAGATTTCGATGGGTGTAGGGAGATTGCCAATATAGAACATTATAAGACCAGAATAATCCAAGATGCCATAGAAATTGAAAAACAAGGTGATTTGAATAAAAGGGACGAATCATTAAAACTACCAACAGTATGGAAGACAATAATCGGCAAATCTAAAATCGCAAAAACTCAAGCGCAATTAACGCAACAACAACAGCACCATCCGGAAAACATAAATAACGACCAACGGCCGCGCAGATATAACCTTCGGCCCCGGGTGGGGGTATAAAAGGAAGCGTCGCAGTCACCAACACCTCAGCCTCTATTAGGATGCGAGAAAGAAAGCTTCGAAAATGCCAAATGTGATTCTGGCGAAACGTTATCAAAACTGTTCTTTTCAGAACGACAGTAGTGAACGGATGTCCACCCGGAATGAGAACACATTATATATATATATATATATATATATATATATATATATATATATATATATATATATATATATATATATATATATATATATATATATATATATATATATATATATATATATATATATATATATATATATATATATATATATATTCCGTTGTTAATGAATGTTTTTCTCACAAGGATATATTTCTTAAAGAGAATTGAGCAAAAGAGATAAAGAGACAAACTCAAGTATACGAAAGTTATTAAAATTAAAATTGTTCAAAGCTTCAGTATTGTAATGATTGCCAATATTTAAACATAGTTATACAGGGTATTTTAAAAACATACGCCATATGTTAATGGAAGATTCCTTGGTATAACAGAAGACACATAGGTGTGAAACAGTTTTTTTCAAGATATAGGGTTTTAAAAAAATTTATTTGGTTTTTTGCCTACATTCAAACCGGATTATTAGACTGCAATGAAACTCGTAATAAAAGCATGTACAAAATTTTTTTTATAAAGCATTGGTGTTAGTACTTCATACCAGCGGCATACAAACGAATAAGATTATGAATTTTTTCCACCATTATTCGGTTGTAACATTTTTGTTATTGGTATTTTTGGCAATTTCATATATTAAACTGATTCCCTGATATATACACTAAAAAGGCATACTTCGTTTAAGTAATAAATTTAAATAAGGTCGTACATATTAAAATCAATTGAAAATTCAAGCAATAAATTGTATTTTTAATAAAAGTGTTAGGAATGCATTGGAATGTTCTTAATATACCGTTAATATTACCGTCGACGAGAAAGATTGGGCACATTTTCACTATTAGTCAGTCATAACTTTTTTAATATTGGCATTTTTGACAATTAGATACTTATTCTCCAATTAATTTTACACAGGAAAGATCCTCTTAGTTTAAGTCGATTAATCCATATATATATGCCCTAATATTAGTTAAATAATGCCGAACATGATCAAAATCAATTTAATTTCACCCAGTTGTCAAAAATAATGATTGTGGATTTCTTGACATGAATAACCACAGCAATTAAGCCTAGGTATTGATTTTTAATATTCCATTACAAGACCAAGTTTTTAAAGCTAATAATCCGATTTAATATATAAGGAAGAAATCAAATAAAAAATTATTTAACCCTCAAAACAAAGCCGTTTTAGACCTATCTGTTTGTCACATTTTTATCGTGTAAAAATAATTATAAAAGGACTCTAGGTCATTCACTTGTCCCCTATAGCGTTACGAATTTATTTAGCAGCATTGGATAATAATTAACTGAAACCTATTTATAGCACTATACTCCGCGTTGCCTCTGCGAGAAGCTATGACGACCATATTACACAACTGTTATGTGTGTAGTGTAGGGTCTTTATTATTTCATATCAACGCTTGTTGAATTTTTAATTGTGCTTGTACTCTAAAAAGCAACATGCCATCGGATTAGTTAATATATAAAATATATAATGATACCAATAATATGGATGATGCATGAGACTGATTTTGTATTTTTGGCAGGTTATCTACATTTACTGCCAGAAGTCGACCAAAAATTAGGTATTTAAAATTATATCGACTTCTCTAATAATATGACAATGTAATTAATAATTTTATATTAGATTCCTGATTTATTTAAAGGGACTGATTTTCACTATATATTTATATGTATGTAACTGATGTTTTGCGGAATTTTATTTAATTTTACTTCTTAAGAGAGTACCAATATTTTATCAGTTCCTATGTTAAATCTAATTTTATGCAAAAATTACGTTTTTAGGCAGATTTTCTTAGACATTTAATTTGGCAGTTAGTTTCATCCACTATTGTGAATCCTTAAAGAAGTTTTACAGTTCACCTTTATATTGCACATCACACTTAATCCTTGTGCACAATTTGAAATCATTCGAATAAGTAGGTATATTTTTTGGACTGATTTTTTAAACATTTTATTAGTCCGCCATTTTGTTTCGTCATCTTGGATTCATACCAAAATTTTATCAGTTCATTTCTATATCACATTTGATTTTTCTACAAAATTTGATAGAAAGAGAGTAATCCGGATTATTTATTGCTGTCCTCAAAAATGTGTTTTATTGTTATAATTAGATATCCTCTACATGTCTGTTTTTTCAAAAATTTCATTGTGAGTGAGGTTAGTGCGTCCTATATGGAGTCTGGCCATGATAATACAATAATCAGTTTTGAACTCGTACAACGTGTTGTCTTGTGTGAGTAAATGCCAATCTAATTAAATAAAGCAGTTGACTGAAGAAATTCGTTGGAAATCCTTACTCCAAAAGATATTGTCAACTATGATAGTGTTTGAAGTTTCCAACTTGGCTAGTTTAGCTAGCTTCTCTTTTATTACAGAGGATGTCTTTGTGGCTTGGATTGGATGATGATTTATGTTCTGTCGATGAATATATTTTCCGGTTTATTGTAAATGTCTTAAACAAGTGGATGATCATATGATTTTAAAGCTTCATTGGCGCGCACATTTATTGTGAGGGTAAAGTAAATTGATTTCAAAATGGCCAAGATGACATGACACCAGTGCTCTTATGGAAAGTGCAGGAGATTTCACAAGAAAGATCATAGTAGGCAGCACCAACCATTGGTATTTATTTTTAGAAATGTTTGATCAACATTGCTCTAACCAACTGCGTTATCGTACCACTGAGAAGCAATTCGTTAAAACTTATTACTGATTTAAACCCACCAATGTCATAAGCATTATTGATCCTGCCAAATATTCTGACTTTATTGCGCGGCGTTCCATGATTCTGTTGGGTTTGAATATGTACAAGTTCTAATGAATCGCTTATCAGTGGAATGATAGCGTAATTGATCAGAGCAGTGAGCTAGAGATCCAGAGGTGGAGGTTCGATCCCACCTCGTACCATAACTTTTAGTGACGATCAAATATTTCTAAAAAAATGTTTCACAGTTTAAAAAAACTAATAAAATACTTCTACCGACTCTTGTACTAGATCTGGAGTCATCCATGGAGATGATCTTATGGTTGGGATGTTGTTGGGTGAGAAAGTTTTAATGTAAAGTGAGTTACCATATTGGTCTTTGTAGTATGTTGTCATGATATAGCCAATTATGATATTAGAAAGGAAAAAGGTAGTTGTTTACCTTGTATGTTGCGGCGTATGTAGTTTGGAGCCTTTGGCAAATTTGGAAATATCTGTGATTGGCAACTTAGGTATGTCTGTTTCATATTTGAGTCAGATGTCCATGTTGTAAAGAGAAGAATGATCTATAGTGTAATGTATTTCATCACAAACAGCAAGTTGGCAGTAAAGGCTTGTAGTTCTTTTGACTCAAATTTTACACAAAAATCAAGTGTTACATAAGAATGAACTGGTAACATTTTGGTATGAATAAAAGATAGCAAAACAAAAAGGCGGCCAAATAAAATATTTAAAAAGCGGCCTAAAAAATCTACTTGCTCGATTAATTTCAAATTTTGTACAAGCATTGGGTGTAATGAAGAGATAAACTGGTACGAGTTCAAGATGGCGGAACAAAATGACCGCCAAATAATTTTTACTTCCTTCGCAATCGTGAAAAAATCACCATCCGAGATTTTTTCAGATCTTTACGTTTCAGGGTTTCTAGATGCTGAAAAAAAATTTTTCTCAATCCGTCAGTCTGTTTGACTCTCGGTCGGTCTGTTCGCGGCATAGCTAAAAACTATTTACCCGATGGACTTCAAATTTTGACGAAAAATTAAGGGTCATATGGGGATGACCTGGTAATATGGTAACAAAATAGCGGCCTAGTGAAATTATTACTAAAAAACTACTTATCCAATGTATCTTAAATTTTGACAAAAATCATGTATTTGTAAGAGTCAACTGGTAAAATCCAAGATGGCCCAACAAAATGGCGGTTAATAAAATATTTAAAAATTCAGCCTGAAAAACAATTTAATGGACTGATTTCAAATCTTGTGCCATAGCTAATTGCGATATAGAGATGAACTAGTAAAACTGTGGTACTTGCTTAGTTTGTTTAATTAATTTACATGTTTTTAAGTTTTAGTGTTCCTAGATAAATATTCAACAATTATTTTTATCAGTTTCTTTGGTGCGTCTGTCTCCCTGTCAGTTCCCGGCATAGCTTAAAACCTACTCATCAGAATGAATTTTAGTCAAAAATTAAGGGTTATATACGGATAATCTGGTAATATTTTGGTGAAAATCCAATGTCGGAACAAGTATGTCGTTCGAGATGATTCTTTATTCTCCATAAACTTGTGGCGACTGAATGTCTCCCACATTTGTCTGCCAAAGTTAAAATTTGCGCATATCACACTGTATATATTTGTTTTTCTTTTCATTGTTACTGCATAACATATTTATTTTATTTTACTCTTACTTTTTTAATCTAGGCTAATTATCTATTGCTATTGAGAAATGTAACAATTTGTAGGTACTTAGTTTTCTGTAAATAATTGTGGGAATTTCCATCGGCATTTAGAGTCTAATTTAGTTTTAAGGTTCTTGTATGCTATCCGTTAATTTTTATTTTTACAACACTTCTTTGTACGATTTTATGTTGTTGCACGTTCGATAATAGGAACCATCACCGATAGTGAACTGTTTATTGCATTTAGGGTTTATGATAGGAAAATACCGAAACGACCCTTCTTAGTAAAGCTTTCTCCAAATTCCCATTTTACTATCTGTAATGAATGTTTTTATTTGGACCATGGGAAAGTTTACGAAGATAGAAAAAAAACCCCTTTTGCCAACGAATAGGACCAATCAAAGCGAGGAATTTTGGCACAGGGGGTGGAACTTTGTGTTTCTTGAAATTGGTATTAATATTAGAGGAGGACTCTGTTTTTGGACTTGCAAGAAGTCGGATGTGAATTTTGTTGTTCTAGTTCAATAGACTAATTTTATTTCGTTTTAACAGTGTTTCAATAAACTCTCACAGTTCATATAAAAAAGGAATGTATTGGATATATAGCTAACAAGCACACACATATGTTCCTAAAAACTTATAGATAGTCCGAGAACCCATAAAAACGGCCTTAGGCGATTATGCCATGAAATAAGTATCCACATATATATATATATATATATATATATATATATATATATATATCTATATATATCGTAGCCGATCGATCGTAGCAAAGTTGTTAAATGCAGTTCACGTAGCGCTCACCGGAAATCAATAGTCGCATATGTAAGCGAATAAATCTTCGGCATAGCATATGGTAGCCTTTAACCATTTACGGTTCATTGGTAACATTTCAACAAAATTTTAAAATTGTCCTTTTTTTATTTTTTACCTTTATACTTTGAATATATAACCAGGCTATAAACGGTATCGATTTTCTACTTGCATTGAGCAGATGTTAGTAATTTTAGTTAATAGAGATGTGTTTTTAAATCAAATAGATTAAAAAACTTACTTGAAGAATTACGAAGAGTTATGTGCAGCTCTTCTTTAACTTTTGCATAACAATAATAAATATATCTAATTTTTACTTCCCCTTACAATAGTCATTATATTGTATAATTAATACACTATATACTATATAGGCTATGTAGTGGAAGTATTAGGAATCACAAAAATGTTCGAAAAATATAAGTTGGACTTTTCGACTTTTTAGATTCACTAAAATATGACAAACAGGCATTTAGAAAAAAAAAATGAAATCTGTACTGTGTATGAGTATGTGTGTTTGTGTGTATGTAAACAAAATTTGCGCCAACGATAATTTGAGAACCGATATAGTGTGGGCCAGTGTCTCGTAAGGATTGGATTTTGGGTATCATGTGCTGTATATAGCATTCTACTTTTAATGTGCCAAATTATTCCAGCTTAATTCATATCGATATAAGTTTATAGTAAGTTGGGTTACCTATGGGTGCAAATTTAAACAGTAAAGAATGGAATTTTTAAGTTTATTTATTTTTCAAGTAAAACAAAAGGAGCGTTTTGTTTTATATTCACGCTTAATTGCAATTTTATAGGTAAAATTAGAATATTTCCGTGAATATGTTTTTCTACTTTTTGACTTGTTACGATGTCACTTTACTGACCACTTGTCACTTCCGTTTTTATCTTTCTCGGTTGGCCAACGGTCTTCATCCCCTGGTATCGTCATTTAGCTTTGTCTACTCTATAATCAGTCTATTCGGATTGGCAACTACTCTGATCTGTGGAAGGAATCTTTAATAATTCCTATACATAAATCAGATGATAAAATTAACAAAAAATGACCGCCAATCTGTAAACTTAATATATTTTCCAAATGCTTTGAAAAGGCAATTTACAAGTACTTGTTCTTTATAGCCAAAAATAGATTCGATATTAAACAGCACGGTTTTTTCCATAACAAATCCATTGACTCGAATTTAATATTTGATGTCGAATATATTTTAAATAGTATGGACAGTCGTGTGCAAATTGACTCCGTTTATACCGACTTCAGTAAGGCTTTTGATAAGATTGATCACAACTTACTTCTGATGAGACTTAAGGTAGTCACTTGAGGCTACTATTATTTATTATTTATATTAATAATATAGGTCGTTGTTTTAAACATACAGAATATCTATTTTATGCCAACGATTTTAAACTTTTTAAAGAAATAAGTTCGATTGAAGATTGCCTTTTGTTGCAATCAGAGCTTGTTAGACTTGAGGAATTTTGTAAGACTAATAGTTTATTTATTAATTTCGATAAATAGTTTATAATATTGGGCTTCGTAAATAGCCAATGTAAAAATTTTAAGAATAATTGTACTTTATTATCACTTTATTATGCCTATGTTTTTGCTAGATTAAACTCTGCCTCATCGGTGGATGGAATCCGCAATACAACGTTTATAAATCTTGTCTAGAATTGATTCAGAATAAGTTTTTGAAAGGTTTAGCTTTTAAAAATAATTTATGTTTTGAAAATTACAGTCTTTTGCGCGCTCACTTTAATATTTTATCACTAGAAGATTGAAGAGTGATAACAGACCTGATTAACACTATAAAAAATTGTTAATTCAAAAATTGATTCACCTGAACTTGGCCTAAATTCTTTTTGGTGTGCCACAAAGACATTTAAAACATTTTAATCAATTTAACATATCCTTTTCTAACAGAAATAGTTCGTTGTACTCTTCCTTGTTAAGAATATGTAAACTCGCTAACGCTTTTTGTGATAACTTTGATTTCTTCTATCTGCCCGTACACTTATTAAAGAAAAAACTAAAGGACTACTTTTTAAACCGGTAATCATATTTATCTGCTTTTTTTTCGGTACTCTTACTTGTAAGAATAGAACTTAATATTGTTTGTTTTATTTTTATATTTAGCTTTGTTTTCGCTTGCTTTTTTTATCTAGGCAATAGTGTTTAGTCTAAGCAATAATTATTGTAACGATGTAATACAGCATAAATAAAAATTGTGGATACTTTGCTGGGAACCTTTGTTCCTGTTTGTATCCCGGAGAGAAATACAATAAAAAAAAATAAAAATAAAAAAAATTCCGGTTTAGAGCCGAGGTACGACAAACACCTCCATATGTGGATCCGAAGCAAATCAGGTAACATCCCGAATGTACTCTGTAGTGGTGATTTCAAATTGTGTTTCTTGGTATGGATTAACCGACTGTTTTGTTTGGAAACCAAAATAAAGTTGACATTTTAGAGGAAACCTGGATTTTCAGTCAGCCTTGCCGGAATCATTTCTTTGAAACCTTTTATTGGATACAGAAATTTACAAGTCTAAAGCTGCTATCAAAATTGTATTAGGTTAATTTACCCACAAACCTACAGTTCTCACCAGAGGAAAAGTTGCCGTACGCCCGCGCCGTGTGCTATAAAAAGGGATGCACACGGCGTAGATCTTCGATATTTTTAAGGGGGATAAAAACGTAAAAAGTTTATATTTTAAGAACGCATAAACCAATATCAGTAAAATTGAAAACAGAAATGGCTGGGTAAATGTGTTAACATTTTCAAATTTTGTCATTGACGTAGATAGTTGATTTTCCTTTTCGATAAAGTATATTAAAAAAATACTAAATATTCTAAAAAAAATCCGACACAAGTCAAAATCGTTTTATTTTTTTATATACAAAATTTGACTATTCAACTGCCTCATTTCTCTAGGGCTACCCTAGAAACGAAAAAAAAAACTAATTAAGGAACAGTGAAACACATTTGTATAAAAATACTTTTTTTCACTTTATTTATCAAATTTGATTTTGTTTTAAACCCGTTAGTTAAAAATAAACCGACGAAACGTAAAATTTCAGTTATCTCTTTGTATATACAATAGTTTTCATAGTACAACCCATTGGTAGCCCTAGAGGAGTCCCTTAAAAATACATATATATATATACATATATATTGCAACTTTTCACTGAATATAGAAAATTCGAGAATAGAAAGTTTACTCTTTCCGCACTTTAAGCAATTTACGGAAATAAAATGTTTTAAATTTGTCTGCCAGTACAACAGTCACTATTTATAAAATACTTGTTTTAAATAGTCCGAAATAAAATTATGTTTTCATTTTTTAGAATACTTCGATTTAAATATTGTTTTGGGTGCTAAGACAAATTTTTTATATTTTTCATTTGCCGTTTTTTCGAAATAGCATTTTATCTTACATATTTTTTAATGGCACTTTGTATATTTTTTCACAGTAAATTCGCCATAAAATTACTTAATTAAAGATGAGTCGCATGGTTACCTTTATTGAGATTCAAGATGGCGATATGCCAGCGATTTTTGACAAATTTTTAAAATAAATGTGATTTTTGAAAAGGTAATTTTACGGCAAAAATAAGTAAACTGCTCTTTCGGTAAAATAAAAAGTAAAAAAAAATCCTATATTTGTCAAAAAACACTTTTAAATTGATGCGTTCTAAAAAAATTAGCTTATTCTAGACTGTTTAAAACATGTTTTTGATGTTGAATTTTCAAAAAATGGCTGTCAAAAACAAAAGTTTAACTTATGATATATCGATGAAAAGCTAGCTGGATACAGTAGTTCATAAAAATATACGTGGTCCTACTAAAAATAAAAAATAGGGGTCACTTTCGGTAAAACCAGAAGAAACTTCATGACTTTTTCATAGAAAATTTGCCTCTCATGGAGTTATAGAAATGACTCAATTTCAAATTGATAAGTTTGAAACTAAAAAAATGGGAGCCTGTTACAGGTTTACATATATAAAAAGAAAGGTGATTGTGCGGATGAATTCTCAAAAAGAAAAGGAACATGAATCATAGACATGTCCGCAACGTGTAAAAGGATATAAGAAACTTGTTGAAAATCGTAGCAAACTAACGTGAATTCACTAACAGGACCCACCCACATATTTGTAAATTCGGACAGAAAAGCCCAAAATTTAGGGTCAATTTCTGACGTCTCTACGGAGATGATCTTAGCCACCTGCCGTGACATCCAAGACCAAGGGGATGAATCAAATGAGAGAGGTGATTGTGCGCATAAATTCTTAAAATGAAAATGAAAATGAATCGTGGGCATGACCGCAAAAAAAAATGTGAAGTTTCGTAACTGTGCTACACGTGTTTCAGTCTTATTAGATTTCATTAGCAGAGAAGTATAACCAAGTTAAAAGGTATAAGAAACTTTTTGAAAATCATAGAAAACAAACGTGGATTCACTGACAGAAGCCAACCACACCTTTGTATATTCGGCCTGAAAAGCCCAAAATTTAGGGACAATTTCTGACTTCTCTACGGAGGTGATCTTAGCCACGTGCCGTGACATCATATATATATATATATATATATATATATATATATATATATATATATATATATATATTTATACATATATATATATACACTTAAATCGAATGCACTGTCACATATCTTGATCAAAAATTCTTGGCCGGAAAAGATATTTGTAGATATGAAATACCTATACTAGCCGGAAACCCCCGGAGCCCTAATAGGTGACGCTAAGTTTTATACTTAGCATGTATGATGAAGGTAAAGGCCCAGAAATCATGATCGCAGGAGGGTACTCTGTCACATAGTCAAAAGAAATTCTTCTTGTAGGCCGTTTTGCACATACATATATAAATATATATTCAGGGTGTGTGTAAATAAGTGCGACAAACTTCATGGGGTGATTCTGCATGAAAAATGATCGACAGTTTGCTATATAAACGTATGTCCGCAAATGATTCGTTTTCTAAGATACGGGACGATTTATTTATTGCTCTAGAGCCGGTCGAGATGAAATTTGGTAAGTTTAAAGAAGTAGTTATTTTTTGACATGCAATTATGAATTTTATTTTCATCATTGGCGCGCATACAGGTAATGATCTCAATTTTTTTAAAGAAAAAAATTATACGCCACTGAGACATTTCAAATTAAAAATCATTTTTGAATTCCTCGTTCAATTGATTGGTGACAAAAAAATCTCTTTTGCTTTTTTTTCGTATGGGGCGCGGTTTTTATGAAAAGAAATAAAAAATCTTAACGAGTATTTTTCATTTCTTTAATACAATATCTAGTAGGGTACTGTAAAAATGTATCTGTTAAATACGAATATGTAAACGAAATGTCAAATTAGCGGTTTCTTCATTCTTAAGCCTTTTAGTTTGCTATAACAATATTGTTGATAAGTAATCAATTTTTCTTTTATCGAAAAGAATGGAAAATTTTACAAATGCGGAATTGTCAGACACGCATTTTGTTTATGGTAGAAGTAATGGAAATGGTCGACAAGCTCGACGATTGTATGCTGAGTTGTATCCAGGACGAAGGGTTGTATCATTTAAAAAACAAACGGACTGCGGGCGCCCTCGAAAGGGTACCCCATCACACAATATATATGCTTCACTCTTTCTTCTTAAAGTATCCGTTTCATATTCAGCATGTGCAAGATCTACTACTTAAAGCCTTTTTCTTGCCAATGCATTCTTCATCAAATCGCTCAAATTCCAAATTTTTTAAGTGGCGTTTTTTGGACGACAGTGTATACGAAATTTCCATAACAATCACTTATGAGGCAAGTCCACATGGAATCTTTGAAGCTCATGTTCAGCATCAGTTTTCAATAAATGTATGGCTTAGGGTAATTGATCATTTAATCGGTCTATATTTCCTCCCACAACGACTAACAGGCGAATCTTACCCTTTCTTCTTTCCTACAGAAAGAGTTAAATGTTCTTCTTTAAGAAATTCCTCTACAGCTGAAACAACACGTATGGTTTATGCATGATGATGCACCAGTCCATTATATATATATATATATATATATATATATATATATATATATATTATATTTATTTATATATATATACGTAGGTACCTATTACTTTTGTATTTTAAGTGATTTTAGTACTATAAGACTTAATTAAATATCATATTAAAATAAAAAGGTATATTTTCTATAATGGTATAGTAAATACTACCTATATAATATTATGAACATGAATACAATTATCGTAGGTGCCCATCATAGACATAAGTCATAACAACTGGTGTTATCTATGGTACGTACCTGTTAATCCGCATAAATATGGCACTAATATGTTTTTATATTCCCTTTTCCCAATAAATTTAATCTGAAACATATAATAATGTCAATGCTGGCAAAAGTAACTAAACGCGTTCTCGCACCCGGGAAGCAAATTGGGAAAATAAAATATTGTTTCCAGTAATCACCAGCAAAGAATACCGTATAAACCGTGGCTCATGGCACGTAGCGCATTTATATCTCCCTCACCGTGCACGCTCAGTGGCTTCAAAAAAAACAAATGGTAATAATAATAAATTAAAAGTCAGTGTCTCTTGAAAACTTAAGAAAGAATGAAATATTAATTTTTGTTTAATTCTGTATACAGTTGTAAAAGTATTATATTTTGTTAATTTTTTTAATAAACATGTATCAGTTTAATTTGCCAAAATTTAATATTTTTATAAGTTTTTTTAAGAATAGGACTGATATGATATGATTTTCCAATAGTTGAATTATCGTTTCAAATTAAATTCATTTTTAAACTGAGGTTTGTTGCATTTTCAATTGGATTTTGTAATTAAGAGAGCTTGGATGACCACTATTTTAAATTTCAGCATGGAATAAAAATCAGAAATCAAAAAAATCAGTGTTTAATAGATAATATACAATTGGTGTGATAATACTTTCCTTACTACTTGTATTAATTTAATACAAATAAAAAACCATTATATTTTAGAGCATTATGTGGTGGGTATGACCCGATAAAGTCTACAACCTTAGGGTAAGAATAAAAATAGAGTTCATTATTTACATATTTAGCCACTGCCAAGATTACCTCACAGTATAAGGTTGATCGTACGACGATGCCAAGCCTAGCCAGGAACACCAATGTTTATACCAATTTATATTACGGTGAATATGTTTAAACGTGATGCAATAAAATTTTCATACAAAGAATAGTAATGTGTTTCCAGTATTAGTTTCTAAGCAGTATAAAGAAATTACTTTTATTGCAAAATAGTAAAATACAAACTAAAATACCCAAAGCCTCAGATCAGATTACACCAGTAATAAGAGTTTTAGTTAGATATGGCAAACCTGATCGACAACTCCACGTATTAGACCATCCCACTGTAGTATTAGACTATCCTACTTTCATTGACAAGGGATCCTACAGTAAAGATTGTTACAGGGTCACGTGACCGGCGTGGTCGTGGAACTACAATAAATTTTAACATTAAAGAAATTAACTTGCTAAAAAATATTTTATTAGATACCAAGCTTTTCTTAGCGTCCCTACTGCCTGTGTTTTTATGTGTTATTGTGTATTTGTTGATATGGTTCAAATCTTCTAATTATATGTTGCTTTACTTCAAGAAGCAGTGTTCTAAAGGTGCAGTGACATTAGAAGAACATTGATTTTTTAAATATAGAAATTCAAATAAATAAGTTTGATTTACTTTATCTTGGACATTGCGAAACTAGGAGCTTTAGTTGGCCTAATTATGGTGCGGCAATGTGAGTTTGTAAAAAAATTACGGTTTAAGTTTGGAATTTTCTTTTAATCACTAAGTAAACAGCAAGATTTCCTTTTCAAGGAGACACGTCTAATGGAAGATACTTTTTTCACTAATTTTGGGACCAATCCGGTTCAGTACAATAGAATGTTTATTTTGTCGGGGTCATGTCAGAATCCTCAGAAGCAAAATGATACAAGAAAGACTCTGAGGTGATTTTTTTAACGATTACAATAGTTTTTCTTATCAGAGAATTAAAATAATTATAGAATATATTTATACTATATTAAAATAGTCAAATGGCGTCTCACGCTCAAAAAAAACGTACTGCGATTTCGAAAATCACTAGATTTTGGATGCAATCTGGGGAAATAAAGTTTCGGATGATTTCGCGCCTTTTTGTAATTTTCATTTAAGTTGGGCCAAATTTTTATATAAGTGTTGTCAGGTAAATTAATTTAAATGGTGATTCTTTGGGTACTAAAAGTAAAAATGTGTTCGTAAACATGTTCTAAACTGGTTAGAATTTAAGATTTAGGATATTGAAAATTAAAAAAATCTTTTATTTTTTAAAATTTTAGCTATTAACATGGAAAAACAATATGATAATTGGCTATTCTATGCTTATCTTATAGCGTTCGCTTTTTTTACTTAGCGCAAGAGGAAAGTATTCTAGTTGCAAAAAAACATGTTTTCTCAGTTCCGTCGGTTAGTCTGTAGGTCTGTCCGTGACAAAGTTCAAGAACTGTTTGTCCTATTTACTACAAGTTTTGGTTAAAAATTAAAGGTCATATGGTGATGACGTGGTAATATTTTGGTAAAAATCCGATATGGCTGACAAAATATTGAAATGTTAAAAAAATATTACTAAAAAACTACTTATCCGTTTTATCCAAGTTTTGCAGAAAATTAGGTGTGACATGACCATCAACTGATAAGTTTTACTACAAATCCAAAATGGCGGCCTAATAAAATATTATAAAAGTCAATGCAGAAAACTACTGCATCGATTATGTTCAATTTTTGCTCAAAAATCAAATATTATAAGGGATGAACTGGTAAAAATGTTGAGTGAAATTCAAAATGGGAGAACAAAACGGTGGCCTAATTAAATGTTTAAAAATATCTAAAAAGTACTTATCGGATTGATAGATTGATGACATCCCCATTTTGAATATTTATTACTAAAAATATATAAATTGCACAATTAATATCGATTTTTATTCATATCTGTATAAATGTTAAAATTCGCTCGCAATCTAGGCATTCCTACTCTCATTTTTTAAATATTTGCTAAAAATGTATGATATGTATTCTCAAATCTGTACAAATGATAAAATTCCGCCGCCATGTTGGCATTACAATCTTGAATTTTTAAAATGTTGACAAAAATTCGTGATGTGCAGTCTTAAATACCCCTAAATGCCGAATTTTAATCAAATCTGCAAACATTTTGAAATTAGTCTGCTATGTTGGTGCCACCATTTTTAATTCTCAAATATTGATTAAAATTTCATAGCTTTCATTCTTAAATACTTCTAGAGACTGATATTTCAGCCGAATCTGTACAAATGACAAAATTCATTCGCTATATTGATTTTGATTTTGTTGTGCAATCTTAAATAATCCCCTCAAATGTTAAAATCATCCGTCCGACATGTAGACATTGTCATTTTGGCACCGCTATTTTGAATTTTTAAATGCTAACACTCTTAAATTTTCCTAGGCACCAATTTTCAGTTTACTCTACACAAGTAACAAAATTCGTCGGCCGTATTGGCGCCGCCATTTTGGATTTCTAAACGTTGACTAAAAAATTCGGATTTTTTATATTCGAAAGTGTATGCATGTCAAATCTGAAAATAATCGGTAATGGAAGTGGTGAAAAATCCATTACAAGATGAACTGAACAAATAACTTTCTAAACTTCTAACTTTTTCTAAATGTCACAATTACAAAATGATAGTGACAAAGGCAAACATAACTAAAAACTAAAGTTTAATAATATATAAATAACTAATTTTCTTTTAAACTCACCTAACTTATTGGTTGGGTTTTAATAGTGAAGTAGGGAACGATTATTTCTTTGATATTTGTAAAAATACCTATTTCCCTCATTAAGGAATAGGTAGGAATCCTTCCTTTTGTGGAAGCATGGCCCATTTCTTCATTTTCGTACATCAAATATTTTAACAGGTCGTCGTTTTGTTTCGCCATATTGAATTCATATCAATATTTTTTTGTATCAGACGTAATTTTTGTGGAAAATTAAATAAAATTAAAGTTAATCGTGTAAGTGGATTTTTTAGCTATGCCGGAACAGACCGACCGACCGACAGTAATGGAAAAACATGAGGATCTGATAGAAAATTTCTTTATTTTTGTACTCGTAAAGATGAATCAATGGTTATAGGAAACAACATTTTTTTTTCTAATTTGCTTCCCGGGCGCAGAATATATTTAGTTACTTTTGCCGGCATTGGCATTGGTATATGTTTCAGATTAAATTTATATATGTAATATTAATGTATACGTAAATAATAATTTTCTATAAACTTTATATTTAACATTTTTTTCTACCTCTTAAAGTTAATCCAATAGTGGAGATAACGAAATATGAAGAAAAGCCCTGCACAAATAGCACCAGACACCAGATATATTTTCTTTTCAACAAAACTCTGACTATGTAGAGTTTTATATTTAAACTAACGTGTAATATTTTTTGTGGAGTTTTGAATAAGGGACGTTTTCTGATATTACAGGCTGTTAAAATATACGTGCCTTTATAATGACTGGCATTTTTTAAATCCCGTTCTTTTCAGCAGGACGTTTACTAATTTTAAACGGAAATAGTTAAATAATACAGTTCTCAGTTTGCTTTAACCTTAAATGTGTACAATATTTCTTATAAAGATCAACCATCGACCATCGACCAACAGCAAAAGTTAGGTTGCCGTCCATTTCAAATTTCACCATATAAAATAAAATCAGAAACTAAAAGATCACTGCTTAATAAATATGTGTACTTAGTCTAATAATACTTTCTTCAATACCTTATTAGTTTAATATAAATAAAACATATTGTTAATGTTTTATAGCTTCATTGGGAGTTCCTTATTGAATTATGGTACAGAATTTCAATGTACATTCACTATTTTATGCTTTGTATCAAAGTCTTGAAATGAATGGAGATTTTGATCCTGTAATCTGAGCCACAGGTTATTAACAAATTCATTTTTAATTGAAATTTGACCACATACCTATTTTGTCAGCAAACTATGAACACATATAAGAGTGGGTTTGTTTTTCCTGGGATGTAAAGAAAATATCAAATGTTTTTTTTTTACTGTAATTAAAAGTATTAGACCATTTTTCAATAAACAAAACATTCAAATTATAGTTGTTTAATAATTGTTTTTTTCTGGCTTGAAATGTTTGTTTAAAACATGAAGGTAGATCTTTTTGATCAAAAAGTAATTGGTAAAATATTGCACTTTATTTACATTCTAACTAAAAAAAACAGACTACAAACTTGTTTATAAATTAAATGTTATAGAGATATTGACAATATATTATTCAACTTCAGTAAAAACTTCTGTAGCACTACTTCTATAAACTCAAAAATATGTAAAATATGCATTTCTTGCTACTGTATCCTCATTCATACTTTTGATTGAACGATTTTAAACTTACTAATTCAGGAATATTAATACATCAACAGTAAAATCTTTAACTTCCATACCAAAATCTGACAAGCTGTTGGATTAAATTTTCTTCACGTTGCCAATGCTATTCTTTATATTCTGTATTTGTCTCTTAGCTAATGCGACTACACCCGAAGCGTCGTTTGGGTTTTAGGCCCAATGAACTTTAGACCGAATGAGGTTCTTCTGTCTCCTATGTCCCCCGGTATTATAAGTAATTTAAAATTAACGATGTTCCCGACAATATTTTTCCCAATACAAACTGCTTAATGACTAAATATATATTTTCGTCTCATTAATTTTATTGAAATATTCATTCATTTCTATTACAGATTTCTAGTTCTTTGCTCTTACCAGCCAGAAACTTTAACAGTTCGCGCAGGAATCAGTCTACCAAGCGGTACACAGCACCGTGGACAGGTTCAGGTGCAGGCAGCATCCCCATTTGATGAAGAAGAAAACAATTACTTGGGAAGGCGATCAAGAAATTTAAGAATGGGAAGAGTTATGCAAAAGCCTGAGGCACTGGGTAAGCGAATGTAATTTTCATTTATTGGCGGCAATAATACGTGTTAGTTTTTCTTCTAAATCAATTCAACTAAAAAAAAGTAAATTTCGCAATTCTATATGTAACAAAGATAAGGTTTACATTGTAATTAAAAAAAAAATAACTTTATATTTTGAAACGTTTAAAAATAGTATTTACAATATAGGATTAAGTTTCATTAAATCCGATACGGTCGATAGTTTTTTTCAAACCTGATAAAAAAATGTTAAGTCTATTTATTTTTCAATAGAGCTGTTTGATATTTTATATTTTAATTTGCCATCTCACCTAACGACGACGTCATTTATGTCTAACAAGATCACAAGTTAAACTGCACGCACAACTTAGCGATGACACTAATTAGCTTTAAGTCTGCAATATTACTTAACGATACTTTTTTACTATTTTAACTTTACTGGATTCAGCTGTATATGCCGCAAGTCTCCATAACTACTCGCTAGGCCACTGTTTCCAAACTCACACCATTCTAGTGGTAAACCAAAAGTGTCATCTTCATAAAAACCACTTGCCAATATCAACTTTTTAAGCGCAACGTGGAACATCACTTAGACTCTGACAAAGTGGACGAAATGTCATTAACCACTTAACTAACTAAACCAAATTTATTCGGATCAGTGACAATGACCTTAAATTATTCAACCCGAGGATACTCATTTTGATTTTCTGGTAAATACAGGGTATTTACTTAAAGACATTCACTATCCATATCTCGGAAGTCCATCATACTAGCGTCTTGAAAAAAATATTATTACAAAAGTGGCCAAGAGCAATAGGCTTAAAATATTTTTAAGGTCCTAAATTGTTTGCAAATGGGCGCATTTGCAAGGGTGAACAATAAATTTCAAAAACTTCCAGAACTAGACAACTTTTATTACTTCTGAGTTAATTTCCTATCACCTTGGTTCTACACTTATTGTCATATCACCCTTATTAAAAGTGGGTGAGCAACTTACGAAAAATTTAAACTGCTATATTTTCTGAACCCTATATCCAAATTGAATGAGTTTACGTTTATTTAAAAATATGTGGTGTTTTCGTTAAGATTATCAGACAGTCTACAGTTCTTCAATAAAAAAACAAACTTTTTTAAAACCGAAGAAAAAATAAAATATGAAAAAAATACTAACGATAATCTAAACAAAAAAACTTACTCGAATTAAACATTATTAGCAATTAAATAAATTCGAGTTTTTTATTATTTAATTTTTGGTATTGTAGAGATTGGTAGAATTTGTGGGTTGCCAAGGTGATAATCTGACACTGCCAACAAACATTTCTTTATCTATTTTAGACTTTTTCCAATCAGGTACTTTTTCGATTAGGGCTTCCTAATCGCTGCTACACACATTAAGCAGAATATGTCTCCAATTTACATTTTCTCCTAGGCAACTATTATTGTACTATGCGGTATTTGTAGTGCTTCGGCAGCTACGATGCTTATGATAATTTTGAGACGTCATTTTCTCGAAAGTAATTGAATGTAGGTAAAAAACATATAACATTTAATATGTTAGAAATATTGAACTAACCACAAAATAAGTTAATATAATATTATAACATATATAATATTTTCATTTGATTTACTCTAAATTGTAATACCTTGTATCAGTACGGGGTTCTGCTTATTCTTCGAGTCTTATACCACTGAAAATATTATATAATAAAGTAATAAAATGTATTCGCCAATTGCCATTCTTGGAACTACCATTTCCAATCCGGGATCCCTAAATCTCGGTATCTCGGTGTATGTTAGTCTCAAAAAGCCCGGGTTTAAATTATAGCCGGTTCACGGAAATCTCGAAAAATGTACTGCCCAGATTCAAATCTGCTCTAATGGTAAATATATTTCCTGACTCTCTATCTTCGAATTCGTTTTACCCAAGGTTTTTATGTACTTATGACGATAAAATCGGGGATTTCTCGAACGCCAGTCTACATTACATTTCTGTAGTGATTTTTGTTTCTGTTGAAAGTTGCAAGTCGTAATTTTAACTGAACACCACGTTAGTTGAGTTGTTCTTTGTGTTTAGTTGTTTTGTGCCCCGTTCAATAATTCTGCCGAATACGCAGTGCTTGTTATATATTTTGTGTTTTATAGATTTACTATGGCTGAATATAAAAAGACGTACGTGGTTCCTCCCAAAAAAATCGTCAATGTGGTCCAACTATTTAATTGCTTTGGATAAACAATATGCAAAATGCAACTACTGTAGTGCTAGTATGAATCGAAGGAGGTTCTACAAAGGGTCTTCATGTGCATTTTATTTCATAACACTCAAAAGAAGGAAACTGTAGCGTTATCCTCATTCTCAATAATAATTGTAAAAAAAGATGTAAGTAGCGGAGCCAAGGAAGTTCATCAACACGAATTTGTTCCCTTTCAGCCAATCTGAGAAAAGCACTTATTACTAGGAGATTTCATGATACTTATACCAAGTTCCCCAATAACGAGTACGTATGTATCGCGTAAATTGAAATCCGCTTGAAAATTATTAATTAACTAATATTTCGATGCATTTGAACGTGTCAATTCAGTCCTGTTTTTTTTTGGATTGAATTGAACTGAAATGGATCAGAATATTTTTATCACGATAAAGACGGGCATTGGTATCCAACTGGCTTATATTTTAAAAGTTTTAAAGCAGTTTCTCTCTTAACCTAACTTTTAGTTGGAATCGGATTTTGTTTCTGTTCTGTTTTCATTCTTGTGAGTGGTTTTAATTACTGCCGATAATTAAACCAAAATGGCGACAGTTTTGAGTTTCTTAGTTGTACAATAATTAAATTGAAGTCTTGGATTTATGCATCCGATCTAGTATTACGGGTTTCATTCAAACCCCTCTGAAGCAGATTGATTCAAGTGGATGTAATTTACGCCATATATACGTACTCAACAATTTATGAAAAAATTTTAGCATACCGAACAAAAATTGTTAATTACTTTACAATAGAGTTTGGAACCCTTATGAGTGGACGTCGTGTTCCATTAGAAGATATATGAACGTAAACGTTCAGGGCATGAATGGAAAAATATGGAATGTTGGACTAATACGCATTTTGGAATCCTTGCCAGTCGTTAATGTAAGTTTGTACACGAAGATTAAAAAATATTTTAATATAAATTAAGATAGTGGTATTGTTTCCGGAACAACAGATGGAGCAAGTGTGATGAAGAAAATGGGCAATCTAATAAGATGTAACCAGCAGCTATGTTTTGCCCATAAAATCCACCTAGCTGTGTTAGATGTTTTATATAACGTTGATACGCAAAAAGATTTACAAAATGAACAAGAAACGTTAATGGTTGAAATTAAGAAGTCTGAGCCTATCGAGAGCGACAGTGAAACAGGTGGCATAGAGATATTGCAGGAGCTAGAGCCAGACAGCCAACTTTAAATAACAACAAATCACAATATTCATTCTATTGTCAAAAAAATGGTTAAGATATTCCGCCGATCATCTAGCAAAAATCCAGTTTTAAAAACCTATGTGAAGGAAAAGCATGGAAAATAACTCTGTCTGCTGTTAGATTGCAAAACATAGGAATCGCCTTGTTGAGATATATTGAAAGATTGTAATCAGAAGAACTTAATTGATTTGAACAGGCAATTATAGATCACAGTGAATTCCAAATAATGAGAGATAACATGAGAATACAATGATTATAGCCCGTTAAACCAACAGTAGTAGCCATTTGTCGAAAAAATGCCAACTTATGTACCACTGATGCAAGTTTTACCCAATTGAATAAAAAAATTTGAACGAGCACTGAAAAATCGAATAAATCAACGTCGGAACATAATGTCCGGAATCATCGCATTACCTTCAAAATCCTACCCTACTTCATGAAGCTAATTTTTTTGAGCAACTCTATTCTGAAGCTATTGCTCAATTTGTCAAAAATATATCTGATATGTTAGAAAAAAATATTGTAGATTCAGAATCTGATGAAGATATGCCCATATCCGAAATAGCAAACAAACCAACCTTAAAACAGAGGCCATAGTTCTGTGACTACTAAACCTATTTTGCCAAGACCAGAAAATCCAAAAGATCGTGATAATTTAATAAAAAAGAAAATGCCACGAAAATTGTAAATTGATAGGTTTATATCTTCAACGGTGCTACCAATATCAAATAACAGTCCCGCCCACAAGCGTGGAATCTGACAGAGCTTTTTCTTAGGCGGTCACATTGGCGACGAAACTTAGACACTTTAGTATTTTTAAAATCGTGTTTTATTAATACTAAGCAGAAAAAATCTAAATATTTAAAAATTAAAAGTGTTGTTTTTTTAGTTACTAAACATGAAGGCTTGCTACGTTTTTTTTTTTTTGTTTTTCTTAGTAAAACTTTTATTTTGCTTTTGATATAGCTGCATTTTATTATTTCTGTAGACTAGCTTTCTCATTCTGGGAGTTTATCCCGGGATCCCGAAATTATAGGTTTTTATCCCGGGATTTCGAAACGTCATCTCCATCCAGAAAATTGGAAACGCTACTTATAACCTACAAAAAATCTTTATAAACTTAATAATCATTTGAACATTGAAAATTTATAGTATAGTTTATAGAAAATTTTATAAATTCTATGAAAAATCATTCTCATATAACATTTAATAAATCTACAGAAATTCACAATCATAATACTAAACAATGCAATTTGCAAAAAAGTATTTTACATGATGGTATTTTAATATATAAAAATTTACCAAACTCATTAAAAAGTATTACATTTATTTTATAATATAAAAATGGAGCAAAGAAATTTTTTCTGAAAAAATAGCACATTTTTAATAATTAATTTCATATTTTACTTTACTTTGTTTTATAATCTGTTAATTATTTCGATATTTATTATTTTTTATTGTTATATTTAATACATAATGAACATCCATAATTTATTTAGTGTTAGTTTACTTTCCCTGTACTGAACTATATGGTTGGTCAAGAATAAAATAAATTAAAATATGTTTGTAATTCGTCATAATAACGACCCGGTTATATGTTCCAGCCTGTATAACAATGACTTGCTGTACAACGACACCTCTAACAACGCTATAACTTTATCAATCACAGAGTACAATGCAACTCGTTTAATGCACGCTCATACTTCTCTCATAACACTTTTCATAAATTGTCCCGGCCTTATATGTTCATTAATAATTCGCGATAATCTTGAACATTCCTGACTAGGATGGGAGACACGATGTCGTGTTTGTTTATTTATCTGTCAGTCAACACAGTCACCAGTTCATTTTTCTCTTGATCACCTTTAATTCTGAGGAAACCCCATGACGACCAAAAGCTGTGGAAGGGGAAAAATTGGAAGATGGCGTCCCTTAATATGAAAAAAAATGTGAAGCCCTATTTTATAAGAGCAATTTTAAAAATTTTCTGCTAGTCTTACGTCAAAAGTGTATTTTTAGTTTAACCTATTAGAAGAAATTGTTTTCGTGATATTTTAAATTTTAAAAGAATTTTTTTAGCCAATAAGTTAATTAAGAGGAGTAACAAAACGTTTGTGAACAGCTCTTTGTAGCTCATTTTTGGTCTGTTCTTAAAAGCCCGACTATAACATTTTTGCAACTTCATACATTTCTAAAGATCTCAAATCTAGTGTGGTTATTTCTTCTAGATCGCGATCCCTCCGAAATTTTTACTGCGACCTCACTGGCCATTTTTACAATAAAATCAAATTCCTCATCCCGAAATAAAAATATCACATAACAGAACAAAGAATTTTTGTTGTTTAAATGGCCAATGACGTCGCAGTAAAAATATAGGGCGTATAAAAGACATCGCGACTTAGAAAAAAGTATTACCCTATAGATTTTCCTGAAATGTATTATAGCCATTTTATGTATGAGGTCCATGACAAAAACCAAAACATATTTTAACACCCTCTAGATATTCATCTGTTCGTGAACAAGCCCTCTGACCCTCTCTCATCCTGCAGCTGTGGGACAAGTGAAACAATTCTGGAAGGAAATCTACGAGTCAGTGTCTCCTCTCAGAGCAGATATACTTTCCTTCAAAAACTTCAGTATCTACTGTTCGAGTCCACTGGTAGCTCAAAAGAAGGTGAAAAAGGCTCTTGAAGGAATGACATTAACTATTTCTGCTGGGAAAAATGTCCTAGCACTCATAGTCATCTTTCACGAATACTCAACAAATATCTTAATTAAGTCATCCCATTCCTGGGTGGGTAGTTAACTAGTACTTTGATCTCGAAGAGCCTAAAAACTAACGACTGATCACATGCCTAATACATGTTACAATTTTTTTATGTGGTCGAAGCAGTTCTGAAGGGTGCCATCGAGTAGCGAGGAGGAAAGAAAGGTCTAGAAGCAAGCAAGCAAAGTTTAATCGACTATAAAAAAGCTTATCATGCTCTATTGTTATATCTTTTACGTAGGTTCAGTACTGTGTCATATTGAGCAGCTTATGCCTCTTTGGAAATCAGGATCCAATAAACTTATTACAGCACCAGTTACTTTAATAACGGGTGTATTTCAGGGAGACTCCCTTAGTACTTTACTTTTTATATCTCGTTGCTCGCAATTTCGGTGTTTCCTGAAAACACGTGATTATGTGTGCGGACCTCATAGAAATCGCACTCGCAAGGTCACCCATCTATTTTATATGAATGATCTTAAGCTTTACGCTTCAAGTGCCCGATAGATAGAAGTCTCCTTCGTCGTTTGGATCCTAACGAATATTATAAATGTTTAGGTGGCGTTCAACACCAAATGCATGACACAAGCTATGTGAAGGAAGCTTTAAGAAGCAAGTATAGGCAGCAATATCAAAATTAAATTTTCCGAGTAGAAGAAATTCTCGGCTACGAATGTCCTTGCTGCCCCCATTTTATTATATTCATTGGGGTTATCATGTGAAGGTGAGACGGGCTTAAGGATATAGAGAGATATTAGGTCGATCAAATAACATTGAAATAGTAGGGATCCCTGAGCTCCCTAACGAAAATCTTTTAAAAATTGTTGAAAACGTGGGGTGCTTCATGGATTACAAGATCGATGGCAACATCGTCGACAGTGTGCATCGAGTGCCCACTAGCAACGAATCAAATCAGCCGAAGAATATTATTTTAAAATTGTCCACAAAACGATTTCGAGACGATATTATTGCTGCCGCAGGAGCAAAGGTGCGTACTCTCCTAAGTAAATCATTATTTCTTCCTAGCGCCAAGGCGCCTATCTACCTAAACGAACATTTAAGTTCGAAAAACAAAGCTCTGTTTAAAGAAGCTAGGTTTATTGCCAAGCAAAAAAATTATTTATAAGTTCGTGTGGGTTCGCAATGGCAACATTTTTTTGCGGAAAGATGACAGATCCAGAATAATTCACGTTAGTGATGTCAAAATACTTGGAGACATTGCCTAAATAAAAGTTTAGTGGTAATCTATAAAATAAAAGACAGTTTTTGTCATGTGTGTAAATCTTAGTGCTCTTTAGCAGAATGTCAGAGGTCTGATAACTAAACGTAACGAGTTTCAATTAAACGTCAAAGCAAATAACTCTAAAGTTCTTTTTATTACTGAGTCATAGCTTAATAGTAGCATTGTGGATGGAGAAGTCATAGATCTTGATTATTAAGATCCCTTTCGAAGAGACCGAGACTCATCTACTTCGCAAAAATCTGACGGAGAAGGTGTTTTTATTGCAGTGAAAAAAAAGTTCAAGGCGTCTATGGTGCGCGAGTTTCTTAGTAACGCATAAGATATGTGGGTAAAAATTGATGTGGAAAATTCAGAAAGTGTCTTTCTGGGCTGTATATATCTGCCTCCGGGTGATCATATCGCGCTTTCGAGTATTGTATCGAAGCTGGGCTGGATTAGCGAACAAGTGAGTGACAGCAAAATTTTTGTATGTAGCGACTTCAACTGTGCAATGTTATCTTGGGCCTACAAACATACGGAAACACATTTGTCAAGTATTACAAATGATCAAAGATCAATCACACTTGCTCACACTCTGTCATTCTGTGGGCTGGTCTAGTTCAGTTATCTGAGAAATATTTTGGGCAGAACCCTCGATTTGATATTATGCAACGAGAGTGATGAGTGAATTGCTTCTCTATCTCGGTGTGCTTTGGCGGTAGTGATGGAAGACAATTATCACCCTTTTTTCGAATTTTTACTTTCGACTGCTAAAATCGATTGTATAAATACTCCAAATCATACATTTTTATATTTTCAAAAAACGGATTATAATAAAATAAATTATATATTATTAAATACTCAATGGCACAATATATTTCAAGATAAAAGCCTTAGGTTAATTTAGAAGCGTTTATAAAATAAATTCAACATTCCCCCCAATATGACTCTCAAAAATGTTAGCAGTAGCGATTTTCTTGGTATATGTAACCTTTTTGCGGAACATTTTAGCACTGTTTATCAACCAAAAACCAATAATGTTATAGACAACTACACTGCCGATAGGGCAGCAACCCTTAATAATTTACAATTAAATGAAGACTAGGTCTTGAACATTTTAATTTCTCTTGATTGCAAAAAGGGAGCCGGGACGGGGGGAGTTCCTGCTTTCTTTATTAAAATGTGTGCCACGGGTCTGACTATTCCGCTTTGTCTACTCTATAATCAGTCTCTTCGGATTGGCAACTTCCCTGATCTGTGGAAGGAATCTTGAATAATTCCTAAACATAAATCAGGTGATAAAAGTAACATAAAAAATTACCGACCAATCTGTAAACTCAATATCTTTTCCAAATGATTTGAAAAAGCAATTTACAAGTACTTGTTCTTTATAGTCAAAAACAGAATCGATGTTAAACAGCATGGTTTTTTTCCCAACAGATCAATTGACTCGAATTTAATATTTTATGTCGAATATATTTTAAATAGTATGAACAATCGTGTGCAGATTGACTCCGTTTACACTGACTTTAGAAGGCTTTTGATAAGACTGATCACAATTTACTTCTGATAAGGCTTTCTGAAGTCGGTGTGGGTGGATCTTATCTAGCCGAACGAAACCGTGCTGAAGTTGCCCGCTCTGTTTCTGAATTATTCATTGCAACTTCAGGAGTATCCCAAGGTAGTCACTTGGGGCCACTCTTATTTATTATTTATATTAATAATATAGGTCGTTGTTTTAAACATACAGAATATCTATTTTATGCCGACGATCTTAAACTTGTTAAAGAATACGTTCGATTGAAGATTGCCTTTTGTTGCAATCAGACCCTGTTAGACTTGAGGAATTTTGTAAGACTAATAGTTTATTTATTAGTAGGGATAAATGCTTTATAATAACTTTTACGAGAAATTGTATCAGAGTAAGGCATAATTATCAATTTAAGCGAGAGGATCAAGCTAAGGACCTTGGAGTTCTTGTTGACCCTAAACTGTCATTTGAACTTCATATTGACAGAATTATCAGTAGGGCATACCAAAAGTTGGGCTTCGTAAATAGACAATTTAAACATTTTAAGAATAATTGTACTTTATTATCACTTTATTATGCCTATGTTTTTACTAGATTAAACAATGCCTCATTTATAAATCTAGTCTAGAATCGATTCAGAATAAGTTTTTAAATAATTTACGTTTTGAAAATTACAGTCTTTTGTGCGCTCACTTTAATATTTTATTACTAGAAGATCGAAATGTGATAAGAGATTTGTTAACACTATATAAAATTATTAATTCAAACATTGATTCACCTGAACTATTTGCCTAAATTCCTTTTTGAATGCCACAAAGACATTTTAATCGATTTAACATACTCTTTTCTAAAACAAATATTTCATTGCTCTCTTCCTTGTCAAGAATGAAACTCGCTAACGCTTTTTGTGATAACTTTAATTTCTTCTATCTGCCCGTACACTTATTAAAGGGAAAACTAAAGGACTAGTTTTTAAACCGGCAATCACATTTATTTGCTCGTTTTTTCGGTACTCTTACTTGTAGAAATACAACTTAATATTGATAGTTTTATTTTTGAATTTAGCTTGGTTTTGGCTTGCTTTTTTTGTTTAGGCAATAGTGTTTAGTGTAAGCAATAATTATTGTAACGATGTAATACAGTATACATGTAAATTGTGGATACTTCGCTGGGAATCTTTGTTCCTGTTTGTACCCCGAAGAGAAATAAAATAAAATAAAAAATAAAAATAAAAATAGACGTGGTTCAAACAAGATAATGCATCTTAATCGTAGCTTCTATCCACGTTCCTAGGTCTCCCGCATTTAAGTGTCTCTTCGTGAGAGTGAACAAGACTTTCTGATTTTGGAACGACGCACAATCGCATCGTTATCGGTTTGGCTTGTAAGATAACCAATAATGAGGACCCTTTGTTTGGCTTGTATGGGACCATGATATCGCGGATGTTGTGTCCTTTCCTTTTAAGGCGGTTGGTACAATGACAGAAGAAATTAGGCATTTTTTTCGACAGGCATGAACGACCGAAACTCGATTGCTCATATGGAGCCACGAGAACTCGAGTCAAAGCAACGAAACAAGAGTTGCTTTTTTATGATCTCCAAAGCAAGCATACCGGGCTTTTTCTATCGAAATATCGAAGAACTGGAATTGGCACTTAAATTGACATTCTCTTTTCTTAGATCAACCGGTTTGAGATCTAAAATCAAAGGGTTCTTCTTAGCCTGACAAGATGGACTCATTAACACTCTTGCATACGGTAGCCACTTCTCTAATATACCCGATGTTAGGTGTAGGGTCTGTCGGGAGCATCCTGACATTTTAATATACCTTCTCTCGTCATGCTCTGTTCAAACAAAATCGAGTAATATTTACAGGCATAATACCGCTCTTAGGATGACTACTTATGTAGACTACAATATCGACGTACTACCTTATGTACCAAAGGAGATCAAGGCTGTAGTGGAAAATGAGAACTGTTTTTTGCGCTACTTCGCTAGACGTTGTTTTGTTGTACTTGTTAAAGAAAGGGAGAAGCAAGCCAAAAAATATCCAATTGGTGGCCAGGTGAGAAGACTCTATCCCGTGTCTAGGGTCCAACTAATCCTCCTCATTGTTGGCGCCTTGGAAAAAAGATATGTTCCTTATAGAGTTTCGGAAAATTCCAGCATGTCGAGACTCATGACAACCACTTGTTATGGAGATGCAGAAAGCCCTTCGTTTACTGAGACAGACGAGTTTGCCAAGAATGTACATCCGTTCACTACTGTCGTTCTGAAAAGAACAGTTTCGCTGACGTTTCGCCAAAATCACATTTGGCATTTTCGAAGCTTTCTTTCTCGCGTCCGAATAGAGACTGAAGTGTTGGTAACTGCGACGCATCTTTTTATACCTTCACCCGGTGCCGAAAGTTGTATCTGAGTGCCGTTGGTCGTTATTTATGTTTTCCGGATGATGCTGTTGTTGTTGCGCTAATTGCGCTTGATTTTTTGTGATTTTAGATTTGTCGATTATTGCCTTCTATACTGTTGATAGTTTTAATGATTCGTCCCTTTTGTTCAAATCACCTTGTTTTTCAGTTTCTATGGCTTCTCGGATCATTCTAGTCTTATAATATTCTATATTGGCAATCTCCCTCGGCCCATCGGTATCTATTTTGTGACCAGATTCCTGATTAAGTAGGAATAGAGCTGAGGTTGTTTGATTGTTTCTGATGCTGAGTTTATCCTCTTCCACTCTTGCCCATATTCGCCTGTTAGTTTCCCCCACGTACATCTTTTCACAATCCTGGCACGGAATGCTGTATACTCCGTGGTTTTCCAGTTTGATTTTATCTTTTGGGTTTCCAAGTAGCTTACCTATAGTTATTTGTGGCTTGTGTATTATTTGTATGTTCTGTTTCCGAAGAATTCTTCCGATCCTGTCTGTTGCGCCCTTACATATGGTTCATAATTTTTGTTGTTCGTTGTTGGGGAACCCTGTGCATTAATAGTTTTCTGTATGATGCGATTTGTGTAGCCATTTTTCTCTAAAGCACTAGATATTATATAAAGCTAGTTTTGCCTCGTCTGTGTTTCAGTTAATCGCACGGACCTGGATATTAGGGTATTGGCCGCGGCTTGAATTTTTGTGATGTGATCTTGCATTTAAATATCTGTCTGTATGTGTTCTTCGAAATGTCCGTTATGCAATTTTGTGACCAAAACATCTAAAAATGAGAGTTTGTTGTTTTCCTTTAACTCTAGAGTAAATTGTATTTTGGGGTGGATTAAATTTACATGAGTCTAAAATTTTTCGAGCTCTGTATTGCCATGTTGCCATAGAATAAATATGTCATCCACATAACGAAATTATAATTTGGGCTTTAAACTTGCTTTCTTTCTCGCGTCCGAATAGAGTCTCTATTCGGACGCGAGCGGTCAGGAAAACTGTTCTTTTCAGAACGACAGTAGTGAACGGATGTACACCCGGAATGAAAACACATGCTACACTGCTACCGTGGTATCTGCCCCGGCAAGGCTCATCAGGCAGTTTCCTTGGGGGGTACCGGTATTAAAACCGGTATTTCGGTATATATATATATATATATATATATATATATATATATATATATATATATATATATATATATATATATATATATATATATATATATATATATATATATATATATATATATATATATATATATATATATATATATATATATATATATATATATATATATATATATATATATTATATATATATATATATATATATATATATATATATATATATATTAATTTTTGTCGACACCCTATATTCGGGAATTTAAGATTAGAGGACACATTTTTATATTTGCTTTTATAAAAACTTTCAACCCAATGTTTTTAACATTGTGGTTCCCCACTCGTACTAATATTAAAAATTATTTCAAAAACGAATATTTCATTCAATAGTTTTCCAGAAACATTTGCTACGTTTTTTAACTTGCTTTAACATGTCAGACTATCAAATTAAGAATGTTTCTTTTGCTTTAGGTTTGTTTACAAAAATAATAACGACCTGATAGAAGGAGCCACCTTGTATCCTATTAATAAACAATTACCTCAGTTTTGTTCCCACAAGAACACTTCTTATTTATGTTAGTAGTAGTATTAAAATAAGATAAAGCAGTAGTGAATTGTTCAACCTACTTATTTTCCTTCAAAAGAGTTACTGTACAATTTAACTAGCAGATTGATATGTACGAGTCAAAACGCTTACGTACGTGCCAAAGAAGTTTAAACATAGTTTTATCCGTGATTTCTCACATTAGGTTAGCTGTTAAATAATCGTGGGAGTTAGAATGCGGGTAATGAGAAACTAGAACTAGACATTATTTATGAAGAATATGTTTTGATATAGTTTATTGTTCTATTCAATTAGGCAGATTTCTTTTATTTATCATAATTACAAACAGGCCGTTTCAATCTAAAGAAATTTAAAACCTTGATTTACTGTTTCACTTATAGAAATGGCGTACACAAAATAATGGGATTCTAGAAATAAATACCTATTGACAAATTCTACACAGCTGTGAAGATCTCAATTAAGTCATTCGGCAAAAAGATGAGGCATTATTTTTAAGCAACTAAGCACGAATTGAGTCGACTTTTTAAGGTACTTAGTCGTACAAAAATTTTAAAATTTGAAGTTATATCACTTTTAGATAACTTAGTTAAAAATCCGAAAATTGAATATTTCGTTCGACCGTTACATACATACTATGATTTAAATTCCAAGGCTATTTATATATCCTATTCCTATATTTCATTAGATAAATATGCACTAAATATAAAAACACAGAATCCCTGACAAAGGTGAGTGGGACATAATACGAAAAGCTTTCCACTTGGGCACAGCACGGTTTTTCAGGCAGAAATAGATGCCATCATGATGGCGGCAACGACGTAGGAAGCTAAAGAAGGCTTAGAAGATGAAGTGCTCAGATAGCCAAGCAGCGTTAAAAGCGTTGAACTGCCCAAGGCCAGTACGGTCTTGGCCCGGGACTGCTGTGACGCACTGGAAAGACTTGCAATAACAAAAAGAGCAGAACTCATTTGGGTCCCTAGTCACTGTGGAATAGCAGGCAACGAGAAGGCGGATGAACTAGCTAAGCTTGGAGCCAACTTGCCGCCCATATGACCGGAACCCATATAAGGATTGTCTAGACCAAGGGTCTAAAGTGTAATAATCTTTATTAGTTAAAAAGTTCAATCAATCAATGCGATTTTAGACTATGTTTATTTTTGGCAAGTGTGTTGATATTTGGTTTTATTTTTGTAGTTGCAATCCGCAAAGTTCTTGTCCAGATGATGTTGTTTTAGACTTCAGACTCTTTATACGAGAAAACAGCGGCTCGCATACGTATGTACTTCCAAACAGAGACATCATTTTCTGGGCATGTTTTCGAATTTCAGAAAACGAGTTTTGATCGACATATTTTGAATAAAGATCAAGAAGACCCATTATCTGAAGTCAGAAAACCTTGATTGAAACTCTTTTTTGAGTTAATCTAGTGCTGAGACATATCTATTCACATCTGTACATTCGCAACTCTTCAGTTTAGGAAAGTGCGTAAACTCTTTTCTCAACAACTGATTTTTCCATAAATCCAGTTTAAACTCAAATGACTTCACAGTGTCAAGAAGGACATTTCCTTCTCGAGTTCAAAAACGCGTTTTAGCATTTTTCCTCTCGTCAGCTAACGAACATCAGAAAAATATGTCACATCACCATACTCGGCATTAATTTCATGTAAAAAATTATGGACTTCTCTGCAAGTTCACAGTTTCATCACTTTCATCACCTCATCAATATTTGTGGATTTTGCACAAAAATTTTGTTGATGAACCATACAATGGTAATGCATCAAAGAAAAATCTTTCTGCTGTTTTTTCATCAAACCCACAAGCCCTTTATTTTTTCCTAACATGGATGGTGCACCGTCTGTTACAACTGCAGAATAGTTTGTCAATTCTAAATTATATCGTCTCAGTACTGTCATCAAATACTTATAAATATCACATCCTTCATCAAAATTATTATCAATCCCCAATGAATATACCTAATTGAGCGGTATCAGTTAAATCTGTGCTTTCGTCGAGCGCAACAGAACAGTATACGAACTTCGATGCACGTTCTTTTAGTAAATTTTCAATGCCTGCCGCTAACTCTTGGGTTCATCTGGCGACAGTAACACCGGACAAACTAACTTTAGAAAAAAGTTGTTTTTGATGCGGGCACAATACTTCAGCAGCGGCTTCCATACATTCCTTAATAAATTCACCATCAGTAAAAGATTTTGATTTCAAAGCTATTTTTTCGGATATAATGTAGCTAACTTTCACGCTTGCTTCATTTTCGATGTGCTTTTGAAAACTATCTTGCTGTCGTTGAAGCTGACTTTTTAGAGCACTGACTTTATCTTGCCGTTATTGTCCTTTGAATGTCTCAAACTTGTTGGCATGCTTGGTATCGTAATGTCTCTTTAAGTTGTGTTATCTCAAGGCTGAAAGGGATTCTTGACACACCAAACAGACGGGTTTTCGATTAACACAACTCAGTCTATTTCTCTTGAAATATGCGTTTAAGTTCACTAATTTTTAGTTTTTTTCCCGAACTGGAAGCAATTTTTAATGTAAGGTAGAAGAAACGAGTTTAATTCTCCGATAAAAATGTCCACGACAAAACTAAACTTGCGCGACTGCACGCCTCAATACAGTATCCGCCTTACAAGCGTCAAAACACGCTATACTCAACTCACTATAATCACTTATAGCAGGTAGCGACTTCACTGCTATTGGGTCTCTTTTGCTTGTAGCGTCTCGTTCGCTCTTGGAATTAGAACTGGCCGCTGCCGTGTGATGCCGGCTTTATATAGGCCGAAAGCGTCAACTTTGAATCTCTCGAAATTTCGAGCAGCTACGAGATTGGACTAGGTCCCTCTAGTAGTGTTAATTTCCAGAAACATTAGAAATATTCAATAGACATGCATCGCCATCTACTAGGGTAGTCGTGATCGCAAGTTCACAGAGTGGATCTCTTCTAACTAGGTGGCGCTAGCATCCTCGGAGTGTCATTCGCGGACGCGGCGGATAAGGCCAAACGATCTGGTTGCTTACTAGAAGTAGGCGAGCCATTAGCTCCCTCATAGGAATGGTAACAGGCCACTACCATTTGAGGAGACAACTAGTACTGCTAAGAATAGAGGAGGACTCGACCGGCAACGGATGCGGTTATGAGGAGGAAACCCCACTACACTATTTATGTAGGTGCGAAGCTAGAGCCAGACTGCGGCAAGACATCTTTGGAGTCGAGGTGCTGCAAAGGGAAGATATTAAGGACCTATCTTGGAAGGACATTCTGGTTTATAGTAATAGATCTGGAAGATTCAATGACGCTAGGGAGGTGATATAAACGGTTGGGTGTGACATGGCTACGGCCTACCTTCAACTTCTACTACTACTACTAAGACTACTACATGCGGAAAATGAAGTATTCTTACTCTTAAGTTTTGAGATCATATTTTTTTACCGTAATCTTTACACGAAGGAGGTGTGGGATCATAATAAATTCAATCTACTAACAGAGATTTGTGTATATTCACCGATCGCTTCAAAAGCAGTAAAATTGTGGGAGTAAGACTAATGATTGCACTTTCAGTGAGCCTAGGCAAAAATACCTCTATATTCTAAGCAGATGTTCACGTTATCAAATTTTGTGAAGGAGTATTACAAGAATCCAAATAACCCGTAAAACTATGAATATATTCTCCGATAATCAAGCGGCCCTTAAAGCACTTGAGGCAAATCATTTCACATCCAGATCAGTCTGGAACTGCCAGGAGGCACCTGTTGGTCTAGAAAATAGGAATAATATTATCCTAATTTGGATACCGGGACATGCGGGTCTTGAAGGAAATGAGCTGCAGACCTTCTAGAAAAAAAAAGAATAGAAACAAAATGCATATGATCTGAACCAGCTTTGGATGCAGACTTTCGAACGACTTCTATGAAGAAGAGTCTGTTATATAAACAGGATGGGACTTGAAAAAAAATTTGAGAGTCGCCTATGTATGGGGGAGGATGACGAGCATGAGACAGCCAGACATGTGCGAATGCGCGGCAGTTGCCAGGATCAAACTCTCCATATACAATTGGGATATTCTGTTGCCAGAGGTCTTGAAGGATATGTCTCCCAATGCAATGATAATATTCATCGAGGAGTTCGAGAAATATAACTATTGGTGGGAGCGATAATAAACCAAAGAATCGCAGTGGGGGGTCGATATGATTAAATAAGTAGAGAGAAGAAACCTCCATGGTAAAAGTGATCGACCTGCTCTCCTAGGAGCTAAACATGTATTGAGTATAGAATGTATTGGTATTAGAGGATGTGAGATCACTATTGCGGAGGTTGTATAATATGGGCGTTGCATTATAGAAAAATTACCCTTTTAACAGAGCTGCACGAAATCCAGGAACTAAAAATTAATTTGGATTTCGTACGTTAATATTATGGGTTTGATAATGTTTCGTGTAGATATAAGGGGCTTTGGTATTTAATAGTAAAATCACAGTGAAATTATATCTGCAGCAGATATTGATGATTTTTTGGAGACGTTGTCATTACGAAGTCTAGTCATGTTATAAGTTCTCTCATTAAGTACCGCTATTTTTTGCAATAGTTGCTTCCTACCTAATTCTTCATTTCAGATTAAGTTCAGGCAGCTCAAGGGATGAGGCTTTCCCTGTCTTAATCTAAGTTTGAACAACGTACTTACTGTCGAGAATAAACAAGAAAACAAATGCTTGGCGGACTATTTTATCGATAAGGTTTAATGCCGACAATGATATAAATTATTATTGTATTACCGAAACATGTGCCAAACCGATAATATGGTTCATATGGCCATTCAAGGGTATTCCATTCAAACATTTTTTATTGTCGCAAAACATTCGCACACTGAGGTGACGCGATATGAACCAAAGACAATAATTGCTATACTACTATTGATGTAAGCGAATTTTGCTCTGAAAAAAATTTAGAAGTATGTTTTGTTGAGTGGTATTATGACACAAATAAGTATATAATATTATTTACATTTTATAAATAGTTTTTATAAATCCGATTACCGGTTTATTCTCTCAGGTGATTTCAGCACCCATTCACAAAGCTGTGCTGATAATGAAAACTTTATAAACAAGTTATTGTATTTCAACCTAAAAAATAAGGTTAATATTATTTATTTAATATTTACCAATATCGACCACTGTAACGAAGCAGTAGTGGAAAGTAAGATCGTTTCCGATAACAAGGCAGTTTTATTTAATACAGGGATAAATAAAAAAACATCACCTATTCCAAATAAAATAAATAGAAAATTTAGTAATGCTAATGTTCTTAATTTCGTCCCCACACTTGCAAATGAAACTTGGCTAAATATCTATACGAGGAGTGACTTTAACGATCAGTTTCAATGAAAATGATTTACCCTAAAAATAATTAAAAAAAGACATGGGTTACACATGAAGTAGAAAATCTAGCAAAAATCTAAAATTACTATGCAGACGGCAAAACCCTAATTTAGTCGCGAAGTATAGAATCCAGAGTAGTTCACATACACAATTGGTTAATATATAGAGATATGTGGCCAGTCTCTGAGCTAAACAATAACAGATGTTGCGCTACAAAATTAAAAATTATAGATAACGGCAAGTTATTGGATGAGCCAGTAGATGTTGCAATTTTTCTATCGAGACGATATTTTCAGTAACTTGGAAATGCTTAAAAATTCAATTCACTTTTACAACAGGGATAGGAATCATATATTTTGGGTCAACATTAGTGTTTTCTTTTAACGAAGATGAAAGTGATAATCTGATTAGAAATACATTAAAAAATAATATCCGCGGGACCAGAAGATGTGCCTTTGGATATATTTAAGAGAACTGTAGAATGGCACATAGAACTTTTGACACAACTTGTTAACTTGACCCTGGAAACGTGTATTTTTTCTAGGGCCTTAAAAAACTGTAAGGTTGTACTTGTTTTGAAGAAGGAAGACACACATTGCTTGAAAATTATGATCTAGCTGCCCCGACTTCATGCTTTTCAAAGCTATTTGAATATGCAATACTGGTCGATCTAAATCATCTGCTGTTTTGTCTTTTCTTACCGAAGTCTGTTCAGATTTGTTGTGACCTCAGCAAGTCATTCAACTGTGCAGGATGGAGTCACTGAGGAATCTGGGGATGGTTTTGATCTTCATCTTGATCTTCATTTTGGAGGAGCGTAAGCAGTACGTTGGGGTCAGGGAAAAGTATGGGGCAGCAATGAGTTTTTCGCGCTCGCTTGAACTCGAAGTTAATTTGGGAGTACCAAAGGCTTCAGTCCTGGCTCCTATGATATTTATTCCCTTTGAAAAGGATTTGCCCCACGACTTGACTTACATTCACATCACTATATATGCGAGTCTAAACTTAGAATTGTACTAAGATCAGGGCAAACTTCAGAATGAGAGATCGGTAAGGTTTCTTGGACTGTCCCTGGACGATACTTTTTCCTGGGAGACTCACTGTGTGAGTTTATCAACTAAACTAAAATCTAGTCAAAAATACTCAGACTTCTCATTGGGTGTTCATCATATTTTTCGTGCTTACCATGCCATCATACACTCTAGGATCTTGTTACGGGGTCCCTTTCGCTTCTCATGCGGACAGGGTCATAAAAGAATTCTAAGATGCAAAGCTGCTGCACTACTTCCTGTAGACCTCTATTTAGAAAATTTAAGACCGAGTGTAGTTACCTTTGAGATATGTTTGTTTGTATTCAAAAATGGTATCATTGTAAAGCATAGACATTTTCATGATTTCCTCACTCGCTGCAATAATGAATCTTCTTTAGCCTATTGCACGTATAATGTATCTAAAAATTGTATATTTATATATTATTAAAATAGATTCTAAAATATTTAAAAAGTCGCCAAAGTACATTAAATATAGCAATAGTTTGGCACTGTTTAAAAAATCTAAACCTATTTCCATTAGATAAGTGCTATTAAGGGAGAACTGCACGCAAAAAGTGAAAAACCAGCGATAAGGTCTAGTCAAGTTCACAGTAAGATGAAAAGGTACCTACATATTAGATAAAACCTCCTGCACGTCCGACCTCAAAAAAATGTGTTATGTATAGGCAGTTTAAATTACATTTCGTTTAAAAATGGGTTAAAAAGGGTTCAGGAGCTGCAGAAATACAAAGACATGAGTACGATTTACCATTTCAAATTTTGCAGTTACGTAGACAAAGGATCAATGCAAGGCGGTAAAAAGCCATTTTGTGGAAAAAAAAATTATATGCGACGGCATTTGCGTCAAAAAGTGGTCAAAAAATGGTCGAAAATGCATAAATCTACTTCTATTTTATAATTCTAGATTTGATTTTTTCATAAAAATTCGCCTTTAGCGCCCAACTATATATATTTCTCAATTAAAATCACATTTATTGAGCGTATTTTTAACATTATTAACAGACGAATTCTACACACTTTGTGTCATTTGGATATTAGAATGTATTTATATTTATATTATAGTTCACTGTGTATTTATTATAAATTCTTCTCTAACTAGAAAAAAAAAGTACAATTCCAGTTATTACGATCTTTAGGTAAATCTGTACATCTGTTCAAACAATATTTAGAAGAAACACTAACAGAGACAATTAAAATTCTTAAAGTCACTTATATATATATTTTTCTGATAAGTTAACAAATATCAGTGTGTTGGACAAAAATAATAATACATTTTTACAGATTGTGTCTCTAGCACATTGTTGTTAATTATTTGAAAACAAACCCTTGGTAATATAATTTTAATATTGATTAATTGCATTTATTAACCAGCGCAGCAAAAAAACTTTTAACTATTTTTACTGAAAGATTTGGCTTGTCCGTTCATACGTAACAACAGTTAATTAAAACGAAACTTAACATAATCACGAGACCATAGGATCTAAAAAACATCCAGACGGGAATGAAATCCTCCTTTTTAGCAAGTCGATTCATAGGAAAAGAACAAAAAATGGGCTTTGTCAACTCTAGTGAAATTAATGATTTCATTACCCGGGTGATATAACTGACATAGAAGACATTTTACAGCCAGCCATTTTTTTTTGTTTTTAAACATAGCAATTTGAAATTCGGCATACTTATATAGCTCAATATGATGCAAATATTTAACGAAAAACAATTAAAAATTAGTTCCGGTTAATCTGAAGTCACCGACGCTTTTTTGTTTTAAATACGACCCTGTATATTTCTATCGTATTTAGTCTAAAGTTAGCTAAGTTAAATAGCCATTTATTTTAAATAAAGGCATTCCTGAATTGTTAAAAATGGCTGGCATATCGACATCGTTAAAGTAAGCATGGGGTATATCTTTTAATACAAGAGGTTTTTCAAACTACTAGACTAAATTTCTCTATCTAGCAATACCTAAAACAATTTTATTTTAATAAAAGTGTTTCAAAAAATAAAGAAATAATTTTAGTTTGGAGTGTTTATAGCACTTATTTAATGAACTTTTTTCATAAAGGGGCGATGTTTAATTTTTAAGGAATGGATATTCAGTCGCCATTTTGAAAAAATTTAACGTGCGATATATCATTAAAATTTTAAATTTAGTCGGAATATGACAGTTAATAAAATATACCGGGACTTATTTAAAATGAAAAAATAGAAGCTACTTCCAGCAAAACCGAAAGTATAATCTAATTACTTTCATAAGAAGTTTGACTCTCATCGACTTTTATAAATGTGCCAAATACGTTTAAAAATAAAAAATGGCTCCCTGTTACATGTCTCCTGTATCACCAGGTAGTTAGTAATGAATTAATTTCATATGATTTTCTGGCATCTTTTCCATATCTATTGTACGATGCTTATGACTATAAAACTGTCCTGCCGTATATTGTTTTACTAACAGTCTTTAAGTGATCTAAAAGTAGTGCATATCTCGAAAAGTATGCATTTGAAGATTTATGACTTACTTAAAAAAATATGTAACTCAAAAGGTGACCCAAAAAAATAAAGGGGCACAATTTAAACATATTGAGGAAATGATGTGTGTAAAATATAATCAGCTTGTATAATGGCAAAATGTCTAAAACATAATGTTATGTAAGGCAAATCTAAGATGAAGTAAATCTGACAATTTTCTTATAATTCCTGTAACATGTGAATTTGCCTCAGAAAAACTCAGTATAAGACTAAACCACGTAAGGGATGACATCAAAAAATTAAATATTGTAAATAAAATTCCTCAGATGTATCTTCACCCTGTAAAAAGTAATCATTTGTGTCGCCCACTGAGGGGGACAGTCCCTTATTTTCAACATCTCTAGTGTCCTTTGAAATAAATGTTTTCTAATAAAACACATATATATATATATATATATATATATATATATATATATATATATATATATATATATATATATATATATATATATATATATATACGTTTGCTTAAATTACTCTCTTGAAAATATAATTATGTAGTTTTGTACACCAGAACTAATGCAAAATAAAGTGAGGCAATCTCTTATTATGACATCTTGTTTGTTTTGTATTATCCGTTGATACAGCTGCTTACCAGCGTAAAATTTAATGACCTAAATTTACAGATGGTTTATATTTCATATCAAGTACAACATCATATCACGACATAAAAATATTGCTCATTAACATTTTAAATATTCATGATTCGAAAATTATATTTATATGTTGTTTTAAAACTGATTTACTACTGTAAAAGGCCCTCTACTCGCTATTCGAATTAATATGCATCGAATCGATTATTTAATACGATTCATCAATTTACATGCATTAGCGCACTGGCGCATATTTAATTCGCACAGTGCATCAATTTTATTTAGATATAAATTCGTCCGTACGAATTCCAACCAGACTAACTAGACAATACACAAAAATAATATATTTATATATATTGCAGGTGCACGCTTAGCCGATGCGTGCATGATATGTGATTTCCATACAACAACCAAACAGACGAAAGGGGCTAGTTAGCAGCAAAATTAGCACTCTCGTCTCGTCTCGACACAATTCAATCTCGACACTCGAGACGAGACGAGAATGAAGTGGCCTAGAGATTCTCGTCTCGTCTCGACTTTTAGTAAAAAAAACCCTCACCCTATAGATTTTAATACATACGTCTTTCCGTTTCTGTCGAGCTATATTATTGCGTAATCAGAATTATTCAGATTTAGTTTATTAAAACATTGCATTGCAAAATTTACCAAATTTTGGATCAAAACATCAGTCTTTTTTGGAAAATAAAATGTCTTTCATAGATTTTGGCTTTGTGCTTTTAAGTGTATTTTAATTTTAATAATTACCAATTTTTAACTACAAACACAAAATAAATATATAAATAGAATTGCTTGAATAATTTAAATTATTCTTAAATTTAGAGGCGGTGAAATTTAGAAGTCAAATAACACTCCAAATGTTAATAGTTTTTCATAGCCCTTTTTTAATTTTCTTCTCTTGAAGCAGACATTCAGAAAGTAATATCTGCTTAAAATAGAGTTGCATTTAAAAATTACCATAATTATTTTGTCCAAATAAGATTTATTTTGTAATTAGAAATAAAAAATGAGTAAAACAAGAATTTTAGGTATTTACCTATTTAAAATATTAAAAATACTTCTGAAAGATTGCAAAAAAAAATCGAAAATATTTCAGATGTGACATGAGACAATATTAATATCCATTTATTTATTTTTATTAACTAGCCCAATAACAGTAGTTTATGTAAGTGCACTAAGAAGTTTGGAAATTTTGAACCGCAATCACAGAGTGAAAAAAAATACCTTAATGCTAAGTTATAATTATTATTACTATGAGATTATATTTTGTCTAGGATCATGTTATTTCACAAAAAAAATGAATAACTTGCGGTAACAGTAATCCAGGATGATATAAGTATAAAAAATAAGCTAGACACTTCTTAGTTTTCCAATAGTGTTGCCTACGAACGCATTTTTATTGTAACTAGTTCGCAATATAAGCAAAATTTCAGGTACAATTTAAAATTTATATTTTAAATGTATATTTAATTTAAAATATTTCTGCAAACCTATTACATATTAACATTTTATGGGTTAAAGTGTATTATTTAGTATAATAATAATTTGATACTACTATCCACTTACATAATATCTACACGAAGTAATCTATTGGATAGTGGTTTTTAAACTGGATTTTATATAATTTTAACTATCCAATAATTTTAATTAATTATTATATAATTAATGTTAACTCGCTAAAATAAAACACAAAAACCTCTAGCTAGCCCCAATAGGTGAAAATAAACATATCGAATTTGACGTTTGGATGCTTTAAAGCACTTCTTAAAAAATATAGAAATCTAAAACCTACCTTTTAATAGCGGCAAACATTAATTAATAACCCGCCAATGAACTAAATGGTATTTTTGGTTCATTGTGACCCCCTTATGCCATTTTATTCAATAAATAAAAAAATAAAGGTATTTTACGCATGGAAATGAATGGAATCTTGTATACTTTATATAACAATTTAAAAAGAAATATATAATTTTTGTTTTACTGTCGATATAACAACCTGGGGGGGGCAATCATAATTTCATCGAAGAACTTTTCAAAACAAAAATCTGTATTCAACTGACTATTTATTCTTTTCACAACTTTCGAGAACATAAAAATCTAATAACAACAAACTAATAATCATTTAGCGCTTCCCTGGAAAATTGTCATTTATTGCATTATTATGTTTGTTACACAATTGAAGGTATCGGCACAAAAATAGATAAATTATTCTTGTGCTAACAGTACATACCTCCATACTCCTTGGTATCAGCGTATTTAAGAAGAGTTTAAACTTGTAGCAAAAATAAACGTCAAAAAATTATTTTATCAATGAAGTTGATAGTACACACTGAGCAAGATATTTGATAGAATGTTACTACTGTTATAATATCATACGATTATTATTTTATAAAGGCTGGAATTGTATGTAGTGATAAATTACGTATTGTCACTAGTCACTATTCAAGCTTGTCAAACAAAGGGTTAGAAGACTTTTCTCTCTCTTTTCTGTACTCAAATTCGAGACGAGATTTTTCGAAACGAGACAAGGCCCTGGTCTCGTCTAGAGATGAAGCCTTAATCTCGCCTCGTCTCGTCTGGCGGCATCATTAAACGTGGCCTTCCTCACTATATGGGCATTTGCAAACAGTTGCATCAAAGCCCGCTACTCACTATTCATTGTTGTATCGATTTGATGCAACGATTTGCAAATATTTACAGAGGGAGGATTCAGTTCTTTCGATTCGCTGTGCGGCAATTCCGGCAGAAGTCGGTTTTTGGACGAACCATCAAAATATGCACGCATCGGCGAACCGTGCGCCCGCATTAAATATTTTTTTGTGTATTGTTTAGTCATCTGGTTGAAATTCATGCGGACGCATTTATATATCGGTAAATAAAACTGATGCACTATGTAGATGAAATATGCACCAATTCGTTGAATTATGCGCCAGATCGTCAGGTTCTAGTTAATGTATGTAACTGATGAATCGTATTAACGAATTGCACTGGCGCATCGCACCCATAGGGCTTAACGCTTGTAGATTGTAGAGTTGGCAGTTGCCTTATAGTCTAATTATTTATAGGTACATCACAGCTAGAAATTGAGAATGGATCTTCAATCTACATACTTATTAAACTAATGTGTACGCTTGTTTTTAAAATCTGAAAAAAATTTAAGGAAAATAATTCTAATGATAATAATTGCAAACGAACTTTAAAACAATATTTAAAAGGATACCGGAGTAGCTCTAAAAGCCAGTCAACGTTTTATTTACTGCTGTCGTTAAAATTATCGAATAGTCAATATTTTTTATATTTCTATTTTCTTTCATATGTGTTTATCGATTTTACTATGTTTATTTGAAGTTTTATCAGCATGCCCTCTCATAATGTGCTTTAATCGCTGAACTTACGAATAAAGGCACACCACTCTCCTTTATCTGAACACATGGTTCCCCCCCTCCCCACCCCTTAGAAGTGGTTCTGCGAACGCCCATGTGCCTTCATTTTGTTAAAGTTTATTTATACATAGTTTACCTGTATTTTTAAGTTGCCGATATTTGTGTTCTAAACATGTTAATGGCATTTCAGGCAATTATATATTAAATAGAGAGTTGTTGTGTTTCTGACTCAAGCGGAGCTCAAAATTTGTTCCGAATAAACTTAATCCACCCATGAGTCATAGCCTTAAAACGGGGAACGCGTTCCCCGAGAGAACGGGTGATTTTTTTATAGAACTTTCCTCGGGATCATGCTCCATTTTTCAAAAATCGGTCAGCTAATGGAAAGGTGGTGGCGCTTCATCAGTAATACCCAAAAATATCCTCCCAAATTCGATTCTTGTAGGTCCCAGATGCTAAAACATGTAGGTCCTAGATGCCTGTGTTAAAATCAGGTTAGACAGGGCCGTTCCTAGTTGCCGCCCGCGTGCGAGAATTATTTTGGTATTTCTTTTTTCAATTCCATAGATCTAGAAAATTTACACGTTGTTTTAGTCTTTTTTTTTTAAATTGAAACTTATTCACACTATTTGTGTAAGTATATTTATTTATTATTCTAGTAAAATTATTAAGGTCAAGAGTTTTTTACAGAAAAATCAAAGCAAATATATGTTTGGCACATGGTTAGAGAGTAAGATAAATGGAGCAGGCCAGTTACGTGCCCCTAAAAGGCAGTTTTTCTTTATAGAATGTCTGGATAAGAAGGGCAACTTTTTCGCCGAGTTAAAAAGGAGTTCTGTAATTCTAGTGTGCACTCGAAACCATGATAAATATGACTCGATATTAAATTTAAATAAATTCAATGTTTAGTTAATTATCCTTAATGTTGAAGTATTAGTTTTAAAAAATATCAATTCAATTTCCGAATAAGGCCACACTTCACGATATAACTTCACCAAATACGGAGGTTCTAACCTCCTAAATAAAATGTAAAGAATGAAACTGAATGATTAAATTGCATAAAAATTCGAATGTCGGTAATTTTGGTTCAAACGTCATGAGACTGCGAAAAAGCCACTTTTGTTTTTTTTTTGCGTGTATCTTGCGTAGGAATGAGCAAAATTAGGTACTCCCTTAACGCGGAATTTGATGCACTGGAATTTTCATTTAAAATAACCGTTTTAGTCTCACAGGTGAAGTGAGCGTAACGCAGTTTTCAGCCGAAACAAAAAAAAAATGCTCATTTTTGACTGCTGATTACGACCAAACCGCTGATCGCCGTTTAAGGTCAGAATTTAATGCTGTTCAAAATGTTCTGTACCCTTTATATTTTCTAAGCTAAAAACTGAAAAAAGAGCCAACGTTTGGCAGTTTTTTTGGCTCCCAAAGATTTAGCTCACCTCAGAATCCATCGCAAACTCATACTACTCTTATTTAGAAAGCCCCAGTTTTCTGGGAATTAATGGAAGGCAAAAGTCTAATTTGACTAGGCTAAAAAGAATGTCTCTGTTACCCCTTTCAAAATGTTGAAGATATTTTGAAAACAACATAATTTACACCGTTCCAAATTTATATACAGTGCTTGAAATGAAACTGAAAGGCCTTTTTCAAAACTATCGCAGATCAACAATTTCAGACCAAAAAACTAAATCTTATTTATACTGTCAATCGAAAACGATTTGACACGATATATCATTTTTTGTGTTCAAAAATGTTTGCTAATTTTGTAATAGATTTTTTGCTTTAAAATTATCCAGCGTTCTCTTTTTCCGTTGTAGTGTAGTAACCATGTCAATGCGACAATTAACTTTTTTTAAAAACATGAGGGGATCACGATTTGTCAGCGAATATTCTTCCTTGTTTTCTTAAAAGCAACATCAACAAATATCAGTTATCTCAGTTTTACATGAAAAATCTTTTTGTATGCTAATAATTGATAAATCTGAAAATGTTAACTGATCCATGTAACAGTATACCAAAGTACCAAATGATGACATGGCTATTTTAACACATTTAAAGATTCGGTTCTTGTACATATCAAATACGAAAGTTTTTATAACATATTCCACAATGGTCAGTCAATGGATACATTTATTTATTGTTTACCATCAACAACACATTCATTGACAAATAGGTTGAAATGAAATAATGTAAAAACGATAATTAATAATGTAAAAGAGTGAATTTAAATTATTAAGCGGTCAGGCACGCAAACTATTAACTAATCGTATTTATTTTTTTATCTCAGTGCTCTGCAGTCCACTTCTTTACATAATTTACAAACCACCTACACTTTTTTCTGTTACCTCAAATTACTGGGCACTATAATCTGCAACCTTGTCTTATTTTTACTTCCCTGGAAACATATTGGTAAAAATCCAATATTGCGGCCTCACAAAATATAAAAAAAATCTGTATTAAAAAACTACTTATGGACTTATAGAATGGACATCAAAATTTGGGCAAAAATAAAGGGTGATATAAGGGTAAACCTGTAAATTTTATGTATAAATACATTATATAAATTAATTAAAAACTAGTAAGTAAACAAATTACAGTTTATAGAAACTGTATAAATTTATTATCAAATAATTGTATGCATAGACTGTTTATTGTAAGTAGTGTACGAGGAAAGTTGTGGGTAAAGGTGAATTTACCGATTATTTCCTTTGGTTTATCCTTTAACCTTTTATGAGAGGTAATAGTGTGAAGTGAGCTTATGTAATCCGGAATTTGTCTAAGATTCTTTAAAATATTAGGGGTAGAAATGCAGAAAATTGCTGCCGAATTCGTCGAATAAACCCAGTTGGTTAATTAAGAATCAGAACCCTTCGTCTGATTCCCGCGGAAGTAGCAACATGTCGACAATATATTGGGATGATAATAACTTTATTTAAAATGTAGGAAATAAAAATTATGTTTTACAGACACGTTCCCTATATTTGTTTAAAACAACAAGATTCGCAACACATTAGCTTCTTCGAACGTTACATCTCAAATGAACAAAGCTTAGGAGCAGATGTCATAACGCAAAGCCTTTGAAGTGTGTCGGCAACAGAAAAATCTTTTTTTTTTAACATAAACTATTTACAAATACAGGAGCGGGTAAATATGACTCGAAAATGATTTATTAATACTAACTGTTTTGAACTATTTAAGTGTAAAGTAACTTAGCTTATTTAATGCTTCACTTGTTATGAATTCTTTAACATTTCCTAACTTGTATATAGGTCAATTATAAACTTTCGTAGTTGGAAAGTTGGGGAACGTTACACTACTTCCCGGTTTGTACCCACCAAAGGCTGCAGTACATTGAAAACGTATATTTGTCTAAAATGTTACTGACATATTTGGAAAATTTGTCAAAATAAATACAAAATGAATTTATTTGCTAGGTACTCATCTTTATATAGTAACAATTATTTTGGTTTCAGTCAAGGAAGAAATAATTGCAGAAACACAGCCGCCGTACAGAAGCCAGATTGTTCCTATCTTTGTGATCACTATGCTTTCAATCGCTGGCGTCATTGGGCTAGTAGCTATAGCTCTAAAAATATCCGGAAAAAGATTATTGGACGAAATGGATAATGTATCTATTGCATCAGATTTGTCTACCAGCAGTGCAAGTACAATATCTGATATTGACATCTGTATTGATGAAAAATCAATGAAACATTTCGATGGAAGTGACGTAAAGCAGTAATTTAATCTGTGTGAGAAAACTAAGACTATATTTTCAGTAGAGAAACCTATCTTTAACTACACCTACTTATAAGTGAATAAATAAAGCCATTGGAATAGCAACGCCAAATTTTGAAATGTATTTGAATCAAACTGATTTATTTCTATAAAATATAGCTTTATATATTAAAACTAATATGGCCAGTTAAACTAGTATATACTAGGGTGAAAATTAGACAGTGCTTAAAAAAAATCAGTTTTAACGTATTTTTGAATCTAAATTTGTATTAATATTGGTATTGTTTATTCGATTCCCCTGTCTGTCAAGCTGGGTTTGAGTAAGACAATTATTTAATCATACATTTATTTAATTTATACAAATATTTGACATATTTTTTGTTCATAAGATATAGCAGCATATAACCTGAGCACACGAAATGAATAACTGAAATTTTTAGAGTAATTTTCGTAGTAAAAGAGGATTCAAAGAATTGGTGAAAAAATATAGACAATAAAGTTTGGGGATAAATTATTTAAAAAATACATTAGAAGTGACTTGCAGTGTTTTAATTAAACGCCCTACAGTTTATTTTACGTTTTAGATTACTCTCAAGTCTTATAAAATCTAAAGATGTTATTTGATTTTTCTACACTTTTTTGAAAACTTGGTATAACTAAAAATATTTATAGAAGACACCTTTTTTATAGCAAAGAATTATTTCATTAACAACTGAAGACACGCCGAGTATGTTTAGAATTTACCTTTAAAATTAATTCAATTAATAAAAATTTCAATTGCCCGTTTCGGGTGTCCAGCAGTGTAGATTGCACATGTGCGGGTCGCCCCAAAGAACGCCCGGTTTGCAATTAAAAAAAAACTTAATAGGTTTCTCTACTGATAACAACTCATTGGCAGTGATAATATTAAGTATTTATTTTTTGTCTGTGGTGACAAACATCACATTGATTAATTAGGATAACAAAATGAGTGCATTTCGAACTAGATAAGTGCGTTTGTATTTGTGCAGTTCTTATCGCTAACTTGTGCATTCCTAGATATGTGATACCTATGATATTGTACTAGTTATAGTAAACAATTTTAGGAGATTAGTCTAAGACGACTGTTATATGAAAAATTGGAAGAATTCTGTCAATATGATAATAGTTTTAGAAATATACTTTAACGTAGGTTGTTTACAATCCTTGGTTTGAACTATCAAAATAGTTATTTTTTACTAAGTAAAAATATTAAAATTTGATAATTTCTTAGCAATGGAAAAGTGTTAATAAGACAATTCGTAAGAAGATATATTTTGTCAAATAGCTTTATTACCAAGTGCAGAGCTTATATCTATTTTTTTAATTATGAAATGTTTAAATAATTTAGTACATTAGTACTGTACAGCGTGATCAATTTACATGAACCAAAAAAAAACGGTAAATTCGCCTTTATCCACAATTTCCCTCGTACAGATTTTCACTACGTACATATAACGCAGTCGATATTAATATATTTATTAAAATCGAATAAACTGCGTTTATTTATTTTTTTACTTTTTCATTTATTTATGATTGTTTTTATTATATATTTTTCATAACCTTATTTATATATTATAAAAAAATAAATTATGTCCTTTATTTTCCTTCATAAAGGTTTTATTCCAGGAAATGGAGTTTCATCGAACATTTAATCATTATATTAGGCCACTATTTTGTTTTACCATATTGGATTCACATTAAAAAAATTACCAGTCTATCCCCATTTCACACTTGATATTTGTGCAACATTTCATATCAATTGGATAAATAGTTTGGCGGCCATAATGGCTTTACACAAAAATTTCACCAGATAAAGTATCCTTTCATCAACTTTATTTTTGTGCAAATTTCGAAGACCATCCGTTAAATAGTTTTTTAATGATTTCTTTTCTATTTCGTGAGGACGCCATTTTGTTTCGCCACATTGAATTTTTACCAAAATGTTACCATTGATTTTAGACCAGAATCGGATAAGCTGTTTTTGAACTATGCCACGCACAGACAGACCGACAGACTGACGGAAATCGGAGAACATGTTTTTCGGTGTCCAGGGTCCGTAAATCGCAAAGATCTGCAAAAATCTAGAAGGGCGATTTTTTCAGGATTACAAAATATACTTTGCTCTTACGGGGGAAAGTAAATTGAAAGGTTGCTTAACAAGTTTTTTTTTAATTATTTAAAAAAAAAACAAAGATTCAGTTTTAGGAAGATATCACCATAAGTTGTATTTTTAAATGGAACACCCTATATATGTTTTACTACCTATTGGATAGCATATTCTGTTTTCATTCAGCCCTTTTCAGTATATTCGCAAACATGTAAAATATTCTACTGCTAAAGAATGGAAATTACAAAATGCTAATTGTTGTCAATAGAAACATAAAAAAGGCATTTCATAGCACTCTTTATCATGCAATATAATTATTTTACATATCTGTAAATAAATCGAAAGTGGATAAAAACATAAACTGTGATATACCAATGAAATTAGAAGGCAATATGCTATCCAACTGGTAAAAAAATATATAGGGTGTCTCATGAAAAAAATAAAACTTTTGGTAATGTCTTGTAAAATTGGAACTTTTGTTTTTTAATGACTAGAAAAAAACTCTAAGTAATCCTATAATTTGCTTTTTGATTACGATAAGTTAAAAAGTAAAATGTTATCAAGACAAATTGATCGCACTGTACAAAGTCCCTGACTATTTTTTTGGACGGTTTATCCCCAGTCAATGGTTTTATGATTATTTTAAAAAATGTATTAATATTTTTTGAACAAAGTAAATTAGTTTTTAATGATTTCAGTTAACTTTTGTACTATGGTAAATGTTATGTGGAAAATGCTTATTGTTATCTCTCCCTACTATACTGTGAACCTAACCAACCGTGACCAATTAAGCAAATTAATTCTCCTGTGATACTGTTGTCGTTCACAACAGTTTGGCAAATATCACAGGTTACATCTACCAGATGGGAATCTTCTCGATACGGCGCGGGACCAATTTTCGTCGTTTTTGCAGTTGGCGAAGGCCAGTTGTCATTACATTTCTTACGGCTGTTCCGATCAATTGGCTATTAAATTTGGGTATATGAGGAATAATAACACTTTCGCATCTGGTAGGTGTAATTTGTGGCTATATCTTAGAAGTTTAAAAAATTCTTAGCCTGAGTTTATACCCAATTAATTTCAGTTTCCTTGTGCATTTTCAGATAAACAATAATGCATGTAGAAAATTTTACAAAATATATTTAATTATATTGACTCAATGTCAAGACAAGCTATGTAAGTTTATTTTCGTTATTTCTTACTCTATAAAAAAATTGTTTAATAAATTAAGTTTTATTTTGTTTTTGTAGATGCTACCGAAAGCAATAATTGTATATCATTTTAAACTGTTTCATTTAGATAAAGACTATTCATCCATTAAAAGGATGTTTCGAAGAAAGTATTTTACTGTTGTAAAATTGCGGCAAATTATCTTAAAATTTGTAAACATATTTAGATTTAGGACAGGCATGTTTTTAATGAATACTGTTGATTATAAGATAGTTGCTTACGTTAATTTTCAAGTATTAGTGTTAATAAGTAAGGATATCGGAAAATTGGTTGGAAGGAAATTGCATATGGCAATACAATTTATACTAGGCGTTCAATCTAGGTATACTATATTGGGTTAGTTTAAAGAATTTATGTTTAATCATTCTTAGAGTTGTTCTTGTGTTTGTTTCATTTTAACTTTTGTGTACGTTAATTATATAATATAGGTACAAAGCGCATGTGACTTAAGTTATTGATACAACGAGGAGTTATCATTATAAGTCAAAGCTGTACAAATCATCTTTACTGTAAATAGTATAAAATTGACCAGACTAAGGCATTTTAGTGTTACAAATGTATTGAACGCTGGGTATATCGTGCAATTCTGGGTATATTTATTATTTAGCAGCCATTATTTAAATAAAATTATTTATATAAATTTAAATTGGTTTTATTTCTTGCCCTGTCGCTCAGCCAACTGATATAGGAAAGCCATGATTGTTGTCGACGTTGTGTTAGTATAGAGGTTTTTTTGTGGAATAATTTTACAGGTAAGTTTATGAAAAATAAGGTTAGAAAACAAACTTTCTTCCTAGACCCAGACGTGTATGTCCAAGAGTTAGTGGCTAATACAACATAGTACACAGCATTTCAAACAACTACAACAGATACCCCAAATATTGGAAAAAAAACATTTTATTACTTCCACTTAATCTAACATTATTATTTTTTTATCCATATTTAACTGTTGTTTCGGAAAGACAAAATGTTTCATATTTTCGTTCAGTTCTTCGAGGGCTAGTTGCGCTTGTAATCTGAAAAAAATTAAAAAATTAATATTAAAATGCAGAAAAATTGGTCGTATATGTAGTACAGTTGCCGCCCTTTCCGAAATAAATTCCACGAAATTCTTAGTTTTCATTATTAACAAAGATATTATTAGTAACTATAAACCTTATAGATCAACTACAAGGATAACAAACATAACATTTTTATTCTAAGGTAGCGCAAATAAATTAAGAAAACGGCTCTACAAAAGATCACTCATCACTAGGACTCTAGGAGATATGCCAAGAGGGACAGCCGCCGCAACGGTTTTTAAATAAGAGAGAAATAATATATATATATATATATATATATATATATATATATATATATATATATATATATATATATATATATATATATATATATATATATATATATATATATATATATATATATATATATATATATATATATATATATATATATATATCTCTTTTCATTTTCTCTTATTTCTATATATTTACGTATGTACCTAGTACGATTCTTTCTTCCTTTTATTAAGAATAGTAAATTGTGACCCAATTAAGTTCGGTACTTAGTCATTTAATAATACTGTCTTTTCAAACAAATTTACTGGGAGCCATTTTATTCCACCATATTGGATTCCTACCAATATTTTACCTGTTCCTACTTATGCTGCACTTGATTTTTGGGCATAATTTAAAATATATTGAATAAGTAGATTTACACTGATACACACCATCATGTTGAATTCGTACCAGTTTATCCCTATATCAGATTTAATTTTTCTCAATTGACTAAGAATATTTTTTACGTTGATTTTTTAAACATTTGATTTTTTGAATATTTTATTAGGCCGTCATTTTGTTTTGCTGTCTTGGATGACTAAAATGTTACCAGTTCGTTCCTTTATAACACTTTTTGTGCAAAATTTAAGATTAATCCAATCATTAATTTATTATTAATAATTTTTTTAAGGTTTCATTAGGTCGCCATTTTGTTTCACTATATTGGATTTTTACCAAAATACTACCAGGTCATCTCCATATAACCACTTAATTTTTTACCAAATTTTGAAGTCAGTCGAGCAATGCCGCGAACTGACAGCAATAGCAATTGTATAACGAGCATGGAAAGTGACATATAACATACGAGTGTGTTGTTTCACGATGCCAGTGTGTGCATAAATCACGCGAGTATGTTAGTGCTCTTTCTAGCGAGTAGTGTACAATATTTTTTCCACAACACAAGAAAAAATCAATAAATATTTTTGAAAAACATATGATTAAGTAACGCACCAGCCGATCATGCGTAATTTGCCGTTTTGTTGTAATTGACTCAGCCTACTTCGGAACATTTTAACGTTAGACGCAACGCACGTTCGAACCGATTCCATGAAAATTACGTTATTATTAATATTTTAATTATTATACTAGTAACATTGTCTCTGCCAGCATTAATTCAAATTACGTTTTTTTTTTTAATTACACAGTAGCAGAATAAGCTATTTTTAAAAAGTTGTTATTAACAAACTAAGCAGACCTTACGATATTTTACAATGCTGTGTGTTATGAAAACAACTCTCATCATTTGTTTTTACGCCTACTTTCAGTGGCGTATTTAGAATGCCCCTGGGGGGGTCAAGCATTTACATTTGGAACTAAAAAAAACTTTTTTTCTTTTGTTAACAGGGCATAAGATTAATACCCTTATAAAATTGAAATTAGCGACGATGACTAAAACTATATACTATAACTATAACCATGGCAATGCCTTATAAAATCATTTTTAGTTCTAACATTTAACGACTTTAAAACTTGAGGATTGTGAAACCTGGGAGGTGACTTTATTCAGGACTACAAACATTTTATTTGGCTGCCCTTTTGTTGCGTCATCTTGAATTCGATCCACAATTTTACCAGGTTAAGTTTTTTCAGGTCGAATTTTTAAATAGTTTATCAAGCCGTCATTTTGTTTGGCCATCTTCAATTGGTACCAAAATTTTACCAGTTGATTCCTACATAGTACTTGATTTTTGTGCAAAATTTGAGATAAATAGGATAAGTAGTGATAGTAATAATTTTTTTAACATTTCACTAGGCCGCCTTTTTGTTTTGCCGTGTTGGATTTTTACCAAAATGTTACCAAGTTATCCACATATGACTCTTAACTTTTGACCAAAATTTGAAGTGAATCGTTAAAGTAGTTTTTTTAGCTATGTTGCGAACAGACAGACCGACAGAATTGTAAAAACATGTTTTCTGGCATGTAGGAACCCTGAAACAGGAACGGGCATATGGGGAGGGAGGATGAGCGTCTCCCTCTCAATTTTTATTTTGTTGGCAAAATTTGATTTTATGTTGTAATTATTTAATTTTTCAATAAATTGGTGAAAAATTTAAATTGAAATAATTTTGTTCAAAGCCGAAGGATCCAAACTTAGGAAATAAGAATGATACTAATGGAAAACATTACTTCCTGAAATGCAAAATATAATCAATGAAGAAATAAGGTTATTGGAAATGCAGTGTAGTTTTTGGTTTAGACACCAAACCACACGATCGTTGTAAACACTTCCATCACAACTGATGTTATATCGGTTTTGGCGATGCGTCATCCCCATCCTTTGGAAGTGGTAGTGTTTACAACGATCAGAGGGTTCACCGTCAAAACCAAAAACTACACTGCATTTCAAATAACCTTGAATGCAACAGGGGTGAAAATAAAAAATAGAAATTATGAATGAAGAAATAGGTAAACGACAAAACCTAAAATAAATAAATAAATGCAAGAAACAAACTTTCAGAAGTTCATCAAAAATTGTTAACTTGTTTTCAATATACAGACATATTACTTCTTTTGGAAATTTCCGAATTTTACTTATCGTACTTATATAGAGCGAAAATGGTCAATCCCCGTATTACTTAATAATATTTGGTCAACTCGTTTTCAGTCCTGAGTATGATTACATATTTTAATTAAACCTTGTCTAATGCCTTCCGCCCCCTTGCTACGCTCAACCTGGTTACTATACCGGTTAATGAAATCTTGAGTTATAATTATGGCTTTTTAGCAGCCCACTTTGATTACTAATCTGCTTCTTTTGAATTCGTTTAAACATGTAATGCAATCGCAATTCCTTTTGGAACAATTATTGTAACCAGATTAATCACTTGTAATCATTACTGGAAGCTCTGCCTGGATTAAACTTGACATACGCCTAATATTTTTATTTACATTTTTAAAAATCTCTAGTATTAAAAAAGACGTGATTTTCTCCGGTCCAGTCATGGACGTTTACCGGTGTGCATAGAATTCTTTCAATTGGTCGTAAAGAATCCGTGAAATTTGATTATATGTTTCAGTCATTTGGCAATGTCCGCCTAATCTAATCACCTTAACCTGTTATATAAGATGAGATGTTATTAAAACAATCACATTATATGGTAACGGCACATTGTAAAATGCCGCAGGCCTTTAAGGTATATCAAAACATTTGAAAAATAAAAAGGAGAAAAAATACTTAAAGGAATCGAATCAATACGTCTATCTCACACGCCTTTAGATGCTTAGGGCACTTTAGATATAGAGTAAATATAGGACAGACACCGCTGGGGACAGACACTGCACTTCATAAGTTAGCCAAACCGAACGGAAGGAAGGCACGGTAAGACGTGATCTCGATTTAGTCTGGTTTAGTTAGTATGTTCTATGAATATAGAGTCCGTGCAATTAAATCCCATTGCGTAATTTAACGTCAAATATGACAATATTTTAGATAAAGTTGGTATATATATATATATATATATATATATATATATATATATATATATATATATATATATATATATATATATATATATATAAAAAAGATAGATATATATATATATATATATATATATATATATATATATATATATATATATATATATATATATATATATATATATATATATATATATATATATATATATATATATATATATATATATATCTTTTTCATTTTCTCTTATTTCTATATATTTACGTATGTACCTAGTACGATCTTTCTGAAGCAATTTTAAGTTTATCTTGATTTAGCATTTTGTTTTCACATGTATTTTCTTGGCTATATTAAGCAAACACAATGTTTAGAAAAAAACACGATTAGTTCATACAAAATCAGCAAACACGTTATTACCTACAATGCATCTCTCTCCACCTAAAAAGAGCGGCATATACTATCCTTTTAGACATGGTGAGACGCCGCGCCGCATCAATTTCTCTGCAACCAGCCTAACACCATAATCCATTTCTAAAACACACTGTTTAGCACAAAGACATAAATAGCACCTATTATAATTATTAAGGTATGAATAGAGTTATTAACTCTCGAGGTCGGGAACCGGGCCGAAAGCGTTATCTCTTATAATACCCGTGGTACCTTCAACGTTAATTATTATATTAAATTATATTAAACCAAATTATTATTTTTAATGCCACAGGGCGGTATTTTTCTATAAGAATGCCCTAGAGTGTTATTTCTTATTTAGTTATCTTTTATAATGCCTTAAGGCGTTATTTCTTATTTAACTGACTTTGACATAATGTCATTATTTGTCAATAATAAACTAATCGGACATTAGTCAAGTCAGTTAAATAAGAAATAACATCCTAGGACAGTATTATAGAAAAATAACGCCCTATGGCATTAGAAATATTAATTTGGTTTATTATTAAAACTAGATTTTTCTCAATAAAAAAATATTTACACAGGTATTACAAGTATAGCGTTTAATAAAATACCAACTTTATCTAAAATATTGTCATATTTGACGTTAAATTACGCAATGGGATTTAATTGCACGGACTCTATATTCATAGAACATACTAACTAAACCAGACTAAATCGAGATCACGTCTTACCGTGCCTTCCTTCCGTTCGGTTTGGCTAACTTATGAAGTACAGTGTCTGTCCCCAGCGGTGTCTGTCCTACATTTACTCTATATCTAAAGTGCCCTAAGCATCTAAAGGCGTGTGATATAGACGTATTGATTCGATTCCTTTAAGTATTTTTTCTCCTTTTTATTTTTCAAATGTTTTGATATACCTTAAAGGCCTGCGGCATAAGTACAATGTGCCGTTACCATATAATGTGATTGTTTTAATAACATCTCATCTTATATAACAGGTTAAGGTGATTAGATTAGGCGGACATTGCCAAATGACTGAAACATATAATCAAATTTCACGGATTCTTTACGACCAATTGAAAGAATTCTATGCACACCGGTAAACGTCCATGACTGGACCGGAGAAAATCACGTCTTTTTTTAATACTCGAGATTTTTAAAAATGTAAATAAAAATATTGAGGCGTATGTCAAGTCTCCAATCCAGGCAGAGCTTCCAGTAATGATTACAAGTGATTAATCTGGTTACAATAATTGTTCCAAAAGGAATTGCGATTGCATTACATGTTTAAACGAATTCAAAAGAAGCAGATTAGTAATCAAAGTGGGCTGCTAAAAAGCCATAATTATAACTCAAGATTTCATTAACCAGTATAGTAACCAGGTTGAGCGTAGCAAGGGGGCGGAAGGCATTAGACAAGGTTTAATTAAAATATGTAATCATACTCAGGACTGAAAACGAGTTGACCAAATATTATTAAGTAATACGGGGATTGACCATTTTCGCTCTATTAAGTACGATAAGTAAAATTCGGAAATTTCCAAAAGAAGTAATATGTCTGTATATTGAAAACAAGTTAACAATTTTTGATGAACTTCTGGAAGTTTGTTTCTTGCATTTATTTATTTATTTTAGGTTTTGTCGTTTACCTATTTCTTCATTCATAATTTCTATTTTTTATTTTCACCCCTGTTGCATTCAAGGTTATTTGAAATGCAGTGTAGTTTTTGGTTTTGACGGTGAACCCTCTGATCGTTGTAAACACTACCACTTCCAAAGGGTGGGGATGACGCATCGCCAAAACCGATATAACATCAGTTGTGATGGAAGTGTTTACAACGATCGTGTGGTTTGGTGTCTAAACCAAAAACTACACTGCATTTCCAATAACCTTATTTTTTCATTGATTATAATTTGCATTTCAGGAAGTAATGTTTTCCATTAGTATCATTCTTATTTCCTACGTTTGGATCCTTCGGCTTTGAACAAAATTATTTCAATTTAAATTTTTCACCAATTTATTGAAAAATTAAATAATTACAACATAAAATCAAATTTTGCCAACAAAATAAAAATTGAGAGGGAGACGCTCATCCTCCCTCCCGATATGCCCGTTCCTGTTTCAGGGTTCCTACATGCCAGAAAACATGTTTTTACAATTCTGTCGGTCTGTCTGTTCGCAACATAGCTAAAAAAACTACTTTAACGATTCACTTCAAATTTTGGTCAAAAGTTAAGAGTCATATGTGGATAACTTGGTAACATTTTGGTAAAAATCCAACACGGCAAAACAAAAAGGCGGCCTAGTGAAATGTTAAAAAAATTATTACTATCACTACTTATCCTATTTATCTCAAATTTTGCACAAAAATCAAGTACTATGTAGGAATCAACTGGTAAAATTTTGGTACCAATTGAAGATGGCCAAACAAAATGACGGCTTGATAAACTATTTAAAAATTCGACCTGAAAAAACTTAACCTGGTAAAATTGTGGATCGAATTCAAGATGACGCAACAAAAGGGCAGCCAAATAAAATGTTTGTAGTCCTGAATAAAGTCACCTCCCAGGTTTCACAATCCTCAAGTTTTAAAGTCGTTAAATGTTAGAACTAAAAATGATTTTATAAGGCATTGCCATGGTTATAGTTATAGTATATAGTTTTAGTCATCGTCGCTAATGTCAATTTTATAAGGGTATTAATCTTATGCCCTGTTAACAAAAGAAAAAAAGTTTTTTTTAGTTCCAAATGTAAATACTTGACCCACCAAGGGGCATTCTAAATACGCCACTGAAAGTAGGCGTAAAAACAAATGATGAGAGTTGTTTTCATAACACACAGCATTGTAAAATATCGTAAGGTCTGCTTAGTTTGTTAATAACAACTTTTTAAAAATAGCTTATTCTGCTACTGTGTAATTAAAAAAAAAACGTAATTTGAATTAATGCTGGCAGAGACAATGTTACTAGTATAATAATTAGAATATTAATAATAACGTAATTTTCATGGAATCGGTTCGAACGTGCGTTGCGTCTAACGTTAAAATGTTCCGAAGTAGGCTGAGTCAATTACAACAAAACGGCAAATTACGCATGATCGGCTGGTGCGTTACTTAATCATATGTTTTTCAAAAATATTTATTGATTTTTTCTTGTGTTGTGGAAAAAATATTGTACACTACTCGCTAGAAAGAGCACTAACATACTCGCGTGATTTATGCACACACTGGCATCGTGAAACAACACACTCGTATGTTATATGTCACTTTCCATGCTCGTTATACAATTGCTATTGCTGTCAGTTCGCGGCATTGCTCGACTGACTTCAAAATTTGGTAAAAAATTAAGTGGTTATATGGAGATGACCTGGTAGTATTTTGGTAAAAATCCAATATAGTGAAACAAAATGGCGACCTAATGAAACCTTAAAAAAATTATTAATAATAAATTAATGATTGGATTAATCTCAAATTTTGCACAAAAAGTGTTATAAAGGAACGAACTGGTAACATTTTAGTCATCCAAGACAGCAAAACAAAATGACGGCCTAATAAAATATTCAAAAAATCAAATGTTTAAAAAATCAACGTAAAAAATATTCTTAGTCAATTGAGAAAAATTAAATCTGATATAGGGATAAACTGGTACGAATTCAACATGATGGTGTGTATCAGTGTAAATCTACTTATTCAATATATTTTAAATTATCCCCAAAAATCAAGTGCAGCATAAGTAGGAACAGGTAAAATATTGGTAGAAATCCAATATGGTGGAATAAAATGGCTCCCAGTAAATTTGTTTGAAAAGACAGTATTATTAAATGACTAAGTACCGAACTTCATTGGGTCACAATTTACTATTCTTAATAAAAGGAAAGAAATTCTTAAATACCCTCAGAAACCGATTTTTAATCAAATCTGAATTCTTTCTACGCAAAAGTGTCAATTTTTCTTGCAAGATGTAAACATCCATACAATAGAGACTTTATTCGGACGCGAGAAAGAAAGCTTCGAAAATGCAAATGTGATTTTGGCGAAACGTCAGCAAACCTGTTCTTTTCAGAACGACAATAGTGAACGGATGTAGACCCGGAATGAAAACAGAATGACTTCAGTTTATGTACACTTAAACAAAATGTTTGTGAATGTACAATACCCAATAAAATAATGGTTAGTATAATATATACTTAATTAAAAAAAAATAAATATTATAATATGCTAGTTTCATACATTAGATGGTAGATAAGAAATATGATAAACTTCATTCCATATACCACAACCATGCATATACTTAAAACAACACAGAAGCCCATCAAACGACCAAAACAAAATAAAAGTATAATTAGTTAATTAATACCATTTTAAGTGGTTCTATAGTTGTTAGGAAAGCACCTCCCCAGATCGATATGCCAAATCGTATTATAGATTCAGCAAGTGACATAAAGTATTTTTATAATATAGGTAGGAAAAATATTTCGTATATTATAAAATTTCCATATTAGTTTACGTATCCTGTAATTAATGTACTGAATATTTTCATCCCATTTTAAATTCTTGTCTATCATATAACACCTAAATATTTTATTTTATCTTCTTTCTTAATATAATTGTGATATTAACAATTAGCCTTATATTCCCCTAGGCAGATGTATGAATGTATTTTTAATTCTCGAATTAAAGGTTGATATAAGTCATAGATACTGAAACATATAAATTTAGTTTTTTCAATATTTAAAGTTAATAAGTTTTCTCCAAGCCATTGGGATATTTTAGAAAATTCAGTTGTTGCATTTTTTATGATATCATTCCAGTTATGACCAGAAAACATTAAAACATTATCATCCGCATATGAAACAATTTTTGGTTTGTATCCAAGAATTGGAGATCATTAATATATACACAAAAGTGTTCTAAGTACAGTGCCCTGTGGAACGCCACAGGTCATGGGTACCAAATTCGCTAATTTCATTATCTATTTTGACGCACTGTTTTCTATCCGTTCCTTATCGGATATATATATATATATATATATATATATATATATATATATATATATATATATATATATATATATATATATATATATATATATATATATATATATATATATATATATATACATATATTATATATATATATATTATATATATATATATATATATATATATATATATATATATATATAGATATTAATATATATATACATACATATATATATATATATATATATATATATATATATATATATATATATAGATATATATATATACATATATATATATATATATATATATATATATATATATATATATATATATATGGTAATAGCTTTTTACAAATCCTATAAAAGGTATTATTTCAGTTTTTTTTAGTTATTACCAACCAACTATAAATATTTCAATATTTGATTAGACTCCCATTTTGTTTTGCCATATACGATTCGTGCTAAAATTTTACCATTATCAGTTTCACACTTGATTTTTGTACAAAATTTCGGTCACTTGTATAAATAGTTTTTTGGGACTGAATTTTTAAACTTTCCTTTAGGTGGTTATCACCTAATGACACTTGTTTTTGCACCAAGTAGTTTTTTAACTACGCCGCGCACAGGCAGAACGACAGACCGACGGAAATGACAGAACATGTTTTTCGGGATCTAGTGACCTTAAAAGGCAAAGATGTGCGAAAATATAGAAGTTCGATTTTTCTAAGTAATTTGTTGAACATGAGCGTTAATGGTTTTAAAAATTTTACACTTGCACCAATGCTGTTTCTTAAACGTTTTTCTTAGAAACGAGTATTTCCTGAGTTCAATAAATAATATTTAATATAAAAATATTTGTATTTAAAACAACAGTAAGAAAATAATTATTAAACTAAAAACATAATATAATTACTTCATGTTAACGTATTTTTTACACCAACGTCACAACAAGGATACCATCATCCCTGTCTGGAACATGTCCTTCAACGCCGCAGGCGCAATGATCCATTTCAGTCAGTCATTCGCGATTTCGCTCTTTCTCATCAGGCCGCCATAGCCTATCGGGCCCCTAGGATAAAGGCACAAAATGGAATCACAGAAACAACTACTCCATTGGCTAATACCATGACCGGCATTTAAATGATGGTCCTGCTTGATCAAAATTGATAAGATAAGAAATAATCCCTGTTACGAGGAGAGTAAAAACATATAAACACGATTTTTTTTATACCAAAAACCATTTTATTAGCAAACCGCGTTGAAAAGCGAAATTAAATGCTATAATAATTATTACGTATAAAATATGCATTTTGAACGGATGGTTTAAAGAAAAAACTACTCAGAAGAATTAAATGATCAAATACTTATAAACCACTTCACTTGAAATTAATATTTAATTATATGCTTTCAGTGCATATTATTATTCCCATGACTGTAATAAAAAAAAACATGTTTATATATTTTTTATTTTTTATTTAATATTTTCTGACTCTATATATTTAATGCACTCCTAGGAAATGTAGTGAGGTTACTAAAATGTCTGTAGATTGAATAGCCCCCAATAATGATGTGATTTGGAGAAATGAACTTAACCGCATTGACCGGTTAACTGACTTCCTATATTTCACACATTTTCTTTTGATAACTTCCTATATATTGGTTAAGAAAAACATAATGTTACATCTAAAATTATACTTCGAATAACGTTTATTAAAAAAAGATATTCAATTTACAAAACATTAATTATATTCAGTCATCGACCTGTGCGATGGGCGATAGGTTTTCTAATCATTTCGTTCATCGTCAAACAAGAACCTCATAAAATGCATAACTGCAGCTACCGGCAAAGAACATGTCTATTTCTCATAAAAAGAGGTACCTAATTGCTACCTGTATGTAATATAAACAATTTTTTCACGGAAGTAATTTGGAACGTTTTACAGACTATGCTTTATAAGAAAATAATATATATTGTAGTTGTGTCAATTACTTTTAATATTTTTGCCGATAGTAACAAGCTACTTATTAACTACTACCCGCAGGATATTAAACTCGAGACTTGTACCTCTGATTTAAGAACAGATGCGACAATCAATTTGCATATCGGAAGTTGTCGGCTTATTTAGATATTATATAGATAACTAGCTGAATCCGTGCACTTTGTTGCACGTAGAAATCGAAGTGAATAAATCAGCGAGTGTGTAAATAACAACAGCTAAAATAAATATTACTATAATAAAAATATGCGAAAGTTGAAATTATTAAGTCATGCTTTTTTTTTGTATACTACTCTTTATAGTGCCCTTTAGTTAAGAAGATAGATAAATTATTTATTCCGCTAACTCTATCGGAGGGTGAGTTTAAATACATAAAATCCTAACTTTTGCCGTTGTAAGTGGAAAATAAACATATTAGGGACCTCTTTATTCAATGTTGCAGATATGAACTTGAGCATTGTATCAAAGATCCCTTATAGCTTACGCAATAGATGACTCATTTAAATAGGACGCCTTGAATCTGTCCGGAGACATCAATGCTCGCCGAAATTATATTATTTGTGCGTTAACCCGTTTTTTTAATGATTTATTTTTATGATTTCAAAAATATATAATTTGATTATATTGGCGCAAAGCGTTTATTAATTATTTTAATTTAACTGCAACATTACTTGTAATATAAGTCTAAGATAATATTATAATATAATGCAAAACTTGTTACAGTTAAACCAAAATAATTGAATTCATATAAAAAAGAAAATTCATAAAAATTATAAAAATCATAAAAATACATTTAAAAAAAACGTGTTTCGTTATATTTTTAGAGCATATAGATAGGCATGCGATAGTATTTGTTTTTTTTTTCATGACAAATTCTGGAGGATTAAAAGTAACCCTAAAGCTTTTATATTTACAATTTTTCTCTATCTTCGTTAATAAACCCTGTAGTTAGGTGTCAAAACTTAATGACTCACCCTGAACGTTTTTGAAACAAGTCGAAGAGTAATTGTCACATGTTTAAATTAGGTTATCATAAGAAACTAAATAATTTCTTTTTATTAAATACATCGTATATAAGACAAAATTTGACGGAAACAATATAAATAGTAAAATTGTTATTTTAGCAACGAGTAACCAAAACCTTTTCTTTTTTTTTAGAAAGAATTGTTGCCCTTTCCAGAGGTTAATATAGGTTAATATAACCACCATAGAAAAAAAATATATATATACATCGGGAAATAGCCATAAATTATCTTTGGCAAAAGTCTGCGGTCCTGCGGTCGCTACTCTCGTCTGCCAGCTTCCTTAAAATACTCGCAAAACATTGCGCGTTAATTCCTCGGATGGATCCATTTAGGGGGACCTGAACGTTGCTATATCTTGTTCGATCTACTGCGTAGCTATATTGATCTATTATTGTATTCATTAACGCACATAAGAAAAATAAACTAAACTGTTTTTGGAGAAGTTTATTTTAATAGATCCGAGTAAAAACATACAAATAAAAAGTAAGTGGTAAAAAGCACAAACTATATAAAATTAAAAATAAATATACAGTTTCGCTATCACTGTCATCAGCTGGTTCTACAAGGTGTCCCACGAGCCTTTGGACAGCGAATATCTCGGATAATGTAACATACTCAAAAAAATTAATAAGGAAAATATTTTTGGATTTTCTTGATATATAATTTAAATACAACCCCAATCTTACAGGGTGCATTAAAAAGGCGTAGACAACCAAACTTAGTTTTTTTTTTAAACGACACACCCAGAATATTTTTACGGATTTCGATAGGGCTTGGTGAGTTGAATTCAACGATATAAGGTTTGACGGATTTATCATGAATGGCTCTATCAGAAATGATTAAAAATATTCTCATAATACCTACATACTTGATAGTAATTATTCACGTGCCTATTGTGATAGGTCATTTTTAATTAAACCTGTTACCTTTGCCTTTGTCACAGTGTCAAAATCATCGTGAAAGGAGGCTACATTTTATTTTGTTATATTATAGCATAAGACTTTTAGTTAAAATTTCATTTATTATTGGAACTTATTTAACAAATCGAAAGCAACTACACAAAAACAATCAAAATTTAAAATAGCTGAGAAAACATTATTATTTTAACAAATACTCAAATTGATTTCCACCACTGCTAATACAACAAGCAAGTCTTTTTTTGTGCATGCTACGTTGATCATAGCAGGGGTATGCAACTATCTGTTTTATAGATCTTGAACATCGATGGGTGGTGTGGTATAAACAATGCCTTTCAGGTACCCCCACAAAAAGAAATCTAGAGGCGAAATATCTGGAACTGCGCTGGCCAATGAATCGGGCCGTTTCTTCCAATCCAGCGTTATGGGAAGATTTCATCGAGATACCGCGTAACTTCATGATGCAAATGGGGGTGCACTAGCCTGCTACCACCGCAATAAGGCAAGATCAAACAACCATTAAATAAGCCATAGCAAACATTTATTCCCAAATTTGCTGAAAATGTGGTTTTCTTGCGACCAGTAATGGCTGTTGTGCCAATTAACTATCCGATTGTTATGGAAGCGACTCTCATTAACTCCATAAAATATTATTTAAAAATAAAGGATTATCTGCAATTTTAATTTCTAGTTCCGCGATGAAATGGAGTCTCCGTTCCGGATCTTTAGGAGTTAATCCTTAAACCAAGTAGACTTTAGACTTATGATTCTTTACTATCCTTTGTACTGTGCTTTTGGTTACATCCAGCTCATTTACAATAGGACGCAACGACGGATGTGGGTTGACTTGCAGATAGGCTAAGATGTTGATGATGTTTTCTTCTGTTTGAGCATTTTTTCTACGAGGATTTTGATGCCTCCCATTTGGAAAAGAACCGTGTCGTAACTTTTGTTCATCATAAATAAAAGTATTCTTGCGTGGCAATCTACAATCCGGAAATAGCTCTCGATATAAAATCTGGGCCTGCCTACTATTTTTTCGACACTCTCCAAATATCAAAAGCATCTCCACATATTCGTTGTATGTGAATAAGGGCATTTTTTGCTTCTTAGACACACAAAGTAAAATGTAGACTTCTTTTACGATGATTTTGACACTTTGCCAAAAGGTAACAAGTTTCATTAAAAATGACCTGTCAGAATAGGCAGGTGAATAATTACTAATCTATCAAGAATGTTGGTATTATGGGAATGTTTTTAATCATTTGTGAGAGAGCCGTTCGTGATAAATCCATCAAACCTTATATCGGTCAATTTTGCTCACCAAGCCCTCTCGAAATCCATAAAAATATATAGGGTGTTTAAAAACACATAAGTTTGGTTGGCTACGACTTTGTGATGCACCCTGTATAATTGGGGTTGTGTTTAAATTATGCATCAGGAGAATCAAAAAATATTTTCCTTATACATTTTTTTTAGTCTCTTACATTAACGGAGATATTCGCTGTCCAAAGGCTCGTCGGACACCCTGTGTATTATGTGCATAAATGTACGAATTTTCAACTTTTACAACATGCTGAATAGAATTCTTCTAGATTTCACAAACTGAATTATTTATAACTTTTTTTATTATTCGACCACCGACACACCCAAATTAGGAGAAACGCTTTTGTGCCCTTAGTCTTGATTTAACTTGATGCCAAATATGTTCAATCGGATTAAACACATAATAATTTAGAGGAAGCCGCAAAACATTTTGTAGGCGGTTATGGTAACTTGCATTGTCCATAACAATAACACTATGTTCAGGAACAGTCGATAAAAGTGAATTTTGAAAAAATTTTCAAAAAGTTCTGAGGTTGTGATAGTCCAAACGAATCTTTTATAGTTGCATGTAAAATGGTTATTCATTTACCTTTATTTAAGGGCGCTTTGATATTTTGTATGGCTCTCAACCCATCATTCTGGCATAGTATCGTGGGTACCGAAGCAAGTTTCATCAAGGTAAATTACTGGCCTTTTTAATTTGCTGTAGATAAGCACGCTGCAGGATTCGTAATCTTTGTGATTTCATCACTACCGTCCCTCTCGTTACAATAGATAGAAATGGGCTATTATTATTACCTTTGCATAGTTATGGTTTCGAAATGGTTACAGGTAGGGGACTGAATTATGGTATGTTTTTACAAGACACCCGAGGGTATACGAACATGCAAATCGCTTGACCGCGGGGGTTCCGAATACAGCGCTGTGAGGAAAAACATGAAACTAAAAAAAAAGTTTATTTTCGAAAACAGACGAACGGATTACGTTACGTCTACGAAACGTTTCGGAAAGAAATCCCTAGGAACATGGAAAAAACCTTTTGACATGGATATTAAAGGAGACCAAATTCTTAAATGAGTCTCCGTTTCGAAAGTCTCGAATTATTCTAATAGTGTGGGAAAAGTCGAAAAAAATGTCTGCTGAAAATTTCGATATTTAATTTCGTGTTTCTTCAAGACAGATTAAGCTACCTTTTTTTTACCTTAATCTACGTTGAAATACTTTAAAAAGCCGCAATTCACCTATCGAGTTTCTGTTTATACTGGAAGCAAATAATTATCAAAATGGAGGGAAAGTTTTGTTATTTGTAATCTGATTCAACTGAAAATCGGTATCTGAGCATACTTAAGAGTGCAAATTTATAATTGTTAGTCAACATTCCGGACCAAATTTACATTTGTGGACATTCGATATAAAATCGATATTTGCGGGGACGCGAATAGATAGATACTTGACAGTGCAAATTAGAAATTCCATTTTTTTAAATACTAGAAAAAACAGTTCAAATTTTATTATCTATTTTTACATTACTTCACTTCACAGAAAAATATCTATTTTGAGAAAAAGTATAAACATGGTAGAAGCTAGAAATTAAATTGACAATATATGTATATGGTGAATAAGTAAAATATTAATGCATGAGTAATAAATTTCAAAAAACACAAATTTTAAAATAATCCTAAAATTTTGCGTTTTTGCTTTGAAGATCCAGTGGTCCGTCTTCGAGTTACTCGCCAAAATTAAACACTAAATATCAATATCTATCAAACCTGTTTGTTTATTCTTGTCCCAAAAATTATTAATAAAACGAAAATGAGTTTCAAACCCATTTCTGCCTGATTTTGAGTGATTTTCGACCTGGTTTCTAAATTGTACCTTTTTTTTTGTTTTTGAATTCGGTGGATTTAAAATTTTATATTGTTACAAATACTACACACTTGCTATAAATATTCCATTATCCTAAATCATTTTAACAAGTAAGAACCACTAACGCCACTGAAATTAGGGATTTTTTAAAACTCAAATTTCAAGAGAGTGAAGCAGCCAGTTTTAATTATTTCACATATTTTAAAATTTCAAAAAATGTTATACAGGGTGTTTCAAAAAATAGGGCCACTGGTTAATCACGATTCTGCTCAAACCCCTTGACTTAAAATTGAATTTCCGTATTCAGGTTGATTCTAGGATGTGGAAGTTCGATAAGAAAGAATTTTTCAAAAATCTAATTTCAAGGAGATGTAACCGCCCCTAAAATATTACAATATTTTTTTCTTTAAAAAACGGTTAGTTTAAAAAAAACCCTTGAACAGATATATTTTATTTTATTTTTTTACCTGTTTTTTAAACATTTACACAGGATGTTCCAAAAATTCGGAAATAATAAACAAAAATCTCCCAAGCCCCTGTTGACGAAAATTGCAACAAAAAACGTGGTTTATAAAGAGGTATTTTAATATGGCGATTTAACTACTTCTTGGTATCTCTTTCGTTATCGCCATACACGAACAGAATCGCGGGTAGTCCCTAGTATAATATTAAAATGTATTTAATTTGTAGTTTGTGGTGCATATGGGTAGTGCAGATTTGTATTTATTTTTAGTTAGACTGCATATTTTAGATACATTTAAGAATATTTTGGGTTTTTTATAATTACCCTATTACCAGGTGATCTGAAAACATTTTTTTTTCGTGAACTTCACATCTACTATCAAGCACGGCCGTTAAGGTTGTGCTATATAGGAAACGTTAGAGTAAGAATTAAAGTAGAGATCACAACTCATTCATAAATCACGTTAGGGGTATGCGCCAACTTGGTTCCCCTATTTTTCACATTCTATCGACCAGTGTTTACGATAAAACAAGAAGTGGGGATGGCCCATGCTCAAGCCGTGGCTATTTGTTGACGAATGCCAGTGACGGCGTGAGTTTTCACTTCCCGCATAAGAAAATATCGTTAATCGTGAAAAAATTATCGTTCCGGGTTTTTACAGATCCTCATGTTTTTCCATTACACTCGGTCGGTCGGTCTGTTCCGGTATAGCTAAAAAATCCACTTACTCGATTAACTTTAATTTTATTTAATTTTCCACAAAAATTACGTCTGATATAAAAAAAAACTGGTAAAATATTGGTACGAATTCAATATAGCGAAACAAAATAACGACCTGTTAAAATATTTGATGTACGAAAATGAAGAAATGGGCCATGCTTCATTATCGTTGACAAAAAGAAGGATTCTTACCTATTGCTTAATGAGGCAAATAGGTATTTTTACAAACTTCAAAGAAATAATCGTTCTCTACTTCACTATCTAAAATCAAACCATTAAGTTAGGTAAGTTTAAAAGGAAATTAGTTATTTATATATTATTAACCTTTAGTTTTTAGTTATGTTTGCCTTATGTCACTATCATTTTGTAATTGTGACATTTAGAAAAATTATTTGTTCAGTTGTTGTTGAAAATGTCATCCTTAACCTGTAACTGTCAAGTTAGACCGTGTCTAAAGTTAAACCGCTTAAGTGAATACGGGTGTTAGAGTTTTAAACTAAAACCAATGCTTTTAACGCGCTTTTATTGGCTTCCTATTCGTCTGATTGTATGTTTGTATGTCTGGTTCAAATCCTGTAATGGATTTTTCAGCACTTCCATTACCGATTATTTTCAAATTTGACATGCATACACTTGTGGATATAAAAAATCCGAGTTTTTTTAGTCAACGTTTAGAAATCCAAAATAGCGACGCCAATACGACCGACGAATTTTGTTACTTGTGTAGACAAAACTGAAAATCAGTCCCTAGGAAAATTTAAAAGTGTCAGCATTTAAAAATTCAAAATAGCGGTGTCAAAATGACAAAGTCAACAGGTCGGACGGATGATTTTAACATTTGTGGGGATTATTTAAGAATGCACAGCAAAAATCAAAATGATGGCGCCAATATAGCGAACGAATTTTGTCATTTGTTCAGATTCGGCTGAAATATCAGTATCTAGAAGTATTTAAGAATAAAAGTTATGAAATTTTCTTGTCAAACCTAATTTTGCTGCAAAATTTGGATAAAATGGATAAGCAGTTTCTTAGTAATATTTTTTTAACATTTCCATAAACCCCCATTTTGTTCAGGCATATTGGATTTTTACCAAAATGTTACCACGTCATCATCACATGACCTTTAATTTTTAACCAAAACTTGAAGTAAATAGGACAAGCAGTTCTTGAGCTTTGTCGCGGATAGACATACAGACTAACCGACGGAACTGAGAAAACATGTTTTTTGTAACTAGAATACTTTCCTCTTGCGAGGACAGTAAAAAAAGCGAGCTAGATACGAATAGAATAGCCAATTGTCATATTGTTTTTCCATGTCAATAGCTAAAATTTAAAAAATAAAACGTTTTTTTAATTTTCAATATCCTAAATCTTAAATTCTAACCAGTTTAGAACATGTTTACGAACACCTTTTTAGTTTTAATACCCAAAGAATCACCATTTAAATTCCTTTACCTGACAGCACTTATATAAAAAATTGGCCCAAGTGAAAATTAAAAAAAGGCGCGAAATCATCCGAAACTTTATTATTTCCCCAGATTTCATGCAAAATCTAGTGATTTTCGAAATCGCAGTACGTTTTGTTAAGCGTGAGACGCTCTTCGACTATTTTAATATAGTATAGGTATATTCTAAAATTATTTTAATTCTCTGATAGGAAAAACTATTATAATCGGCAAAAAAATCAGCTCAGAGTCTTTTTTGTATCATTTTGATCCTGAAGATTCTCACATGACCTTCGACGAAATAAACGTTCTATTATACTGAACCGGATTGGTCAATACGTCATGTGACCCAAAATAAGTGAATAAGGTATCTTCCATTAGACATGTCTCTTGTAAAAGGAAATCTTGCTGTTTACTTAGTGATTAAAAGAAAATTCCAAACTTAAACGGCCATTTTTTACAAACTCACATTGCCGCACCATAGTTAGGTCAACTAAAGCTCCTAGTTTCGCAATATCCAAGTAAATAAAACTTATTTATTACATATTTAAACAATTAATGTTCTTCTAATGTCACCGCGCCTTTAGAACGCTGCTTCTTGATGTAAGGCAACATATAATTAGAAGATTTGAGCCATATCAACAAATACACAATAATACATTAAAACACATGCAGTAGTAACGCTAAGTAAAGTTTGGTATCTAATAAAATATTTTTTAGCAAATTAATTTCTTTAATGTTAAAATTTATTGTAGTTCCAGGACTCGCTATTGATTTTTAAGCCACGCCGGTCACGTGACCCTGTAACAATGTTTACTGTAGACTATTATACTTTTTTACTATAAGGATCCCTAGTCAATGAAAGTGGGATGGTGTAATACCACAGTAGGATGGTCTAATACGTGGAGTTGTCGATCGGGCTTGCCATAGCTAACTAAAACTCTTGTTACTGGTGAAATCTGATCTGCGACTTTGGGTATTTTAGTTTGTATTTTACTATTTTGCAATAAAAGTAATTTCTTTATACTGATCAGAAACTAATATTGAAAATACATTACTATTCTTTGTATGAAAATTTTATTGCATCATGTTTAAACATATTCACCGTAATATAAATTGGTATAAACATTGGTGTTCCTGGCTAGGCTTGGCATCGTCGTACGATCGACCTTATACTGTGAGGTAATCTTGGCAGTAGCTGAATATGTAAATAATGAACTCTATTTTATTCTTCCTCTGAGTAGAAAACTGTAAGTAAAACTACAAACTTGAAAATTAACTTTAAACAAAATTAAACACTACTAAACTAACTTAGAAAAAGTAGACAAATTTACCGGACATTTTTTGTCATCTAACCGTTATACTTGTTCATTTTTCGGAACCTGAATCCCATTTTTAAAAGAATTCTGTGAATGATTGATCGGCCACACGCTCGCTGCACCTGTCTTAATTTTATTTTGACCAATATCGGCACCAACTGCTCTTCACACATTGAATATATTTTTCTCTTATGATGTCTTTTTTACAATCGTCTACATGATGTGTCTGAAAATCTTTCCGTTATTCCCGTTATTGACTAATGGTTTTCCTACAACACCCTTCATAGTAGGAGTCAGAATTTTTGTCAGTTCATTGTTTTCTGGCAAAGCACTTTTTTATTACACCTTCTTCTTACCAAAGTTTCGTAAAACGTTTTTTACTATTTGTTTAGCATCAAGAAATACATGTTTTTCTTGCGATAGCCACTATTACAATTTTCCCACAGACGCCACAAACTTAAAACAAAACAAAATACATTTTTGAGTTTTTGTATTATACAAGTATGTATTAAATATATTTCATTCTGCTATCACGGTGAGCAGAAATAACTAATGTGAAAAAAGTGAAGTTTGTAAAACGACATTGGTACATTAAAAGTGGTTTTTCAAAATCACCCTTTTTTAAAAGTGAAATATTTAACCCTTTAGAGACGATTGGCTCATACTTATACCCGTTTTCATCTCATTTGACTCCCAGGCGAGGATAAATCACTTTCTATATAAAGATAAAGAATTAATAAGTAAAATTTCACCTACATGGATATATACATTTAATTAATTTAATGTCGCCAATTTCCGACCCTACTTAAAATTTGCAATAACTGTGATACTAGCGTGGAATTATTCCTTGACATTCGCAATGGTTGTGATACTAAAGTCGAGTTATTCCGTGACACTTAACTTGGCTCACAACCCAGTGTCGGAGTAATCCGTTTGATAATTGCGGGGGTAAAACCAAATTGTTCAGAATATCATGTATTAAGGGTAACGGCCACCGCGACCAGGTATGGTATTAAACTTTTGTGATCCGAATAAATTAAGAATTTTGGAATTTTGTAGTCATCAATCGATTTCTGCAAAAGCAGCCTTCCGGTAAGCGAATTTTTAAAACAAATATGCCGTGTCCAAAGATTAGCGAGATTTTTTAGAGGTGCAACTAAAAACATTTTGAAGTGTCTTTATCCCAATAGGTAATGATTTAACAATTGCAAGTTATTACTAACACTAAATTAAAAGTCCAAGAGGACATCTCTGAAAAGTTTTCCAAAATTATTAGAAGAAAGCTCTCTATACATTTATCTGAGGAGTGAAAAACGTTCGAAAAAATATTTACAATTGCCGCCGGTTAATTTTTCCAAGTAAACTACCGAGACACTTACATGAAGTGAAGAATGTGGTCGAATCATAACAGTCCTGTAAGTAAACGTGAAACTTTCATTCTTAAAACGTTTAGAAAAAAATATGATGATGATCGTCTTTTAATGTGAAACTAATGTTATGGTTAATGCAAAATTTAACTTTAACTTTGACAAAATTGAAAAATGACAACCTCGTAAAGTATGGAACGTTTTCCTATTGTACCAAGTATTTTTTTCCATTATTTACCATCCATGGATTACAAAATGGTCATAACAAAACATATTCTATTGATTACTGCCAAACAAGACAACTACACTTACATTTTCACTTCCCACGTAAAAGGAAAGTATTGCAATCGTAAAAAATCACCATCGAAGATCTTCACGTTTCAAGAGCCCTAGATGCCGAAAAACATGTTTTCCAATTCTGTCGGTCTGTCTGTCTGTTCGCGGTATAACTAAAGAAACTACTTACCCGATTGACTTCAAATTTTGGTAAAAATTAAGGGTCATATGGGATGACCTGGTAACATTTTGATAAAAATCCAATATGGCGAAACAAAATGGCGGTCTAGTGAAATGTTAAAAAAATATTATTAAAAAAATACTTATCCAATGTATCTCAAATTTTGCATAAACATCAGGTATTATGTTGGAATCAACTGGAAACATTTTAGTACGAATCCAAAATGGCGGAACAAAATTGCCGCTTAATAAAATATTTAAAAATTCAGCCTGAAAAAATTTCTTAATGGATTGATTTCAAATTGTGTACCATAACTAATTGTGGTATAGGGACCAACTAGTAAAATTGTAGTACTAAAAATGTTTATAATCGTGAAAATATCATCCTCTCAGGTTTTACAAATCTTCACGGTTTAGCGTCCCTAGATGCCAGAAAATATGTTTTATCAATTCTGTCGGTCCTTTTGTGGCTCTGTCTGCCTGTCTGTTGGTTCGCGACATAGCTTAAAGACTTTTTATCCGATTGATTTCAAGTTATGACCAAAATTAAGGGTCATATGGGGATGACCTGGTAATATTTTGGTAAAAATCCAATATGGTAAAACAAAATAGCGCCCTAGTGATCTGTTAAAAAAATTATTATTAAAAAAACTACTTATCTAATTTATATCAAATTTAGCACAAACATCAAAGTATTATATTGGAATCAACTGGTAAAAATCTTCGTACGATTCCAAGATGACGGAACAAAATGGCGGCTTAATAAAATATTTAAAAATTCAGCCTGAAAAACTGCCTAATTGACTGATTTTAAATTGTGTGCCGTAACTAATTGTAGCATAGGGATCAACTAGTAAAATTTTGATACTAATTCAAGATGGCCGAACAAAATGGCGACCAAACAAAATGTTTGTAATCGCGAAAAAAAATCCTCACAGATTTTACATACCATAGCGTCCCTAGATGCCAAAAAATATGTTTTATCAATTCTTTCGTTCCTGCTGTCGGTCTGTCCGTCAGTTCGTGGCATAGCTTAAAAACTTCAATTACTCAAAAATGAAGGGTCATATGGGGATGACCTGGTAATATTTTGGTAAAAATCCAATATGGCGGAACAATGTCAGGAAAAATTATTACTAAAAAATTTAGTTATCCAGTTTACCACAAATTTTGCACCAAAATCAAGTGTTACATAGGAATGAACTGGAATTTTGATATGAATCCAAGATAGCAAAACAAAATAGAGGCCTAGAAAAATATTTAACAATTAGCCCGAAAATACTACTTATTAAATTAATTTCAATTTTTGTGCAAGAATTAAGTGTGATATAGAGATAAACTTGTTGGGGCGAATTTAAGATGGCGAAACAAAATGGCAGCCAACTAAATTTTTTAAAAAATCAACGTAAAAATATCTTGTTCAAATGACTTCGAATTTTGCAGAAAAATTAAATGTTAAATGAACTGATACGAATTTAACATGACGTAACAAAATGGCAGTATGTGTCAATGTAAAATCTAATTAATCATTTTATTTTAAATTATGCCCAAAAGTTATCATAAACTGGTAAAATATTGGTAGAAATCCAATACGATGAAAAAAATGAAGCCCAATAAAAATGTTTGAAAAGACAGTATATATATATATATATATATATATATATATATATATATATATATATATATATATATATATATATATATATATATATATATATATATATATATATATATATATATATATATATATATATATATATATATATATATATATATATATATATATATATATATATATATATATATATATATATATATATATATATATATATATATATATATATATATATATATATATATATATATATATATATATATATATATATATATATATATATATATATATATATATATATATATATATATATATATATATATATATATATATAAATATATAATATATATATATATATATATATATATATATATATATATATTAATATATATATATATATATATATATATACATATATATTTTTATATATATATATATATACATATATATTTTTTTTTATATATATATATATATATATATATATATATTTTTTATATATATTTTTTTTCTTTAACCATATATAAATATTTTGTTAATTATTTTCTTGGGCATAGGTTAACTCATTGAGAAGCAAAACTACAATTTAATCGACGTTTCGCTCGCTTATATATGCGAGCAATCGCAAAACAGTCGTACACATGACATGTTTCCAAGAAAATAAAATATATTGAAAAAGCTCAATATAATGAGCGAAACGTCGATTAAATTGTAGTTTCTCAATGAGTTAACCTATGCCCAAGAAAATAATTAACAAAATATATATGTATATATATATATATATATATATATATATATATATATATATATATATATATATATATATATATATATATATATATATATATATATATATATATATATATATATATATATATATATATATATATATATATATATATATATATATATATATATATATATATATATATATATATATATATATATATATATATATATATATATATATATATATATATATATATATATATATATATATATATATATATATATATATATATATATATATATATATATATATATAGATATATATATATATATATATATATATATATATATATATATATATATATATATATATATATATATATATATATATATTATATATATATAATATATATATATATATATATATATATATACAGGGTCCTGCAGCTCACCTCCCGTCTTTTATTATACCTTAACCATTTATTTTAGAAAAAATATTTAAAAGCCACTATATGCTGTTGATTAGAGAGCACATTTTAAAAATATTCTTGATTATACAGGGTGTTACAAAAAATAGTGGCGCATAAGAGTTGTATTTTTTTAAATGGAATACCCTATATTTTTTTACATTTTTGAAACACTCTTTACCTAGTCTACAGACTCCTAGAATAGTATCTCTCTTTTTTTAATAGTTTCGGAGAAAAAAGGTAAAATCGAATAAAAAAAAAATTATAGTCTACATTTAAAATATTTATAAAAATTAGATAAAACATCTTAAAAGCTAAGGTAACCTAGTAGCTTACTGCAAAAGGTTTATAGTTATTCTGCTATGAGTATTATAAGTCTTACTTATACAGGGTGACCCAAATTCCATGTCAAACGTTGCAAAATAAAAAATAATTTTTCTCCATTTTTTCAAATGGAACACCCTATATATTTTTTTTCTGTCCGGTACAGAATTAACAGATCAACATTTTTCATTACTACACTTATCTCAAAATTCCTGAAGGTTTTTGAAATATTCTTAAAAAACTAATGTTGTACTTTGTTTTTCAGTACGATAATTGAATAAACTCAATAGTAATGTGGAAAAATGGAACACCCTATATATATTTTTTTTCTGTCCGATACAGAATTAACAGATCAACATTTTTTATTATTACACTTATCTCAAAATTCCTGAAGGTTTTTGAAATATTCTTAAAAAACTAATGTTGTACTTTGTTTTTCAGTACGGTAATTGAATAACCTCACTAGTAATGTTCATAAGTAAGCACCTTCGCGATTTTGAATAATAAATAGGTCAGCGTAGTTATAGCTATGGGAAAAAACCTAAAATCCCAACATTTTTTGTAATTACGTTTACCGCATAAAATTTGAATTACTACCAAGAGTTAAGCCGTAAAGACGTTTTACATGCTGCAGGTCTTCCTACAAGTTGCAAGAGACTTGCACAGAGGCATACGCTGACACTTGCAATTGAAATACAACTGCCGCTTTACAGTCTGCAAGACAAATTGCGCGCAATATCTTGCAGGTGCAACCCCTTGCTGCAAGAAACTTGCAGCATGTAAAACGGCCTTAACCTTTATTTAATATTATTGACAAGTGTTGCCCAAATTATTAACTAGAATTTAAGTAGGCCATGAAAAACAAATTGTCTAGAAACTGTCAAACAACTAAAACATATCGGCAATTTACTTATTCGTTTTTTAAGTTTTACAAATTGAAATAATTATCGGATTTTTCATATAGTGGTCTTTACCTTCTACGTAGTTCATTTTTCGTTTGTTTGCGTCACTGTTTAGAAGTTTTATTTGAACGTTCTATCGTCATGGAGTACACCCGCGAAGAACTGGTTGATATGGTTTTTGTGTTAGGAGAATCGCATAGAAATGCCTTTGTAAATCGTCATAACTACCATTACTACGCCGACCATAATCCAAGAATTTTTAGGCAGCTTGATCTACAACACAGATGGTCAGTTAATGTGTGGGGGGGAATTATTGGTGAACATGTTATTGGTCCCCATTTTTTTAATGGACATTTAACTGGAGCCATGTATCTCGACTTCCTAGAAAATCACTTGCCAAATTTGTGCGAAAATTTGCCGGTTAATCTGAGAAATACAATGTGGTTGCAACAAGATGGTGCTCCAGCACATTTTTCGTTGCCAGTTAGGGATCATTTAAATAATAATTTTCCAGATCGATGGATTGGAAGACAGGGAGCAAGTGCGTGGCCGCCCCGGTCGCCTGATCTAACGAAATTAGATTTTTTTCTATGGGGCTACGTTAAGGAAATTGTTTACAACAAACCTCCAACAACTCCCGAAAATATGCAGCAACGGATTAGAACCGCATTTCAAAGTATTACGCCCGAAGTATTAAGAATAGTAGGAAGATCTTTTCATACCCGTCTTCGTTTATGCCTCGAAGAGAATGGAAGACATATCGAACATATGTTCTAAGTAAAAATTAATTTTAGCAATATTTGTTAATAATGTTAAATAAAGCTGTTACACCTTAAGTCGAGCCTTAACTCTTGGCAGTAATTTAAATTTTATGCAGCAAACGTAATTAGAAAAAATGTTAGGATTTTAGGTTTTTCCCCATAGCTAGAACTACGCTGACCTATCTAATATTTAAAATCGCGAAGGTATGAACATTACTAGTGAGGTTATTCAATTATCGTACTGAAAAACAAAGTACAACATTAGTTTTTTAAGAATATTTCAAAATCCTTCAGGAATTTTGAGATAAGTAATAATCATAAATGTTGATCTGTTAATTCTGTATCGGACAGAAAAAAAAATATATATAGGGTGTTCCATTTTTCCACATTACTAGTGAGTTTATTCAATTATCGTACTGAAAAACAAAGTACAACATTAGTTTTTTAAGAATATTTCAAAAACCTTCAGGAATTTTGAGATAAGTGTAATAATAAAAAATGTTGATCTGTTAATTCTGTACCTGACAGAAAAAAAATATATATGGTGTTCCATTTGAAAAAATGGAAAAAAATAATTTTTTATTTTGCAACGTTTGACATGGAATTTGGGTCACCCTGTATAAGTAAGACTTATAATACTCGTAGCAGAATAACTATAAACCTTTTGCAGTAAGCTACTAGGTTACCTTAGCTTTTAAGATGTTTTATCTAATTTTTATAAATATTTTAAATGTAGACTATAATTTTTTTTTCTTCGATTTTACCTTTTTTCTCCGAAACTATTAAAAAAAGAGATAATATTCTGTAGACTAGGCAAAGAGTGTTCCAAAAATGTAAAAAAATATAGGGTGTTCCATTTTAAAAAATTCAACTTTTATGCGCCACTATTTTTTGTAACACCCTGTATAATCAAGAATATTTTTAAAATGTGCTCTCTAATGAACAGCATATAGTGGCTTTTAAATATTTTTTCTAAAATAAATGGTTTAGGTATAATAAAAGACGGGAGGTGAGCTGCAGGACCCTGTATATATATATATATATATATATATATATATATATATATATATATATATATAAATATATATATAAATATGTATATATATATATATATATATATATATAATATAAATATATATATATATATATATATATATATATATATATATATATATATATATATATATATATATATATATACATATATATAATCTATATATAAATATATCTATACATATATATATATAATATATATATATATACATATATATAATATATCTATGAAAGGGATGAAATATATGTTTACATTTTTTACAATATCTGTTCAACTCAATGAGTTTTTTTTAAACAATTTCTTCTTCAATGGTTTTTAAAAATAATTATCTAAAAACCACTTTATGGATTTTTTAAAATTCCACCCTTAAAAGGTGAATTATGTTTTTCCTTTTTCTACAATGAGTATATATAAATGAGTTTGTTAAAACAATTCTTTGGTCAATGGTTTTCAAAAAGAAATATTCAAAAATAATTTTTCAAATGTATTTTAAGGAGAAGAAAAGCGGTGAATTTAGTTTTTGTTTTTTACAATATACCTTGAACTAAAGACCTTTTTAAAACAATTCTTATGTCAATGGCTTTCAAAACTAATTACCTAAAATTAATTTCAGACTTTTTCGTAATTATAATCGTGAACAATATACCGTCCAAGATTTTTTCAGATCTCTACGTTTCAGAATTCGGAGATGCCAAGAAAATGCATTTTTTCTCAACTCCATCGGACTGTCTGTCTGTAGAACAGTCACAGCATATTTACCCGACTGACGAAATTTTGGTCAAAAATTAAGGATCATAACTAATTGAGTTTTTTTAATTATTTCGCCAATGGCATGGCTTCCGAAAATAATTAACAGGTTTCTGGATTTTTCTTACAGGGTGAATTGTGTTCACTAAATAAGTTTACAAAACAATTCTTTCGTCAATGATTTTCAAAAAATATTTTCTCTGGTTTTACTCTTTCCATAATATCTTTTCTACTAAATAGGATTTTAAGAAGATTCTTTTAACAACGCTTTTTAAAAATAAAAACAATTTCTGGATTTCTCGACATTCCACCATTAGAGTGTGAAAAGGGGTGAATTTTGCTTTTACTTTTTTACAAAAATTAATTTGTCTGGATTTCTCAAAATTCCGCTCTTAAAAAGTTAGAAACTGTAAAAGGTGTTTTTACTTCCCTCGTAAAACGGAAGTATTGCAATCAAGAAAAAATCAGATCTTTACGTTTAAGGGTCCCTAAATGCCGTAAAACATGTTTTTTCAAATCCGCCGGACTGTCAAAAATTAAGAGTTATATGAACTGGTAATATTTTGGTAAAAATCCAATAGGGCAAAACAAATTTGCTAAGTGGCTAGTGAAATGTTACTGAAAAAATTACTTATACAATTTACCTCAAATTTGCACAAGAATCAAGTATTATGTAGGAATCAACGCGTAAAATTTTGTTACAAATGCAAGATGGTGGAACAAAATGGCGGCTTAACAAAATGTTTAAAAATTCAGCCTGAAAAAACTACTTAATGGACTGATTTCAAATTGTGTGTCATAACTAATTGTGGTATAGAGATGAACTAGTAAATCTGTGGTACTAATTCAAGATGGCGGAACAAAATGTCAACCAAATAAAATACTTGTAATTGTGAAAAAATCACCGTCACAGGTTTTAGCGTTTTAGTTTATAAATTGCGTCGGTCCGTCTGTCGGTTTATCTGTCTGTCTGTCAGTTCACCACATGAAATCAACGTAAAAAAAAAATTATTCAAGTGACTTCAAATTTTGCACAAAACTTAAATGTAATATAGGGATAAACTGGTATGAATTCAACAAACAACAAAAATAGCGGTGTGTCAATGTAAAAACTACTTATTGAATTTATTTTAAATTATGCCCAAAAATTATGTGTGACATAGGAAGAAACTGACAAATTACTGGTAGGAATCCAATATGATGGAATAAAATGGCGCCCAATAAAAATGTTTGAAAAGATAGTATGCATGTACAAATGGAATTACAGAAACAACTACTTCGCTGGCTAATACACCGATCGGCATTGAATTATACTGTTGATTCCTGACTTTCATTGAGAGAAATAATGTTAATATATTTTAGTTGCACGTTACACCAACGTCACAACAAAGATACTATAATCCCTATCTGGAACATGTCCTGCAATGCCGCAGGCGCAATGTTCCAGTTCAGTCAAGGACGATCGCGATTTCGCTCTTTTTAGAGCTCATCATGCCGGTATAGATCAGCGAGCCCCGTGTATGACAAAGGCACAAATGAAATTACAGAAAAAGAGTGAAATCGCGATCGTCGTTTGATCGAAATAGATTATTGCTCCTGCGGCATTGCCAGGGCTAACGTCACAAGTGGTACCCTTGTTGAAACAAAAATGTATTAACATAGTATATATGTGTTACTAAATGACTATGTACCTCCTACCTGCTGAACTAAATTGGGTCAAATTTCACTATTCCTAATAAAAGGAAAGATTTACAACGAGGGAAGTTCGAGGTAAAGGAAATTTACCGATTTTTTTATAAGATCTCGTTTACTAATATTGATTGTAAAACAATTCTTTCAAAAATAATTACATATCTAATAACTAATTTTTGGAATTATTGAGCTTCCATCGGTAAAATGTGAAATTTGAAAATGATTCAATTGTCAAATGCTCTTAGTTATCTAGAAACGGATTTTTAGATTGTTCGAAATTTTACCCTTTTAAGAGACTGAAATAAGGTTCTCTCTTTTTTTTTAAATATCTCTTCGAAAGAATGAGATTCTGTTGTCAATAGACTTTAAAAATATTTATCTAAAAGCTCTTCAACTAAAGGAGATTATATAGAGTATATAGAGTAATTATATCGTCAATGACTTTCTAAAATAATTATCTAATACTTAATTACTGGTTTTTAGGAATTTCATTCTTAAAATGTAAGCAGTAAAATACAAGGTGACATATGTTTTGACGTTTTGTACAGGGTTTTCATTTATATCTTCACCCTTATCTACAGCTTAAACTCTACAAGAAAAAAATATTAAATACCAAAGTTGTAGATTTTTTGTATTATCTCTCAAAAATACAAAATGTTTTCGATTCTTAAAAAGTTGAAAAATATACATAACCTATAATTTTTTAAATAGAACAAACTCGAGACACACTGTATATTATTATTGCAATAAATGGTCTCTTTACCATTTGTAAATATACCAGGTTTATACCTTATCTTTAAAGACAATTGAGAAAATTGACAAGAATCCTGCCTTAAATATGTCTTTAAAAATAAAATTATCAAACCTCGTATATTTACAATCTGTGAGACGAGATTTATGAATGAACTAACATTAACAATTATATACATGGTGCCCCATTAAAAAAATTTGATATCCTTACAAAGATAATACAAGAACAATCCTGCAACTTTTGTATTTAAAGTTTTTCTGTACTACTCCTACAGATAAAGCTTTAATTAGGCGTCAAAATCAGAGTGTTAGGGGTTTCACTACAAATATTTTAACACGTGATACTCTCGTCGATTCTGAATAAAAAGTTTCTATATACCATCGGTCAATTCTAAATGGTTTTCGAAATATTACATTTTAAAGATTGTAATTTTGAAGAAGGTTTCAGGTTCATCAACACGGCAACAGTGCTACGTTGTACATAGATTTCGTTTTATCAGATAAGCTGCATTTTGTCAACAAAACAAGAAGCTTTACAATATTGTTAAGATACCAAGAGGCTGAGAGGATGCAGGAATTAATTATTTGGCATAAAGGTTAGTAATTTAAAAGCATATTGTCGACTAGTATAATGAAATAGAAACATCCTACTTATTGTAACTAAACAATAATATTTTCGAGATAATGTATTTGCACATTTTTAATTCAACAAGGCTACATATAGCTATTTTAGTTTTTTTAGTAAATATATTTTAATTAAAAAAATACCTTATGAATTAAGTAATAATAATATAAATAACTATTTTACACAATAACATAAATAAAAGTATTAACGATGTGCTCAAAATTAAATTATTTAAAATACAACTTTAAGATCATTTTTCTTAAAATTGGTAAGGAATAGCAATAGACCCAACGATAGAAAGGGTTTTTGATCAAAATAGTTCCTAATATCACGTGTTAAAATATTTGTAGTCAAACCCCTAACACCCTGATGAAAGCCCTGTACTTTTTGCATTAAATTACCTTTTTAACTCGAATCTGTTTTAAACATCTTTTAGATAGTTACTCAAAAACCTCATTTCAAAAGCATTTATAAATTAACCGTCAAAAATTCGGGCGAAAGGCAGTGACGACTTATATGAGATATATAAAGTTGAAATGCAGTAAAGCCCGGGACACCTGCCTGCGCATAAAAATATGTTTTGCCAACAATAAATAAAATTGAAGGGCAAACTCTCTCAAACAAAATGTTCGATTTAATATTGCCTCTTCTAGGGTTACAGAAAGATATAATTTATGTATTTAGACACCAAAAGAGCAGATTAAAATTGTAGTTTATTTTTAGTTATTGTTATTTACCCTTTTCGGTTTAGACAGTGACGGGAATCTAATTGGAAACGAAGCCTTACGAAAATCTGAACCGTTGCTAGTAAGAAATTGGTTTAAGATATTTTGAATATTATAATCATTTTTGCTAGTGTTAGGGTGTACATCTATTGTTATCGCATTAAACAACCTTATTAAGTTTAAAAAATAATGTATTCATTACAAAATTCGAAGAACACTACACTTTTAAGCGGCAAACTAATTGGAAACATATTTCTGAATCAACATTTCCTAACAAGTAGGGCCATTTTAAAATTCAAAATCAACATTTTCTAACACGAAGGCTTATTTTAAAATTGACAATCGTTACCATAGAGTATTAGTGGGTTGTTGACTTCCGTCCCTGTCAATAATTTAATTTTAATCTTCATTTGAACTTCTGCAAATATGGGTTCGCGAAAAAGTTGTAACGAAAATGAACCAGTCATTATTAATCTTCATAGGAAAGGCTATTCATATTAAAATATTGCACAAATGGTTAATCGTTCCAAAAAGACGGTGTTTAACGCTGTTCAACATGTTAGGATTCGTGGAACCACTACAACTGTTCCTAGGAAGCGACATCCCAGAAAAACGAGTATGGAAACAGATCGTCGAATTGTTCGCATTTCTATGGCAGACCCTCATAAATCAGCAGTTGATATTTGGAAAGAAAATTTTTTTGAAAATCCAAGAGAATTTAGAATTCAAAGTATTCGTAATGGTTTAAACGCGGCACAACCTTTTGGCAGGGTACCAAGGAAGAAGCCTCACCTTTCTGAAGTGAATCGAAGGAGCCGTTTGGAATTTGCTAGAAATCACCTTCCTTCAATATAAGCAAATACTATGGTCAGATGAATTCAAGGTAAAAAAAATTGGTTCTGATGGAAAACGTTTTGTTTGGCGTCCACCAAATAAAGAATTTGACCCGCGCTCCATTATGAAAACAGTGAACAGTTGGTGGTGGTTATATCAGGGTATGGGGCTGCTTCTCTTGGAATGGTGTTGGCCCTCTTTATAGAATAACTGGTACTATGGATCAGTATGAACACATTAACATAATGGAAAACGTGATGCAACCATATGGAGAAGAAAATGTATCAGTACCTTGAAAATTCCAACACGATAATGATCCAAAGCACTCTGCTAGGAGGGTGACTGTCTGGCTTCAGGATAATCATGTAGATAGATGGACGATAATTAAAAAGAAATTAGGGTCAAGAACTTCAAAATTTCGACGAAGTATTCGAGGGTATGGGAGAAACTTGGACCAGTATTCCACTAAAGACTTGTAGACGTCTAATACAGTCCATGCCTACGAGGTGTTTAAGAGTAATTGAAGCCAATGAATATCCAACTAAACACTAGGTACTCGATTGAGACAAGAACTTATAAGTTGTTAGGAAATGTTGATTCAGAAATACGTTTCCAATTAGTTTGCCGCTTAAGAATGTAGTGTTCTTCGAATTTTGTAATACATTAATTATTTTTTAAACTTAACAAGGTCATTTAATGCGATAATAATAGACATACACCCCAACAATATCAACAATGATTATAATATCCGAAATATCTTAAACCAATTTCTTACTAGCAACGGTTCAGATTTTCGTAAGGTATGGTTTCCAATTAGTTTGCCGTCACTGTATGTGCAACAAAATGCACGTCTTCAGCTAGTACAATAATAGGCAAACATCAGTTTACTATTGGGCGACTAAGTAATAAATATAAGCATAGGCCGGTAATCCAGATACACAGAGCAGTATTTGAATTAGATTTTTGCAAGAAGGCAAATACAATGTCAAAATTCTAAATAGAGCACTCTAATTTTGGTTACTATTTGGATACTGACGTGAACATTCGTCATTTCTTCATTTTAACTTTTGAGACAATAGCATTGCAACGCTTCTGAATATTGCGTGCTATCTATATTTTCAAGAATGAATTGATGCTAAATTAATGTAATTTCAGTTTAAAAAACTTCGTAATTTTTAGCGCTTTAATATAATTTACAGTTAAATTGGGTTTGACTTGCCAGGCTGTGCTCTGACAAATGACCAGTGGCGTACAAAAAATAAATTAATATACACATCGTGCAACTGCTTATACATAAGCACAACATTTTCAACATTATGTAGTAATGACGCATGGCAAGGGTTATTAGGCAGGGTCGCGTACCCCCTACGCTTCAGTTTGTTACTGCTACATGGTGGCTTATTTTTATAATAACTTGAATAATGTATGTAGATCGGAGAGATATAATTAAAAATAATTTGAAGATATACAGGTTGTGTCGAATAAAAGTTCCAATTTTTAAGCTACGGTTTTTTAAATGGAATATCCTACATTTTACTATATATATTAATTTATTAAGGGTTACTTATACGCACGTTCGACATTTTTTAATTTCTTTTAAAAGATCGATTTTTTTTTCAAAGAACTCGTGATACTGAAAATAATTGGCCGAACAATAAGCTAAAAGTTTCAAATACTTTAAGCTATCAATATTAAGGTCCCTTGCCTTTTAGTATTATACGGATTGTATAAAAACCAATAGTATACATTCCCCAAATTCAATTGTTAGTAACCTGATACTTTTAAACAAGACCCTTGGTATATTTTCACAATATAAGAAAGTATATTTAGTTTTCTATTAAACTGTATTAGGGTTTCGTATAGCTAAATGCAACAGGTTTTTCGTAAAATGCGCTTTCCTGAATGTAAGTGTAGTATTACCGTGTATTAAGTTAATTTAGAAAAACCCTGCCATTAGAGACAATGCATTCCCATCCACTCTAACACACTGCCTCATAGGGTAGAGTTTTTGTCAAATTACTTAAGTATAAAGGCAAAGGTATTGAAGCTAGTATACTTATTATCATTAGAAATAGTCTAATATGGGCATACAATATACAGGATATTTCGTTTAAATAATATAAATTACGTACTAAAGTACCCGGTATATCATTAAGTTTACATAGATTTCTAGGAGGTCATAACTTTTAATTCTCTTTAGAGGCAATAATTAATATAAATAAGTTAAGGGGAAATTATATCTGATGAATTTGTATAAATTAGTAATATACAGACATAAGATCATATAAAGATAAGTAACTTTCTAGCAAAGTTCGTACAGACTGGGGGTAGTCTGTATTTTCTGGTAAATAAACCAATAATAAAGAGGCGTTCAGGATTATTTCACTTCAGCGGCAAGAACTACAGCAGTATCCCTAATAATCCTGCGTTTATTTTACTTTCAACTGTCACTAATTTCGTTATTTTTGTTTAATTAAAAATTGGTGTACACATTGTACACAACGCGTAGCGAAAAAAAATTAGAGAAATTTTCGTTAACTTGGGTAGTATACACTGGGGTAGCTCAACAATAATAGTATCTCCTGTTTAGAAAACATTGTATACAATTATCAAACGAATATATTACTGCAAATAAATTAGAATAGTTGTGTTGAAAATTGTATACATCAATCAAAATTCTAATTCAAACCATGACAATCTGATTCATGACCCATTTTGTTTTTCACAGATATAGTTAAATCGTTTGAATGAAACATGACACTCAATTTACTCTAATTTACGCAAAAAACGATGTAGTTAAATTTGTATGTAAACGAAAGTTTGTCATCAAATAACGAAAACGTGCTTTTCAAGAAAATCTTATTTTACATTCTGTTTACTATTGTTGATTCGATCCAGTATTCTTTACCGTTCTGACGACGTGATGCACTACACTTCATTTATGTAAATAAATTAACATAGGCTGAGAACAGATTAACCCAGATCAACACTCGTTGTAAAAAGTCTTTGGTATTTGAAGCTTGTCAAGCACTGCGCTGGAACTAAAAAGTACTACCCTTCCTTATAAGATACCAACGACTGATATAGCAAAACTAGCAATGCAGTATATATACATTTATATAAAGAATGAATTTCTGTTGTATAAATAATATACTTTAAAGTACCCCATATACAGAAATCTAACGGCGAAACATCCAAAGACCTCGCAGACCATTCTAGAGCACTTCCATCCACCTCTCAGGAATTTCTGCATCAGGAAACTGTCATCATCATTGGTTTCAAGAGATCGTACGCTTTTCAAAACCGAAATAAAATATCCAAGCCCGTATAAAAAAAAGTTGATTTCGGCAGATTGTTGGCAGCATATTAAGAACTTCAGTTGAGATCCGTCGTTCGACCTGCGAGGTTCCAGCGTTGCGTCCCAGAACAGATGAGTATTTTTGACCATATAGGTTACAAAAATTAAATGAAAATAGGTATTATTTTAAAATCTGAAAAAATAATAAATAGCTATTGAGGAAATCTTGAAGTTTTGTCACCTCCAGCTTTTAGTCCCAATTCTAATTTTCTAACTAAAATGTTGATTAGGAGATAACGATGGAATTTATACATAAAAGGATATTCTAAAGTTTTTTTACAATATCCCGTAATTTTTTAGCAGATTATCAAACGTAATTTCTCACCCGATGATCAAACGATATTTTTTATTTTATTGTGTGCCCTTATTTTCCTAAATACATCTCTAACAAATGCCCGACTTCCCTTTGCCGGCCGAGGCATTCGGAAACTTCCGCAACAATTCGGTCATATCCGTAGGCACCAGTGATCGTGTGACGCGAAAAAAATGATTCTACCCTTAAAAGGTGAATTGTGATTTTCCTTTTTCTACAACATCCATTTAACTAAATGAGTTTGTTAAAACAATTCTTTGGTCAATGGCTTTCAAAAGGATTTATTTAAAAATCAATTTCCGAATTTTTTGAATTTCCATCCTTAAGAAGGTGAAAAACGGTGAAATATGTTTTTCTTTTTTTACAATATCTCGTCGACCAAAGAACTTTTTAGAACAATTCTTATGTCAATGGCTTTCGAAACTAATAACTTAAAATTAATTTCAGAATAGCCCCTTTTAAAAGAGGGGAATTTCGAAAAAAAACATGTTTTCTAAAAAACCGTCTTTTCTCAATTCCGTTGGTCTGTCAGTCTGTTTGTAGGACTGTCGCGGCATACTTACCCAACTGACAAATTTTGGTCTGAGTAAGTGTTATCACTAAATGAGTTTTTAAAATGATTATGTCGCCAGTGGCTTTCGAAAATAATTAACAGATTTTTGGATTTTTCTTAAAGGGGTAAATTGTGTTTATACTCTTTTAATACATTTGCAAGTAAATAAATTTTTAAAACAGTTCTTTCGTCAATGATTTGCAAAAATATTTTCTGTTTTTACTCTTTCCACAAAAACTCTTCAACCAAAATGGAATTTTAAGAAGATTCTTTTATCAACGGTTTTTAAAAATAAAAACAATTTCTGAATTTCTCGACATTCCGCCCTTAAGGGATTGAAAAGAGGTGAATTATACTTTTACTTTTTTACAAAGATTGTTTTGTCAACGGATTTTAAAAATAACAACCGAAATATCAATTTCTAGATTTCTCAAATTCCGCCCTTAAAAAAGTTAAAAACTTTTTACTAAAACTGATTTTAAAACAATTCGTTCAAAAATAATTACATACCTAATATCTAATTTACGAATTTTTTGAGCTACCACCCTTAAAGTGGTGAAATGTGAAATTTTAAAATGATTCAATTGTCAAATGCTTTTAAAAAGAGTTATCTTAAAACGGATTTCTAGATTGTTCGAAACCCTTTTAATGGCCTAAAATGTGATTTCCTAATATCTCTTTCACAGCATGAGTTTTTTGTCGCGAATCTGTTGTCAATGGATTTTAAAAATAATTATCTACAATCTCTTCAACTAAATGAGATCTTAAAGCACTTATATCGTCAATGGCTTCCTAAGATAATTATCTAATACTCAATTACTGATAGAAAATTCATTCTTAAAATGTAAGGACATGTATAAGTTCACCTCCGCAAACGTGTTATTTCCACAAAACAGACTCCTAATAGCTTAACTGAAAACAAGTAAGTAATTTTTATTTTGCATATCTCAAGAACACTTCGAAATACTATAATGAAATTTCAGACTCGTTAGTACGAAATTACAAAAATCTTTTCAAGAAAAACTTGATTTGTTTATACAAAAGTTAGATGGTAGAGAGACATCATTTTCACATATTATGTGACGGCATCAAACATATCAGTTTCAACCACCATTCTTTGTTCATTCGTTTCCCAAGAATATATCGGAATGTTGCCGTTGAAAGGGGCACTATTATAACTGTATTTTTTTTTGCTGCGGGGTACCAGCAATTAGTAATTCTGGTCCAAAGGTACGAAATTACTTATTGTCACATAATATATACTCGCTTACTTAACATTAATAGTAAAATAATCTCTACGCTTGGTTGGGTAGCGAAATCACAGGAGAATCGAATACATTTTAAAAAGGAATACTTAGTATTTGAATACTTTTCTAACATATTTTATTAAATTACCGATCCCTGCCGCTTTGTCATTCATCAGCAAACGTTTACCTAGATCAATTTTATTTCTTTTTATGATTTAGATCATTTTAATTAAAACAACTATTCACAGGGACCGTTGATACAAAATAATTGACAATAATATTTGTTTTAGCCTGCTACCATAACTTTCTTTTGGGTGGAATCAGATGAAACAATATGTTGTCTTTAATTTAGGCCAGGCCTGAACTTTTTCATCAGGAACCGTACATGTAATTTACTAGAAAAGAATTAAAGTTTGTCAAAAATGATTTTTAATGTTCGCTTACTTAGCAAGTAATAGCAAAGTGCGGCTTCATATAAGATGGTGACAGGGCTAACAAGGAGCCATATTTTACAAGTTCATATATAAAAAATTAATTCACCAAAACCTGGTTTTTCTCTCTTGCTATGTTCTTGAGAAACTCTAGGCCTACCCTTGACCCTGTACAATTTGTAGGATAAATTGATCACCGCTTACAAATTTAAAAAAACCCGAATACTCCAAAACCGAAACGTGAAAAAAAGTCGAAATATATATTCTTTTAATTTCATTTTTTCGTGACGTTATTTACAATTTAAATTCAAAATATATGACATTTTAACAATGGCACTTTTCGTCCTCTGTAAGATGACACAAATTAAAAATCCAAAGTCTCATCTGTGAGGAACCACCATCAACTTCATTTTTTAATTACGGCCCTGGATTAGTCCCCGCACTTTTAAACTGCCCTTATCCTCCTTAAATTAATGATGCATCACACATTATACTTTGCTGCCATTTCAATACCTAAATTATATTTATATATAACTTTATTTCAGAGTGGATTAAAACAAATATTTAATAGATTCAAATATTTAATTCACTGGGGAACAGCAAAAATGTTTCCGAGACTAAATTAGCAAAATCTTACTTATTTAATTAAACTAATTAAGAATCTGTCTTGCAAAAGTCACAGTTGGCTCCGGTTTTATAGATCCATGCTTATTATGATAATTTACCTACCTGCCCTTAATGTATGGGAAAGTGCGAGCATTAAATGAGAAATACTTGGATTTATTATACCAGGTGTACTTTATAAGGGGTTTAAATACATATAACATAAATACCAAATTGTTAGTTAGTTGTATTTCCATCGAGAGCTGTTCGTATTGGAGAAATTCGAGAGTTTTGAGCAATATATCGCAAGTTTGTGTAAATAAGCCGGATCATACGTTCTTCGCTGTTCCTATGACACCACACAACCGACAGACCACGTTACCGACTGTTAGTTTTGCTTGACACCTCCCATCAAAAAAGGCTGTTCGAAGGAAAAAAGGTCTGCGATTCCGTATCAAAATTTACAATCCGCCATAAGTGCGGTGCCTCATAGTGACGGATTACCTGTACCTAATCCACCTCAGGAATATACCCTTGATTCTAATGATGATCAAACGGATTCAAACGGAAATGTACCGGAAAGTATCGCCGGCCCATCAACCTCGCAAGACTTTGTCTGTGAACTTCCCAATAAAAAGTCGCACAAAATAAGTCAAAGTGAATTAAGTGACCTTATAAGGAATTTAGAATTGCCCAAAAAAAAAGCAGAACTATTGGCCTCTCGATTGCAACCGAAGCCGTCAGAAAACCCAAACATCATTTTTTTTAACATGGAAAACCATTTGGTAGCCTGTAGGGACATTGAGGTATTAATGGCAGCTTTAAATCTGGGCTATGATCCAAACGACTGAAGACTTTTCATTTCTCAAAAGTAAGTTTTAAAACTGTGTTACTGCTGCTTCCTCTGCGAATGGGACAGTCGAGCACGATCGGATCACTACAGAAAGAAAATTTGGCCAATGAGAGTCTTTTGAGCCAGGAAAGAAAAATGTAACCATGAGCGCCATTAGTTCGTCCTGAAAAGGTTTTACTACCGCCACTTCATATACAATTGAGATTATGAAAACCTTTGTGAAGATCTTGCTTTCAGTTATTTAAAAAAAAGTTCCCTAGAATCAGTGATGCAAAAATTAAACAGGGAATATTTGTGGGTCCCCAGATTAGGAAACTTTTCGGAGATGACTCCATACTTGTAGGCAAGGAAAAACAGGCTTGGAATGCCTTTAAAATGGTTGCAACAATTTTTTTGGGAAACATAAATGCAGAAAATTACAAAAAGACATTGATTGTATTACCAAAACCTAGTGACGAGAAGAAAATTGTAAGAGGTTCCACCAGGATATTTCAAACATGGAAAATGGAACGGTGAGATGTTACCTGACTACTGCTGGACTATTACGGGGGTGCCCCAGAGGCTGAGTTCGAAAGGCAAGCTAAGAAGCGCAAAATGAGTGTCTAAACTTTAGATTCAATGATAAAAATGTGCTCGCTTTTGTTCAGTCAACAATATATTGTTATCTGTATTTTGTATCTTCATTGTATAAGCCTATAAATTAAAATTTTGTATCAAATAATTCTGATTTTTTGCGGGCCAACTACATTCTTTAATAGATATATTTTAGTTTCGTTCAAGAAACAAAAAGAGTTGAAATTTGTTCCCCAGTGATTAGTGACCAATTTAAATATTCCTGTTTTCTTTGCTAAACATAAGGACATATTGTTCAAGAGGATCAAACTTTAGTGGTTAATTTTACATGAAGACCAGTAGAACTAATCGCTCTTTTATTCTACATTGCTGTTTATGAAACTAATAAGGAAAAAATGAAAGAGGAACCAAAAATGTAATTTAGGCATCTCAACCTTAGCAAAGTATGTGTGACACATAGTTGTTTGGGGAGGTCAAAGGTTATTTTAAAATAAGATTACTCGTTTCAGTCAGATTTTAAATTGTATTATGGTATCTTGTAGAAGAAAAAAAATCGACGTTTTAAAACGGCATTTTTTTTTAATTTCATTGGTTAATAACATTCAGAAAATCTAAAATTAATTAGTTTTTTTTCGGATATTTCCTTAAGTACTAGAATTTTAAATATGCAAGGAATAATCAGTTCAGCTCACAAATATCCAACTTTGTCCTAATTTAACCGACTTTGTATATCTTATGATTTTCGAGATAACCATGCATCTGAGACACCCTGTATATTAAATTTAATAACAACGTGTCGTTTCTGAGCCGTGTTTCAATCATGCGCTGCAGATTTGTTCGCTGAGATATAAAACTGAAGTACGTGCCACAAAATCAATAAAAATGCCATACCATAAGATCACATCAGCTATATGCAGAATGTACCATTTATTAGTAAATGATGTCTTCCTAGCACTACATGACCGCTGTTAGGCACGTTTAAAGTAATTATTAACCTTAACCTACCTCATAACATCATCCTTATCGTTGTGATAAATCTGCTTAAGCGTTCTATAAATCGGAAGGATATCATCTTTAAGAAACGCAATCATTTCACTTTCTAGGCCGGTCAGCAGCTGTCTTATAACTGTAACCGCCGCTCTTCGCGCTTCTATAGCCTTGTCCGTCGTGATGATGGCGTGAACGCATACCAAAACCTAAAAATAATAATCATGAATTACGTATAGACAATTAGTATAATTTTGTTTGCGCGATTAACTCGTAAGTACAATTTTAAACTTAACGGATAATTTTGTCGGTTTATAGGCCACACTGAGAGCCATAACTGTTAACTAAAGATAATAACGACTTAAAATGGCGAGGATCGGCGATTGTGTTACGTTAAATCTATGTATTATGATGCGGTATTTAATATTATTACATAACGTCTAGCATATTCAACGGTAGATAATTGACCTATGAATTTATTAATTTGTTCCATCAGGTATCTCCGGCTAGAAAAAAATTAAAAATCCGCAAATATTACTAAATTACAATAACTGTTTCTCTTAAGAAAGTATAGATGTACATTTTTTTTCAGGTAGTTGTAGACATTAGTAATAATTTTCATTCCTCATGACAGTAATAATTTATCTGCAATAATCATTCAACAATTCAATTCAAGCATATTGACATAAACTGATCTTATGTTACTTACAAAGTTCACAATTACAGAAATTGCAGCAATGACACATTTTGAACGGATTTCAAATAAAGCATCCCTAACGTATGACGGTGAGGTCAGAATGTTATATTGTGTTACTGGTTCAAATTCATATTATACAAAAATATCCCTAGCATTTACATGAATTGTTATCAGTTGTTAGCATAGGACCTACATAGAAGTCAATCATAATAGAGGCTCTAAAATAAAGTAATATTACACTAAAACAATTTTCGTGCGGACAGCAAAAATACATACTAACACCAGGCAAGGAGGCGACTAAAAATATGATTACACCTCTCCGGTTCTAATAACTGACGAATGTTTTTGCATCACTTGGCTTTTTATGAATAACATCTTTTATTACAGGGGGCGCCAAAAAGGGAAATGATAGAGGGGCGGTCCTCCCCTTCGTCCTTCTTTGGCTATGCCACTGAGGGTGTACCAGGCCAAATATAACATGTTTTTTAAGATATGAAAAAAATATATATAAAACTTTTGAGGATGACAAAAAACATTCAAAAATTTCCTTATTTTATGTAAAACATTACTAGGTTTAACCTTTGAATTCTAGGATAAATCTTAGACTTTCATATTAAACATTGTACACATTTTGAATTGTTTTCTAAATATTCACATTTGAAAATTGACAATTTAGGACCTTGGGAGGCTATAAAATCTAAACAATTTGAATTTTTATATCAAAAAGAATTAAAAGATTTTCGGCTTGTATCAAAAAAAGTTAAATGCCAAGTTGAATTGGAGAGTGACGTAATAAGAAAGATGATAAACATCTATCAAGTCAATTTTTTTTTATTTGCCGCCTGTCACAATTATCAATAATTAGTAATTTTAAATGTGAACACGGCAAAAATGAGTACAAAGCGTTTTATGTAAAAATAGTCAGATATTGCACGGAGAATTCAGAAGGATAATAAACAGATTGAAGGTTTCTTTACATATGTTTTAAACTTAATGATACGGAAGTCTATATAGCGTGTATAATATCAGCTTTCAATACGCAGACGATTATAGCAATGCGCTTTCGACTAGCAATTCATCATCAGTGCTACTCGTCAGTAGACAAGAGAAAACACATAATCTAGTTAATAATTAATTAAAACTTTACACAACGAAAAAACAAATACAAACGCTGACAGACACCAAGGTTTCATTTTAAAAACCAAATGCAGCTTTCTTGTGTGACCAAAATGTAAAAAACATAAAAGATACCTAGTCAAACATAGTGTTGGGTGACACGTGTTTCGCTCTATAACAATAAAATGAATAAATTTAAGAACAAGGCAAACATATATTTTCTGGATAAGACAAACACAAATACGTTTCTCTCAGTGGCGGAGTACTATACCGTGGGGAGGGCCAAGAGCTTTTTTTAGTCATCAGTTATTTTCCGGCCCTGTTTTTCTGTTTTTGGGGTACAAAAGGATTAATGCAAAACTATGAATGACTTTTTTAGTCATCAATTATTTATTGTGTGTGCATATAGGGAGCCCTTTGTCAAAACCTGTAAGGGAGCCAAAAATTTGTAATTCCGCACTGGTTTGTCTTGTCCGCATGTTTATCCCTTTTAATTGTTATGGTCTAATGATGCTTTTATAGAGCGAAACACATGTAACCAGCACTGTCTTTGACTGAGGCCCAAACTTTGTGACTGTTTTCTGTTTTTTTTTTTAACTGAACTTCAAAAAAGGAGGTTCTCAATTCGACCTATATAAATTTTTTTGTTTGTTCGCGCATATCGTCTAAACGGTAGGCCGATTTTGATAGTGGTCCCATATATTTCGGTTTGAAATCCGTTCACCCGCTTCTTGTAATAAAAGTATAAAAAAACACAGGTATAAGGGCGATAAAGTACTTTCCAAGTACCCTCTTCAAACTAAAACAGTGAGGAGTCTAATAGACATACGACTCCATTTGCTAAAAGTTATCTTGTTTGCTATCCCGTTAAGTAATTTTAAGTATACAGGGTGACCATGAAAATATGCAGCCTTAAAATCTAGTATTTTACTTATTTTATTTTTACTTTACTATTAACATTCGGTATGAATAAAACTTTATTAACTGACTACCCTCATTATAATTTTTAACTGACTTCAAGAAAGGAGGAGGTTATCAGTTACATAGGGTCAGTATATTTTTTATGATTGTACATCGATTACTCTGCGATGGTTTGACCAATTTGAATGAAATTTTCAGGGGGCATTCAGGATATTGCCGGAGTGGTCCCATGACAAGCATATTACAAAAATGGCAGAATGGCGGCCGTTTTGCTGTTTTTTTTTATGTTTATACATCGAACTTCGCGATGGTTTGACCAATTTGGATGACATTTTCATTTAACATTTAAAAAATGTTAAAATGGTGGCCATTTTGAGTTTTTTTTTGTTTGCACATCGATTACTCATCGATGATTTGACCAATTTAGATCAAATTTTTAGGGGATATTCAGGATATTGCCGGAGTGGTCCCATAGCAAAAATATTTTAAAAAAATGTAAAAAATGGCGGAATGGCGTCATTTCGTTTTTTGCGCCAAGATATATTGCAAGACGTTTTTTAATATTCTACTCTCGCGTCTCGATTCTACGCGTTCACCATTATATTAAGAAAAAAAATTATGCAGTGGACTGATTTTTACAATAAAACTCATAGGTAAAACTAAAAAGGATAAAATAAAAAATTTTATAAAAAAATGAAACCGACTTCAAAAGATGCACTAAAAAGTGAAAATGGATATTTTATTCCACGTTGAAAATTTTTCTCCGTGAAGGCGACGCTGAACTTATTCTTAATTATTTAATGACAAAAATATAATCATGTATTCAGTCAATTCGGTGTTTTGATGTCTAATACTACGCGTATAAAGTCTTACTTATCTTTCACTTTTTGATGCATTTTTTAAGGTCAGTTTAATTATTTAAAAAAAAATTTATTTTTTAATTTAAATTTATCTCTTGGAGTAAAAATGGATGATTTCTTCAAAGACAGCTGTATTTGCAGAAATAATGTTTTAATTTGATGTTGTTTTCAATTAGTTTTAAACTTGTTCACAAACGTCCTTCGAAAACTTGTCACAAGACTTCTCAAAAGTTTTGTAACAAGCTTCATTTTCCTATATCTTCAACAGAGATAAAAGAGGTTACTTCTCTTCGCATATTATCAATTACATCCCATTATCCAAAAAAGTCCGGCCTGATGAGCTCTAAAAAGAGCGAAATCCTGATCGTCGTTTACTTAAAACGGATCATTGCGCATGCGGCATTGCAAAACATATTAGAGACTAGGATAGTAGTGGCCTTGTTACGACGTTGGTGTAATGTAAAATAAAATATATTAACATTACTGCTCCTAACGAAAGCTAGAAGTCAACAGTGTAATTCAATGTCGACCGTGATATTAGTCAGCGGTGTAGTTGTTTCTGTGATTCCATCTTGTGACTTTGCCCTACGCGGGCCTTTGCTAGAATACGATTGTGTCAGCCGATACTCGGTGAAAATCCATAATAAAATTATGTAAAATGTAAAAACAAAACTATTTTTCACAAACATTTGCACTATATTTTTTTTAAAAACACGTAACATGTGCCGCTACACAGTAGCTTCTTCGGACGTTACATCTCGAATGAATAAACTTAAGAGTAAAGTAATATTTATATAACTAGGTGTAATACAAAGATTCGGAAATTTTAAAGATATTAAACTAACTAACTAACTAAATTAAAACTACCTAATTGAAATATATTTAACGGAGGTTAATTATTGAGTTCTACCTGATCGTTTAACAAACAATTTGAACGTTTGAGCTTATTTATTTCTAGAGACTAGAGTATATTCGATTTATGACCCTTATTTTCTTTGTGTAAAATTTTAAAATTTTTATCAAATGTATGACCGGTCTCAATTAAACAGTTTGCATAATTGAATTCGGTGTTTAAAACATTTATTGTGCTCGTCTAGTATTTTACCAAAATATTTACCTGTTTGATTTAACCTGCTTTGCCCCAACTTCCATGAGTGTTGCTGGTGAGTTGATTAACCAGGATTTGGATTCAATATCTTCTTGGACAAAAAACAATCGTTTAATACTGAATCCCGAGAAGCGTCAGTAGATCTTGCTTGGTTCGCCTTATTTTCTGCGGGATGCGGTTGGACTGAGTCTGGGGATCGATGGACGTGAAATCCCTTGTAGTAGAGTTATTAAGAGCCTTGGGCTACTTCTTGATTCAAGGCTTAAATTTGAAAATCATGTCTCGCTGGTATGTCGTAAAGTATTCCTCAGGGTTAAATCTCTATATAAATTTAAAGATCTACTGGATGAGAATACAAAGAAAATGATAGTCAACTCTTTGGTTTTGTCTCATTTTCATTATGCAGATGTCGTTTATGGACCTTGTTTGACGAATGATAGTCGCATGATGTTACAGAGAATGCAGAACATCCGTTTTATAACCAAAGTTCAAAGATATTCTCATATCACCCGGTTTTATGAAAAGTTAAACTTCTTCAAATTGAATGAGAGATTTGTTCATTTCATCTGTTGTGTGTTCAATGTGATCAACTCTCAGTTTCCAAAGTATTTAGCTGCAAAACTTCAGGCTTCTCTTATCTTGCACCTTATGCCTACAACCAAATCACAAGACTATTGCCAAGCTTGACTTCTAAATCCAAGCTCACTGTGAAACGAACACTGAAGCAGGAATTCAGGCAAAGTTTAAAAGTTTTTAATCTGAATATGTTTTAATTAATGTTATTTTTTGTGTTTTGTTTTCCTCTTAATATTTTTATCTATTTTGACATTTGGGAGCTGGTTGTTAATACCAAAATGTTTTTTGAATTTGAATTTGAATATACGTTTTGTTACAATCTCCAAATTTAGTTGGTATACACCTGATTGTTCACATTTATCAAATTTTATTTTATTATTGATGTACTTACTTAAAGAATTATTGGTTCTATATGCTATTCTAATATCTAAACCGTTTAGAAAATTGCCTATTTTAGAGCTAGAATTACCTATATATGATATAACTTTGTATACAGTTGCATTTACATAGATATTAGAGTAAATATTTATAGGTCAAACAGACAGATATTTTGGTAAAAAAATAGACGAACACTATAAATGTTTTATCAAGGGAAAAACCGAGTTCAATTAAGCAAACCGCTTAATTGAGACCAGTCATGCCTTTGATAAAAATTTTAAAATTTTATACAAAGAAAATAAGGGTTATAAATTAAATATACAGGAGTCTCTAGAAATAAATAAGCTCAAACGGTCAAATTGTTAGAACTCAATAATTCACCTCTGTTAAATACATTTCAATAATTTGACGTAGTTTAAGTTTATAGCTAGTTCTTAAAAATTCCCAGACTTTCATATTTTGTAAAATTTCCGAATCTGTGTATTACGCTTAGTTATATAAATATTACTTTACTCTTTAGTTTATTCATTCGAGATGTAACGTCCGAAGAAGCTACTGTGTAGCGTTTTCTAAAAAAATATAATGGAAGTGTTTGTGAAAAATAGTTTTGTTTTTACATTTTACATTACTATATTATTATTATATTAAATTATAAAATATAAGATAAAATTGTTGACCTTATGACCATCTTTAAAAAAGTTGAGAACCATAACGTATTTAACTATTTACAAATTATAATGAAATATCAGTGAAAAGTCTCTAGTTTTACAACCCTCACTCAAATAAAACATATATGGTTTTCATGTCGAAACAAAAAGTTCAGCAGAGAAAAATATGTGGAAAAAATTAATTGCATAAAAGACAGACACGCAGATGTAAATTCGAATTCTAAATGTGTCGTTCGATAACTGGCAATGTATTAACAGTAACGTAACTTAATATTTACAATTATGTCTGCATTTTATAATAGTTCAGAATGTGTCGTACGGTTTTAAATTATTGCCGACACTAATACCGTTCATTGTTAATTTTTGAAATAATTGTATATTTTCAAATATATATCTTTACTCCACGAGTTTGCTGTTTGTTAAATTTTCAGCGACATATTTTTTATCTTGAAGAAAAATAATGTATGCTATTTCTTGAAATAAAGCTAGAATCCATGTTATTTCATAAAAGCAGCACAGATAATATTCTCAAGATGAGTAAAATGATTTGTATTTTTTTAATTTAATTTGTATTTTTTTTATTTGATTTGTACTGTTTTTGTTTCACTAGTATTAATAGTATTTCTGTAAAAAGAAATGAACCTTTTGAGACCAGAATGGCATCTAAAACAAGTACTTAGTATAGTATTGTGTAGGGCCTAGACCCCAATGAACTGCTTGCGAATCTACTGTGGGAACATCACTCATCTTAGGATTTTTTTTTCGTAAAAAGATGGTGATCACCTCTAATGGCACTTCCCTTAAACTACCGATGATAGCCCAGCGTTTTCCCAGAAAAGAAAAGAAAACAGAAACAAACAGTTTCATGACGCAACATGAAAAAGGGTACAGAGAAAAAATACAATGATTTGATTCACTTTCAAGCAGGGGCGTGCAGTCCGTAGAAGCAAGGGAAGCAGTGCTTCCTCAAAAAAAATTATAAAACATCTTCTAAAATGTAATTGTTGAAATAGGAAACCATTCATTTAGTTTATATTAAAAATGCTAAAATATTATCATAATTATCAAGCCCATAATAAACGCGGCCTTGACTCCGACCTAGCCACAATAGAATATCGAATAGAACCTATGCGGGCCGCTAGCTTCTCTGCAGCCAAGTCCTGCATGCTTGATTTTCTGTGAATCGAGCCAGAGGTTATTGAACTTTCCACCGGCTGTTTGCAATTTTTGCATTTCAGTCGCGTGCTTTAAATGGTGGCGGAAGCTATCGTTGGAGTAGGTTCTTTGTTTGAACGGCTATCCGTGTGTTGTGTGATACGTACGTCGCGTCGTGCATGGTGTGATATGGAAGAAAATAATACAGACGTGGATATGCAAATACCGTCAACTTCGGCTGTAGGTAATAACGTTGAAAATGTTGGATAATTTAGTAAGAAGAGTGTGTGTGAATGTGTGGTGTGTGTCTTAATAATAATTCGCTGATAAGCTTCAAATAATTTCCAAAGGAAGGGCAAAACTGCCTATGAAAAATTTAACCACAAAAATGAAAAACTGTATTAGACATTTTTATCCGGAAAAACAATACGAACAATTTAAATGGCTAACAGGGTGTGAAAATATAAGTAAATTATTTTGTTGGCCATGTTTACTTTTTGAAAATGAAACAGGTCTCTGGAATAAAACTGGTTTTTTCGATTTAAGCAATTTCCATAAAGCTGTAAAAAGACACATTATGTCCAAAGCGCATTTACAGGCCGTCATAAAAGAAAAAGTCTTCGGCAAAACCAGAATTGAACACGCCCTTAATAAACAGTTGGAAATTAGTCACCGCCAATACAATGAACTAGTCGATAAAAATAGGCAAATATTAAGAAGACTTATCGATGTTGTTTGTTTTCTCGGACAGCACGAATTGGGATTTAGAAGTCATGACGAAACAAGGGTTTCTTCAAATAGAGGAAATTTTCAAGATTTACTTAGTTTAATGGCTAAATATGATGATTGTTTAAAAAAGCATTTAAAGCAGTCTAGCGTTTTCCGCGGAACGTCGAATCGAATCCAGAATGATTTAATTTCCGATGTTGCAACCATTATTCTAAAAAGAATTAACCAGGAGATTGGCGAGGCGCGGTTCATTGCTATTGTTCTGGACGAAACAACTGATATCACTAATTTTAGACAATTATCTATAGTAATACGCTACGTTAAAACAGACGGAAGTATTCAAGAGCGATTTTTAGGTTTTAAGAATGTGTCCGAAAATCGTACAGCAGATGCATTATATACCGTAGTTTATAACGTTACTAAAGAATTTAATGGAGAGAAAAATTTAGTTGCTCAAAGCTATGATGCAGCTGCAGTGATGGCAGGACAATTAGGGGGTCTGCAAGCTAAAGTTCGAGAAACTTTCCCAAGTGCTGTGTTTGTCCATTGTTCTGCTCATAAAATAAATTTAGTTTTATCCCAGTCCATCAATCACATTAAAGAGTGTAAAGTATTTTTCGTTACTTTAAGTGGCATGGCTGCTTTTTTTCCGAAACAACAAAATGTTCACAAGCTTTGGACTCCATTGTCCACAAACGATTGCCCAAAGTAGCTGCTACTAGGTGGAACTATAATGGAAGACTTGTGTTAACAGTATATGAATATCGTGAATCGCTGATTGAACTATTTGAGAATATAATAGAAAATAATGAAACTTGGGACTCAGAAGCAATAAATAATTCGAGGGGGTTTTTGGACTGTTTGAAATGAGATTTTAATTTTAATTATTTGTTGAACATATTTTCAGAAATATTTCCATTCTCGGACAATGTTTTTAATGTATTACAAACTAATGATATTGCTTTTTGCCTAAAAAAAGTGGATGATTTTAAGTCCATGTTAAGCCAAAAAAGAGATGACTTTAACCTATTTTGGGAGAAAACGATGACGTTAAATGTAGAGCCACAAGCCAAGCGTCTTCGCACAGATAAGGTCGGAGATGTTCAAACATCATACAGACGCCTCTTTTATGAAATAATCGATCAAATTCAGCAACAAATAAAATATAGATTTAAGGGTTTAAATGATTTTAAATTCCTCGAGCTCTGCAATTTTGATACATTTAAAGGAAAAACTTTTCCAGAAGATGCGTTTAAATCTCTTCTTCTTCATTATGGCCAGTTCTTCGACCGAGTGTTACTGCGATCTGAACTAAAAGTGATTTACGAAATTGAAACGAAAAAATTGAACGAAATAACTAATGCAATTTTTAAAAGACAAGGACCTGGAAGATGCCTACACCGAAGTGTCGAAATTGTGTGAATTAGTATTGACAATACCTGCCACAAGTTCATCAGTAGAATGCAATTTTTCAACACTTAAACGTATAAAAAATTTCGTGAGAAATTCAACGGGGCAGGAGAGACTTTCGCATACATCGCTGTTGTCCATTGAAAATAAACTTCTCCAAAATATGTAAATAGCATCGACGTTTTTATGATGACGTCATTGACGAATTTGCAAAAAATGATCGAAGAATCGAATTACATTACAAATAGGTAAGTTTTTAAAAATTGCTTCCCTTTCTTAAAATTTCTCCGCACGCCCCTGCTTTCAAGCAAAAATGTAGTTCATAATGTTAATGTATAAAAAGTGAGTAGCTATATTTTGGCTAATAAATTTAACTGCGAAAACGTTTTATTATTATCTCTAAACACTGATTCAAAATAACCCACCTTTTTATTTCTAATAATAAGCAAACACAAATGCGATCATAAATACTGACATGATAAAACGTCAGTTGAATCTGCATAATGTGCATACGGATATCTGCAATGGGGTCATAGCTTGTTAATGAAATTCTTGGCCATAAATGTTAAAATACGGAGACAGTAAAAAAGGTAATTGAACGTGACGGTGTTCTGGCATCTAATTATTTTAATTGGATACCTTTGAAAATGAACTTGTTGTAGTAGGTGTTCCAAATGGTTGTTTTAACGGATAAAATTGTTAGTTTATAGGCCAAACCGAAAGGCATAACTGTAACTAGCACTTATGAGGTGTTTATCTCTAAATCAAGATGCATGTTTGTATTAGACGTAATTGGAACAATTCATTATTGCCATTCTAATGCCAAGAGTTCCATTAGGAACGAGATCGTAAAAGTAATATAATTTCTATACAGGGTTTAAAAATGTGGCTTTAGCTATAAATGAGCACAAACTTTCTTTCTAAAATATTTTAAAATGTGCGGTGTTACCGCTTATGGAAGAAAAATAAGTGGCAACATTCGTTTTCTAAATGGAATGCCCTGTATATTATTATTTTTTTGTATTTTTCTGAACATTCCAAACCATTTTTGTGGTTTGTTTCCTATATCTAAATTCAACTATTTCGAGAAAATGGAAGTTGAAAATTGACATTTTTAACCATTTGAAGCCCTTTAACTACCAAACGACTTAACTATCTTAGTTTTCAATTATCTATAACCCCGCACCAATTTCCGGTTTAACAGAAGTGTCAAAATTTAGCATTTCCTGTAGAAGTAGAAATATGTGTCAGAAGATAGATATAGATAACTAAAAACTAAGATAATCATGAATTACATATATACAATTAGTATAATTTTGTCAGTTTATAGGCCACACTGAAAGCTATAACTGTTAACTAAATATAATAACGACTTAAAATGCCGAGGATCGGCGGTTATGTTACGTTAAATCGATGTATTATGATGCGTTATTTAAGATTATTACATAACGTCTAGCTTATTTAACGGTAGATAATTGAGCTATGAATTTATTAATTTGTTCCATTAGGTATCTCGGGCTAGAAAAAAATTAAAATTCCGTAAATATTTCTAAATTAGAATAACTGTCTCTCTTTTCTAAGGAAGTACAGATGTTATGTTGGTATAACGTGAAATAAACTATATTAACAATAAGATATATATTCAATTTTTTAGAAAAAAATCCAAGGAAGATTGCGAGTATTGTTCAAGAAAAGATTAAAAACTAAATTATAAGATATAAGTATAGGTACTCGTCGAACTAGTTAAGAGAAATTGTAGTCCTTATGAACATATTTAAACCAGTTGAGAACCATACCACATTTACAAGTTATAGTGAAATCTCAGTGACAAGTCTCTATTTTGCGGGCTGCTATTTTTAGAACCCTCAATCAAATAAAGCATGTGTGAACATGCTTAATGGTCATTTTAACGATCTGACTTTGATGACTAATCAAAAAGTTACTAGACGAAATAAATAAGAGAAGAGAACAATATGCGAACAAAAGTAATTGCATACAAGACAGAAGCGCAGATATTGTAAAAAGAGAACTGTAAATTTGAATACTAAATGTGTCGTTCCATAACTGGCAATGTATTACTAGTAAGGAGTAATTTAATATTTACAATTATGTCTGCATTTTATAATAATTGTGAATGTGTCGTGCCGTTTTAAATTATTGACGACATTAATACCATTCAAGATTTTTGAAATAATTGTAGATTTTTACATACATATTTTTACTACACGAATTTGTTGTTTCTCAAATTTTTATAAATAAAATAAAACCGACTTCAAAAAATTGCACTAAAGAGTGAAAAATAATAATTTATTCTATCTTGAAAATTTTAGTCTGTTGGCGCCAAACTAATAATAAATACTAATACTACAGTTAGACATTATACTTGTGGTATTAGACATCAAAACACTCAATACAAAACATATTTTTCTGATTAGGTAATTAAAAATCAGTTTGGCGACGACTTCGCAGAGTAAAATTTCCAAGATGGAAAAAGATGTTATTTTTCACTTTGTAGTGTATTTTTTTGAAGACGGTTTTATTTTTTTATAAAACCCAGTATCTGTAGTTTTGCCTATTCCCATGGCCGCTCAAATGGAAATTGGCTTCATCACTAAACAAAATATGGTCAAAATTGTTAAATCTATTCAACATTTCATTAGCAGATCAACATATTGATTTTAATACAATAAACACAGGGATCAACAATACACAGTACTTACATATATGCACTAACACCGCTCAAAGACTTCGCCACTTCTTATCATTGTTGTTCGTCTACCTAATATGAATATGTGACGTGTGTTTTGTATTTTAATTTTATTGTGTGCTTTGATTTTTTGTTTGTTAATTGTATTAATTATTACATTGATTCATTAGATGTTTTTCTAATTATTGTAGGTTCCAAGATGCGCGCAAGGGTGAAACACGAGTGATCTTGAATTTTTTACAAATGTTTGACTGAGGCTAAGACTATTTTTTATTTAATAAATCAATAAACAGATCTCTTTGAAAAATATGAACAACTTATTGCGAGTAAGAATATATCGTGTATAAATACATAAAATCTATCAGCTGAAGCTCGTTCATTCGCTGTTTCAATTTAAATCAGTTCTAGAGGATGTCTCGTACCATCAAAAGGCAAACATCGGAAAGTAATTTGAATTTAGCAGTCTATACAAATTTTTAAAAAATAGAACCGGCTTCAAAAAAGGCCCTAAAAAGTTTAATTTTAAATAATTTTTTAAACGTTGTTGAGTAATTAAGTGACAAATTGAAGCATAAAACGGGGGTAAGTTCATTATTATTAAAGTCTATATAAAAACGTCAAAATGTTAACATTTCTTTGCAATTCCATTCTTCAAAAGGGAACATTAGAATCAAATGTATTCTGTTAAACCTGTTTATCAAGTTTTTCAATCTCATATGGAGGCAAGAATGACATCAAAAAATATTTAAAATCCGATAAACATTAATCATATTTAACTGCTAAGGCATCTTCATCAAAAATGGATGATTTTTTCCGCAATGTATCAAAGATCACTACCGAATACCAACAATTAGCAGCCGAAGGACTTTACGCTTTTCATACGGTTTCACAATATTAGCTTTCGTGCAATGGACTGTACATCCAAACTAATCAAAAAATGTTATAAAAACAAATTTCCTTGCGCGCGTACAAAGGCTGAAGCTATAGTGACCAATATTTCCCGCCACATTTTCTTCTGTCTCTCCTGAAACATTAGTTAACTATATTACAATTTTTTCTGATGCCTCAATCATAATGACGTAAAGCTTTTTCCCACTTTAATTCGATTCTTTGACAAAAACACAGGGGTAAATGTATACAATTATACAAAATAGCTAAGCCCCCCCAAATACCGAATTAGCCCCCCCTCCCCAAAAAAATATTCAAACTTGATACACTAAAAACGAATAAAACATATATACGTCTTATCAAATTAGGGTCGGGCTTTAGTCCCCCCAGATCTGATGTCATAACTCTGCCTATGTATATTCGTATTTTTACATCTACACTGTTAGAGTAGAAGAATTAAAGCAATTCTGTGAAAGCGTTGAAGTCGAGTACCAAAAAATTTTAGGGTACAGTAAAACTAGGCGGCTGGCCTTTTGAAATGTTCTGAGGTTTAGTTAAAATTTATTCATAATATGGCTTCTATATTTCAAGATGCTATTAAAAAATTGAAGGTGATCAAATAAACTTTTTAGAGGCAAAGGAAATTCTGGAAATGCTTAAAAGTGAGTTTGTTCCGATAGTAATTAAAAATGATTTAATCCCACTTGAGAATGAAGGACTGGACAAAAAGTGGTTTTTGAGTCACGTTAAAAACTTTTATGCCAATGGCTTTGAGTATCTTCAGCAATGTAGTGCTCAATATGACTCTG